>VZRM01003434.1:579910-600990 GCA_013397955.1 Grantiella picta
CAAAAAAAAAAAAAAAAAAAAATCACTTTTTTCACCGGGAACTGAACACCACGGTGGAGTCACCAGGACGAGGGGATGCAGCAGCTGGTTTTAGCATCAGACTGCTATCAAAAAAACCCCAAGTTTTAAACAGTTACAGCACAGCTCACTGGCAAAACCAGAGTTTAAAATGAACTCAGAGGAGCAAGACTGCGTTTGACATCTCCAGTCCAAAACCTCATCGCTCCTGTGGCACCTGGTCAGTCAGGATTTGGAGATGAACTCGCATTTCCAGTTGGACACACGGAATTTCCCAATATTTCACTGTACACCCGGTGCATGTGAGGTGAGATAGTCATGGAAACACTTCTGCATTACCCACTTGCACGTGTGACGGAAGGAAAGCAAACTCAAAATTATATCCAGCCGTCTCCATCCTGGGAAAATTCCATGAAAATCAGTTGCATAGTAAAGGATGGGAAATTAAGAAATGTGAGCTGCTCCTGTGCTGGAGGTGGATGCGAGGTCTCCTTTTTGCCACATTTTGGGGTCTCAGGTGATGAATTTAGAGCCTGTTCTCCTTGAAAGGTGCCAAATTCAGCCATTCACCCTGACCTCCAGCAGCCAGGGGTATTTTCCTGCAGGACCTGAGCAATTGGGATAACCAAGTCTAATTCCAATGGCAGCACAAGGGATGTGGCAGCCAACACGGTTTTGCTTTAAAACTCCACTATTTCAGGCACTTCCTGACTATATCTCCCCTTAATACCTTTCGATTCACAATTCCAGCTCTATCCATGACTTGTGTGCTGCCAGGCAAATTGTCCTGCTCTGAAATCATCCCCTGGAACAGGAACGATGCATTTAAAACCCAGCAGCAGTGCCTGGCCTTGCAGAGGTCAGAGATTGTTATGGGCAGCACCAGCCAGAACCATCTCAGACCATTCCCTTTAAAGGTGCACTGATGACATCATCTTGGAGACAGCAGGAAAAATGGGGGAAAGAAACATAATTTACCTGGCTGGTGGAAAATCTGGGTATTAGAATGTATAATTTAATTCACTTGTTACTTGGCTTTAATCTCAGGTTGAGGGAGAAACATCCAGCAGGATTTGTGCAATGCAGGAGAGCGGGAAGCACTCAGGGAAGAAAAGCTCTGTCTCAGAAATTCCTTAATTTTAACAGGATTCAGCAGCAAGAACAGCATTTGAACACCTGGCTCAGAAAACACCCAAGTGTGTGAGGTAATGAAGCCTCCAGGCTGCTCCAGGCTGCTTTCTGAGATGTCAGTCCTGCAGGGGTTTGCCTCTGGAAAGAGACTGGAGGCAGGGATGGGACTGCAGGAAACACAGATTGAGAGAATCCTGGAATACTTTGGGTTGGAAGGGACTTTAAAATTCATCTTGTTCCATCCCTGCCATGGCAGGGACACCTTCCACTGTCCCAGGTTGCTCCAAGCCCTGTCCAGCCTGGCCTTGGACACTTCCAGGGATCCAGGGGCAGCCACAGCTTCTCTGGGCACCCTGTGCCAGAGCCTCCCCACATCCTGACTTTTCCCCCAAATCCAACCTCCCAGTATTCCCTCCCTGCCTCTCCGCTAAGCCCCATCCCTGTGCCACGTCCCCTGAGCCTTCCTTAGTGCCCTGAAACACTTTTGGACATCTCTCTCTTTCTAATTTGGCTGCCTTCTTAAAACAGCTTAAAAACCACGTCACTGGAAGGAGCGGCTTTCCGTGACCCTCACCAGCCCAGCTCCCCAGATCCGCTTTCCCTGCCAGCAGCAGAGCCCTCATCGCTTTAATTGCACCCTAAAATTAACAGGGAAGGGTTGGTGCACAGCACTGGGCTGGGCACGGAGCGGAGATGTCGACGTGCTCAGCGTCTGAAGAGCTCCGTCTGAGCACGACAGCTCGGAGCTGCTCGGCGTCTCGGAGCACGGCTTTGAAGGGCTATGAATAAAGATGAGCAGCCTGCCTTGGGATGATTATGGGAATCAAAGCACGCTATTTTTTGGATCTTCTCTTGATGTCAGCCATCATTAAATCGCTGCCTTTTTTTGTTCTTGTTGTTTTTTTAATCGGCTGGATACATTTTTAATTTGCCTTCCCTCGCCAAACGCGGCGCTGCGCTCCGTTTGCACGCGGAGCGATGGTTATCTGCGACACCCAGAGTGCTGGCAACGCGCATTGATACACTGGACCGACAGTTAAAGACTATCAAACTCTCAATTATTGTGGAAAAGCACATTAACGACCAGCTGGCTCAGCGGCCAAGCACGAGAGCAGAGTGACAGCGCCGAGGCCGGAATGCACAACACCGAGGAGAGGTGGCATTTGGCAAGATTGTCATCGGTGGGAGGTGGCCAGGGGGTGGTTGGGACCCACTGACCCAGCCGGGTGAAGGAATCCGGTTTTCCCCACCGCTTTAATAATCAAAATGCAGTTTTGAGCCCTAACGGAGAGATGCTGTAACAAGTGGCTACTGAAAACGGACGAGGTATAATTATGTTACACACACACACACCATAAAAAAGCTCTCTCTAACACCGGTGAAAAATAATAAAAAAAAAAACTTTAGTACTGCCACATTCTATCCCCCATTTTAAGGGCTACTTGATCATGTTCCAAAAGAAACTAAATATAACACCTTTGGGACCAGGGCTTCCCAAGATCCAGGTCTGTGCTGCAATCCAAAAAAACCAATTCTCCTCCTGTTGATGTGCAGATAATATCCTGCGTGGGCAGCCTGGGACACACATCTTTCACGGGGGGCTTTGCTGTTTGCAGCCCAAACCCACCAGCTGGGTGGAGGAGTGGGTTTGGGGTCAATATCTCACATTTCAGAGCTGCTAAAGCTCTGCGCAGCCTCCTCGGCAGGCTCAGCACACCACGAACCTGTCACGCTGCAGGGAGGCTGCAGACAAATGTGTTTTACAGCTCCTCGGGGGTTTGGGAGGTGAGATGTCCCAAAAAAAGCCCGGCTCCATCTCGCCCAGCCTGGCAGCAGCCCCTCCACGGCAGTGGGAGAGTTTTGGGAGTTCCCAGGGATGGAAACAGCTCAGCACTCACCCCAAACCCCGGCACTGCTCCTGGGCTGTTTGCAGGGCTCCTCGGAGGGCTCTGCGGTTTGGTGGTTCGAGTACCGATTAATGTCAGCGCTGGGGTGAGGCAGGCGGGGGGACAGAGCTCCTCTCCGCAGGGGTTTGGCACTGCCAGGAGCACCAACGCTGCCATCCCCCCAGAGCAATCCTGCTCCTGGAAGAGCCCACGGAGCACGGGATGGCCTCCGGGCAGGGCACGGCCGAGCCGAGTTAATGAGAGCCACCGCTCTAATTAGCGCTAATTGGTGCGGGCGGCTCTCGCACCGCACCGATCTCCCACCGCGGGCTGTTTCACCTCCGCGGCTCCCTAGCATCCCTGCCGAGCCCTGGCACCTCCTGCCCATCTCCGCGGGCTCAGGAAATGCTCCGTGGGCTCCTCCAGCAATCCTGGTTCCCAAACCCAATCTCCCTCCGCACCTCGTGCAGCTAACGCCGGGATAAATCCGGGATAAATCCGGGATAAATCCAGGATAAATCCGGGATAAATCCAGGAGCCAGCAGCCCTTTCTCCTCCATTCACTCCAGGGACCACAGGGCTCCTGCCATGCTGGGAATTAATGCAAGAGGAGCAATGTCCCACCGAGAGCCAGATCCAAACTTGCTCTTCGTTCTCCAACTGATTACATTGACTAAAACTGCTGCGTTTAACACTTTTTGCTCCTTTTCTCGCCATCTCAGCCCAACCTGCACCTGTGCAGAGCCCCAGAGAGTTCTGTATTTGGGCCTCCCCTGCTCTTCTCCCAGGAACAAAGTCTCCACCACCAACGGTGCACCTGCCACGGCAGGAGGAGGAATTCCAGCCAAGAAATCATCCTTGTTTCAAAAACAAACAGAATAAACGCGACCTCACCAGAGCCGACGCGTTCCTCACAAGAATCTCATTGTTTCCCAGCGTTATGGGAATTTCTCAATCCGAATTTGTAAGAATCTCATTGTTTCCCAGCGTTAAGGGAATTTCTCAATCCGAATTTGTAAGAATCTCATTGTTTCCCAGCGTTAAGGGAATTTCTCAATCCGAATTTGTGAGAATCTCATTGTTTCCCAGCGTTAAGGGAATTTCTCCATCCGAATTTCAGCTGAAATTTGTGCGCAGGGTTTTTGTTCATCTTCTAAACTCTTCTGCAAGGCAGAAATGCAGTGCAGACAGTTGGCTGCTTTGCCTTGAATATTCCCGAGTTTTCCCATTTCCAAGCCTTCCTCCCACGCAGAGGTTGGTTTTTAGTGCATCCCCACTGGGCTTGTGCCTCGAAACATCCCACGTGTGTCTCCTGGGGATGTTCTGTGTGAAATGCAGGTAAACAACTCTGCTGGGGGAAAGATCCAGGTTTTGGTGCTTCCTTCTGGGAAAGTGGTTCTTCCTCCACCTCCCAGTGCCTGGTGGGGACCTCAAGGCTTGTCTTTGGACACAAAAGACAATCAGCAGCATCAACCCAAGGATCTGTTTCACACACAACGATTTTGGTTCCTGTTACCTCCCCCTGAGCAGCCAGAGGGTGCTCCAGTTCGCTCAGCTCTGTCCAGTCCAAATTAACATTCCCAAACCATTCCCAGGGAATTATTGCAATGCAGATGCAGAGGTTCCTGCGCTCATCTGAGTCCCTCCAACATCATTTTCACCCTTAAATCCAACACTGTTCTGAGTTTCGCTCTGCTCCTCCAGCAGAGGCTGTGCTGGGAGGGTTTCAATCTCCAGGCTGGGATGGAGGCAGCGTGAGGAGGTGGATGAGGCTGGAGAGGGGGAAAAGGGGGAGCAAGAGGCAGGAGAGACCATCAACCCCTTTGCCATTTCGAATTATCCCTTTGCCAATTGCATTTATCCCTTTGCACACCATTTATCCCTTTGCACACCATTTATGCCTTTGCACCAAGGTAATGTTGATCCATGCAGTCCCAGGAAATGCGGTAAGGTTGTGGAAAGCTCAGGTTTAAAAGCTTCCCAGCTCAGCCCAGGCAACCCACAGCTCTAAACCTGCCACCGAAATCCTCAGCGTGCAAAATGAAACAGCAACTGGCAAAGGAGGGATGGAATTCCCGATTATTATAGAATTAACAAGGGAATACCATAATATTCCCACAAGACTAGAGCACTGTGGATCCAGACAAGGGCACAGAGGCTCGCACGAAATGAAGCAGGAGCATGGTCAGCCAAGAATTGGGTTTTTAGACCTTTTCCACCCCAGAAATTCAATTTTTCCCCAGGTTTCCATGGAGTGATCCTGCCAGCAAGGCACAACTGTTCGACATCCTTTTCCCCAGCACCAGAGGAGATGTCACTTCCTTAATAAGGACTTGCAGTAAATCACAGCCTTTGGTACAGCACAGAGCTACTTATAAAGGGCATTTCCAGGAAAGTGAGAAAAATGGAACAGGAATGATTCCCAAAGAGCTGAGAACAGCCCGTGGCCTTCGCCAGGGAACAGCGACAGCACCCAAAATTCCCCCACTCCCTCCCACCCCGAGCAAAACTCTCGGACTGAGTTTTAGCAGCTCTGCTTAACCTTTCCTTTCTGGCTGCTTCACCTTTCAAGAGATTTTTGTTTTTTTAAATAAGAATAAAAAAGGACTGAAATAATGTCCGAACGATTTCCACCTCTCCTCCTCCTTTTTCCTGGCTTTGCTCAGTCTCGTTATATTGCACAAGTTGAAGATAATCTGGCTCCAAAGACGTTCCCTTCCACATAATGCACTTGTTAGAAAACACAGACAAAGTGGGGAATATTCCATATATAAATCTACGTATGAAATATGAGCTGGGTTTAAATGGGGAGGACAGGTCCTCTGTCAGTCAGGTCCACAGCAGCGTCGGTCACCACGTTGGGATGTTTGGGGTTTTTGTCCTTTCCTTGGAGGTGTTTTATTTCTCAACACATTCCCGAAGGTTTTCATTTCGAAACTTCCTCTGTGATCTGTTGGGCAGAGCAAAGAAGCACTTTTATGCACAGCCTGCTTTGGAAAATAAGAAAATATTGTCTTGTTTTCCAATTAAAGTGGAAGAGATGTTGCATGTTGGTCCTCCCTGACAAATTCCCATCTCCATTTCCCTCGAATGAAAAGTGAAAAATTGCTAATTAAAATTCTTTAATGGACTAAATGCCACACAGTCTAAAGCGAGCTAAAGATAGGAAAAAGAGTCATTAAATATATTCTGGTTATTAACTGTTATCTCACATTAACGGCAAGTTCCAAACCCAGAATAATTAGCACCAAGTGGGTTTTCCTCATGTTTTTATCTTAATCAAGCTGGGTTTGTTCTGACCTGATGTAATTCATGAGCAACTGGTTGATTTTATAAATCCATGCCAGGGATGGGAAGAACCAGGGCTGATGCCACTCCACTCCCAGAGCTTGGACTGTGGAGTCTTTCCCACAGAGCTCAAACCCAAAATCCCATTTTGATGTGGCAATGAGGATGTCCAGCAAATGGCCCCAAAAATCCCCCAATCTCTGCAGTGCTGGAGTGAGGAGCACAGGAATTCAGCTGGAATTTCAGCCATAACTCCACACCCCAGGAGCTCAGCCTGACTCCTATTTTAATACAGGGAGAAACTCTGCTCTAAGACACTGAAATTTCTAGAAATTTCATGCAACTCTTTCTATCCCTCTCATCTTCTGAAAAATCCACGTTCTGCCTTTAGTTCCCACAGTGGCAACCGGAGCATCCCAGCTCCCCAGATCAGGCTGTGTGAGCTGGGTGCTCCATCAGCATCTGGGGGCGAGGGAAAGGTTGGGAGGAGCTGCAGCCACAGCTCAGAGCCTGGCCTAAGGCAGCAGGACCTGCCTGCTCCCAGCTCAGCCCCAAAAATCAGCCTGTTTGCCCCAGAAGATGGAGATAGCCCAGGTGGGATCCGTGCACTGAGGAGGGAGAGATCCTCTCGCTGGATGCTGCAGCGGTGAGGATGCAGGGATGGAGAGGCTGCAGGGATGGAGAGGCTGCAGGGATGAAGTTGCAGCATTAACGAGGATGTGGGAATGAAGTTTCAGGGATGGAGAGGCTGCAGGGATGATGAGGATGCAGGGAAGATGACATTGCAGGAATAATGGGGATGCAGGGGTGATGATGTTGCAGGGATAACAGGGATGCAGGGGTGATGTTACAGGGATGATGATGATGCAGGAATGATAAGGATGCAGGGAGAATGATATTGCAACTATGATGAAATTGCAGACGAAGTTGCAGGGATGAAGTCGCAGGGATGAGGATGCAGCTACTATGAAGTTGCAGGGATAATGTTGCAGTGATGATGAGGATGGTGATGTTGCAGGGATGAGGATGGAGGGATAATGAGAATTCAGGGATGAAGAGAATTCAGGGATGAAGCTGCAGGGATGATGAAGATGCAGCTACTATGAAGATGCAGGGATAACATTGCAGGGATGGTGAGGATGCACAGAGGATTATGTTGCAGCTATAATGAAATTGCAGAGATGAATTGCAGGAATGATGAGGATGCAGGGAGGCTGAGGATGCAGGGAAGATGAAGTTGCAGGAATGCTGAATTGCAGGGATGCTGAAAATGCAGGGATGATGAAGATGCAGGGATGATGAGGATGCGGGAATGATGAAGTTGCAGGAATGATGAAGATGCAGGGATGCTGAGGATGCAGGGATGATGATGTTATGGGGATGCTGAGGATGCACCTGCAGGGATAATGAGGACACAGGGATGTAGGAATGATGCTACAGGGATGCTAAAATCCAGCAGAGATGGGAAAGAGCTGGGAATTCCTGCCAGGAGCAAAGATCCCCTTGCAAGGCAGTGCAGCACTGGGGAAAGGAGCTTCCCGAGGGGGTCAGTGCTCTGAGCAAGGATCTCAGCCCAGCTTATCCTGAAGTGCCAGCAGGACAATTCCCAGCCTTAAACCAAATGGGGTTTTCTGCTTTATTGGACTGGGCTTGCTGGGGGATTAAACCTCTCCCACCTGCCAGCCTGGAAAGGCTCCAAACTGCCAGGATCCTCAAGGATCACTGGAGTGTTACACGCTCAGTAAATAAATAATCACACAAATGGCACCCAAACAGCACCTGCAGCCCAGGAAATGCTACTGGTTTGGGCAGGAAGGGGATGGTGGGGTTGGGACTCTGCAGATGAAGTGGTAAATAACAATTTTAATTCCCACCAGGTAAATAATCCAGGGCTTTGGGGTAGCCTGGAGCCTTTCCAAGCTGGGTCCTTGCCCATAAAGAAAGAAATGCCAAATTCTCAGCCTAGCAATGGTGTTATTTTTCTGAATCCGGTAAGAACAGCAGTGGGAGTGAAAAGTCAGGAGCAACCAGGAGCTGTTGCTGCTTCGACTCCTGAAGGGATCCAGATGTCTTCCCATCATACAGGGGTGAGGAAATCCTCTCTGTCCCAAGAGAAATGGAGGATATTAAACAGCAGACACAAAAATTAGATGTTTTTAAATTAGCAGAGCCAAATAATTTCTATCTGAGCGCTCAGAGTTGGTGAAGCAGCTCCTGGGAGTGCGAGTACTGAGCACCTCCTGAGTCCTTCCAGAGGACTGGAAAACAGCTCCTGTTTGGGGCTAAAACAAAGTTTTTAGTTTTTTTAAGGGATAAACAAAGAGACCTGCAAAAACGATGTGTCTGGCCATCTGTCACTGATCCCAAACAACACGCTGGAATGGCTGAGAGTCTTAACGCAGAATTGAAGAGGAAGATTTAATTGGTGCAAATCAGCGCAGGGTTAGGGAAAAGAGATCTTATCAAATTCACTGATATCTCTGACTGAGTGCCACGCCTGGCTGATAAGGGTGCTTGTGTAAAGCTCTCCTCCGGAGCAATTGCATGGCTTTTGGGTTAAAAAAATGGAGGAATAAAGCCAAATTCCTGAGAGATGTCCCAAGTGACAAAGCCAGCTGGACCCAGGTCGCTTCCCCACTCGCTCCTCCTCAGGCTCGCTGTACTTTCTCAGAGCATTTTGCAACCAGGATGGGAGAAACATCCCTGGAAACTTCCAGCCCTGGGAGAGAAGAGCCCAGGCTTGTTTCTGAGGCTGCAGAAAGAAGATTTCCCACCTTAATTCCAAGGGATTTAAAGTGTGGGATATCATTCAGGCACCTGCACCCACCTTGAAACCTTGGGATTCCCTCCAGCCAGGGGAAATAACTGAGATTATTGGAGTTCCCAGGGCAAGGTCCGCAGGCTTTTCCAGCCTCGAGGAAGCTGAATCCCACAAAACCTTTGGAGGACTCCTTACTTCTTGCCCTGTGTTTCAAATCTGCCTCTTCCTTCCACAGGAGTTTCATTTCAAACACTTCCTGAAGCTGCTCTGTGTCATTTACAGATGGGGAAACTGAGGCACGGAGGTGCCAACCTGCCCAAAACCAGGAGCAAAGCCCACAGGGCTCACAGCCTCCAGGTCTGGGGGCAAGGACACATTTCCATGGGTTGCCAAATCCCCCTGAAGGACACAGCATCACCCATCCCGCTCTGCTCCTTCCCTGCAGCAAGTCCAAGAGCAAACTCAGCTCTCTGCAAACGCAGAAATGACTTTGCAAAGTGTGTGTTAATCCCATCCATCCTCCATCCCAACCTCTGGCTCGCCGTGGAGCTACACCCCGAGCACAAACCCTGCTGCAGCAGCCCTGATCCCGCTGCCACGGCTGAGCCTTCGGTGCTTCTGTTGGAAAATAGACCAGTTGAATATCTGAAAAACCTTGTAAAAGCCATGGGTCATCAAATGATTCTCTCTGCACACCCGGGCTGTGTGATTTCTGTGGTACATCCTGGCCAGAACAACATCCTGGCCAGAAAATAAAGTAATGTCTCGACTCTCTAATACTAAAAATGTTGTTGGAGGGTTGTTGTTTTTCCCACAGTTTCAGTGACACTTCCACCACTGAACAAACCTTAATAAAACCCCAACAGATTTTCCTTATTGATCCATGGTGGTGCTTTGGAGGAAGCAAAGCAAAGCGGCTGGTGCTGGTCAGCCTCAAAATAAACCTGATTGCACTTTGCAGCCTTGCTTGGGCGAGCAGAGATGACCACCAGCTCCTCTTCCCTCCCAAACCACATCCAACCCCAGCCCGCCCAGCCAGGGAGGTCAGAGATGCTAAAAATGAAGAGCAACCACCGGAGCAAAGCAACGGAGCTTCGACGTGCTCAGAAAAGCATCGGAATTAAGAGTCTCAAGGAAATGAATCATTTCCAAACAAACCCAGCAGCGCCTGCTGCCGTCGGCATGGCCGAGCTGGGGGTTTCACTGTGAGTGTGCAGAGACATCCGGGCTCTTGTCGCCGAAACTGCGGGAAGATCAAAACCCTCCAACGACTTTTTTCGTGTTAGAGAGTCAAGGCATTGCTTTATTATCTGGCTAGGGTGTTGCTTTTGCTAGAATGTACCACAGAAATCATCTCATCCACACATAGCCCAGGTGTGCAGGGACGATCATTCCAGGATACACAGCTTTAACTCGATTTCTCAGATATTTTATGCAGTAAAAATACCTAGAAAAGTATTGGGTCAGTGTTCATTGGTCCAGAGTTGAGGAAACCCCCAGCATTCAGTTTCCCATTGGAACTGAATCTCTTCACCTCTGATGTTAATTAGATTTTTCATTCTTCAATTTTCCTATCAGTCCTTTCCGGACCAGATGTCTTCAGCCCTGCTGGAGGTGGTGTTTGTAGATAGTCACTGCTGTCTGCTGATATTCTGCTGATAGCTCTTTATCTTTCGGTTCCTCCAGTCTGTTGATCTGCTGGGTCCACCTGACTTCACCTGGTAGAACAATGCCCTGGAAAAAACCTAAAATTCCTTTTCCTGGGGTAAAGACAAACAGGACCCTTTGACTGAAGTTATACAAAATTTTTAACTGGTATATTTTCCAACACTCTGAGCAGGGAAAAACAGCGGTCAGGCAGCATTCCAGCTCCTCCTGATTCCAGCAAGAAGCTGAAGGAGATGGGAGACATGTTCTGATTCACTTGAGCATGTCTTGGTTGATAAGGAGGAGGAAAGTGAGGTGCCCTGCGGGGAGCTTCGTGCAGGGAGGTTTCCCTGCCCTGCTGCCGAGCAGCCTCAGCGCTGACAATTCAGGCTCTGAGCGGTGATGAGACACAGACTGACCCTGGAAGCTGAGAGTGTCAGAGCAGCACCTTAATCGTGGGAGGAAAAGCACAGAGGGGCTTGTGGGGTTTGGGTTTGGGGCTGAGTTTTGCCAGAAATGGGGATAAAAGGGCTTCAGCTGTGAGGGTGGTGCAGGACCCCTGGACATCCCTGTTCCACACACAGGATGGCTCTCAGCATTAAAAATTGGGATTCACTGGGTGATATATTCCAGCATTGGATGGTTCTCAGCATTAAAAATTGGGATTCACTGGGTGATATATCCCTGTTCCACACACAGGATGGTTGTCAGCATTAAAAACTGGGATTCACCCAGTGATATATCCCTGTTCCACACACAGGATGGTTGTCAGCAGCACAAACTGGGATTCACCGAGGGACAAGAGCAGGAGCCCCGAAACCTTCCCAGCACGGAGCAGCCAAAGCTGAGCTGCCAGGTGGGATAAACAGCCCTGGGACAGGGACACTGCCACTCGCTCTCCTGTTTGGGGAGCCAAGCAGGGAGTTAAAGGTCTCCATTGGATCCCAGGCCCAGCCACAGCCCAGCTGGGAGGGTTTTGGTGGGAGCCAAACCACCAAAGAACCAGGAGGGGCTGGGGCTGCTCTGCAGGAATCCCCTGGCAGCAGAGGTGTCCCTGCTGGGGTGGCTCTTCCCCAAGGCTGGACTCTCCAGTCTCACTTCTGACCTAAGAAACCCCCAGTCACCACGCCCTGGGATAAATTAAACCCCTCCACTGCTGGAGGAGTGATTCCCAGCTGGGATGAGGCACCTCGGGGCACCCGAAATACCCCAAAATGTCCTCATCAAAGCGGTGATGGCCACAGCCCCAGGAGTGTTTCCAAGCAAAGGAAGCACTTGGCTCCATCCCTCCCTGCTCAGTGCTCAACTCCCACCTCTGGCACGGGGACAGGGCTGGTGTCACCCCAAAACCATCGGGATCTGCCAGCAAACAGCAGCCAGGGAAACGGGAAAAGGCAGCAATGTCCCATCCTTTGGGGTACAACTCCCCCAAAATGGAGCCAAGCACCCCATTCCTGCCGTGGGGGGATCCATAGCAGGGAGGGTGCAGGGGAGCAGCACCGACTCTGTAAGAGAGAGACAATTCCTAGGATTTGCTCTGCCCTCAGCGCCCTGCAACCATCGAATCACCGAATGCTTCGGGTTGGAAGGGACCTTAAAGATCATATAAAATCCAGAAATTCCCTATTTCCCTGCTCCCATACGACTGCCCTTGCGTGAGGATGCCAGGGCACTGAGTTCTCCTTCCAGGCACACACAGAACTGCGACTGAAGGGCAAAATAAGCCACCTTGAAATCCAGTTTGTCTGCCTGCACACCCAGGTTTGCCGCCTACCCGGAGACCGTTTGTTAAAGCGTTTAAAAACAGGGAAAACCAAGCTCTGCTTCCATCCGGCGGCGGTGGAGCCTCCGAGCGCTCTCACCGAGATATGCGTATTTTAAAAGCTTGGCAGGAGAGGGCTCCAAACTACACAATTAAACAGATTTTACGCACAACGCTCCCCGTACACGCCGAGCACTGCCAAAGACCATTTCCCTGCAGGACAGACCCCTCTGGAGCAATGACCCTGGCTGGCTCCTTCCATTCTGCCGGGGAAAGCACTTGTCTGCCCTTTGCCGCTGCTTAATTGCCCGTAAAGTGGGGATTAAAAACAAAAACGGCTTCTTTTGTCAAGGGATGGAGCGGGAACAATTGCCTGGGGAGAAATTTAACCCTCCTGGAGGAAAGAGATATCTCCAGCCCTTGTCTGTGTCCACACGTGGGGTGGGATGGATACTGCGGCCACCCCAAGCACCCGAAGGGCATCTATTGTGCTGCAGAACAACAGAACCTTTTGAAGGAGCTCAGGCCTGGAAACACACAAAAAAGAGGGCGAAGGAGCAGGAGGAAAAGGCGATGGTGTCAAAGTACCGAGTGGAGGGGCCAGGGTTGGGGGTGTCGCTGCATCCCCCAGAGCCAGGGATGTTTCTTCCCCAAGGCTGAACCCTCCTGCTGGTGCCAGTCTCACTGCTGACCCAAGAAACCCCCAATCACCACCCCTGGGGTAAATTAAACCCTTCCACTGCTGGAGGAGTGATTCCCAGCTGGGATGAGGCGCCTCAGAGCATCCAAAATACCCCAACATGCCCTCAATGTGCCATCCCGAGGTGGTATGCAGGGCTGGAAGAGGGGAACAGATCCTAAAACACAGGCGGAGGGAAAGGGAAACTGATAGGAGGCTGTGAAAAGAGCAAACGGTCAGGACAAGGCTCTGCAGCCCCCAGTGACACTATGTGGGGACTGGGAGATGTTCTTTGAGGTCCTTTTCAACCCAAAGCAGTCTGTGATTCCCTGATAAACTGAAGGCATCCCCGGAGCAGCTCCAGCCTCCCAGGGCTGCATCCCTGCAGTGAGAGCTTCCCCTTCCACCCTCACTCCCACCCTTCAGTGTCACTCAGGTGACAGGGGTGAAGGACAAAGGACAAGAGGGACGTTGCAGTGGAACCAGGCTGGGATCACCAAGCGCTGCAGGGAGCCTGTGCTGGCTCTCTGGGCAGCGGGAAACGCCAGCCAGCAGCTCGCGGTAATGCACTTTCCTCCATCTAATGCAATAAGCTGCGGCTGGGTGAGCCCTCGCCACGCAGACAGAGCTCCACTGATGCTAATCCCCTAATGCTGCCCCTCTAAGCACATTAGGGACAGGCGAGCCCAGCACGGGCCAAGGCTCCTCCGTGACTCCCCGGTGGCTGCTGAAACACCGCCTTGTCCCAGAGGGGCGGCAGAGCAGAGCCGCTGAAATAACAGCTGGCTGCGGAGAGCTCAGGGTTTCGGGGATCTCTGCAATTCCTGTGCGGCAGCAGCTCCAGAGGAGCCGGCAGAGCAGAGAACAGGAGGGGTTTATCAGAGGCACTGAACGGTTTGGATTGGAAAGGACCCAAAATCCAGCTCCCTGCCGTGGGACACCTCCCGCTGGAGCAGGTGGATCAGCTTTTCTCACTGAATGGTTCTCGTGAGAGAACAGAGAGGGAGGATGCAGAGAAACACGGCAGAACCTCCTAAGGGTATCCCCAGTTTTCCCCTTCCAGTTTTTGGGGTGTATCTAAAAGACAGAGCAGCAGTGATTTCATGTTTTTCAGGTTCAAAAAAAAAAAAATTTTAACCTGAAAAAGGGGAAATCTAGGTCAGATACAGAGGAAATCTTCCCCTGTGAAGGTGGGGAGGCCCTGGCACAGGGTGCCCAGAGAAGCTGTGGCTGTCCCTGGATCCCTGGCAGTGTCCAAGGCCAGGCTGGACAGGGCTTGGGGCAGCCTGGGACAGTGGAAGGTGTCCCTGCACATGGCAGGGGTGGCATTGGATCATCCTTAATGTCCCTTCCAGCCCAAACCATTCTGGGATTCTATAATTCAAAACTGCCTTTTACCCCAGTGGGTGAAGTGGTTTCCTTGTCACCTCTCCCTTCAATAATCTTTTACACTCAATAAAACCCCTTTGAAGCTACTCTGCCCCTGCAAAACCAGGCAGGGAGGAGTCAGGAAAAGAAACCAACAACCTGCACGGTTTCTGCTTATTTTAGATGTCAGAGAAACTGAAAATTGCTCTGTGCCATTTCCAGGAGAACATGTGGTTTCCGTACCCCGTGCAGCTGCCACGGGGAAAAAAACCAACTCAGAACTCATCTGCAAACTCTCCTGAGTGAGATGTTTCCACTGCTCTTAAACTCAAACCCTCCTTTTAGGAACAGGCTTGTGGGAAGGCTTTAAGAACGATAAAATTTAATAGCAATGAAGGAGAGTAACAATAAAAAGTGAGAGCTCGTAGGCAGAAATGACATTCCAGCCCGCTGGCAGCCTGAGGAAAAGGCACACTGGGGTGCTCCCAGTTATCCCAGACAAGGAATCCCAGTTATCCTGGATGAGGGATCTCAGGTTTGTAACTTCCCTTGGCGTTCCAGAGCATCTCCCTAATAAAGATCACCTGGTAAACCCTCAGCTGATGGGAACTCTGCAAGCTCCAATGAAACCATCTCAGCCCAGCAGCCAAGGAGGGGCTCTGATGGCTATTTTGGGTTTATTGGCTGGGGTGAAGGGAGAGTGCTGCAAACCATCCAGACCCTTCTCATTCTGGGTAAAATCCCGGCTAAACTCCGATTTTGGCATGGCTGGCATCTCTCAGGACAAGCCCTCCTCTCCACAGCCTTTGGAAATGTGAGACTTGAACAGCTTGGGGCCAAATCTCTCTTTGCTGTAGGCATTTAACATCCCTTTCCCATGTGTTACCTTGAAGGAATTTGGGTTTTTTTAACCCAAAATCCAGCAGAACTGAGCAGAGCTGGAGCCAGAGCTCTCAAGGCCAAGCTGCCTTCGGCCTGTGTCGTTGGCAGGGGCTGGATGGAAGCACCAAACCACTGAAATCACCTTTTTAGCACAGAAGTGAAGCAATCCAGCTGCAGAGAAGCAGCAGGGTTTTCTTCCTTTCACAGCACTAAAAAGCAGATAAAATCAGAGGAGCTAAAGGATGTGATCCCACTTCATCTAACGTGTACAAAAATACCCCAAGAGCAACAGGATAAGCTGGAGAATAAAAGCAAGCACTGCAAAGCATGGGGTTTGTCCAAAAAAAACCCCAACATTACTGTATGACTGCATTGAGCTCTCCCCCGTGCAAGGCTCACCTGATCCCATCAGATGTCCTGTGGCCCCTGGAGCACACGTGAAGACAAAGCCAGTGATTTTTCCCGGCGGGATTTTTGGTTATTTTTCAGTCCTGTGTTTTTCACTGTCCCCCTTGCTCCCAAAGCTGCCGAGGTTCCCTGGCTGAGCTGCTCGGTGACTTTTCCCACCGGGTTTGGGGTCGTTCTCAGCGGAGCAGGATGAACCTCCATCCCCAAATTTCGCTGCCAAGGTGTGAGAGCAGTGGATCTGGGGGTGATTATTGCCTATGGATGCTTTGTTGGGAACAGCAGCGGGACAGGGAACGGGAATGGGGTGCAGAGCCACGACGTGCTGTGGGATGGAGGAGCTGGAACCGTCTGGAAAGGTTTTTTGCGGGAAGAGCAAGGACCGAGGGGGATGGGAGAAGGGATGCCATGACAACCTTTGGGGGTTTCCCAGGAAACCATGGTCGCCATGGCAACTGCATCGCTCCGGTCGGAATTAGTGACTTCCGCTGGAAGGCGTGTTCGCCACTTTAATCTTCTGGTGATAAGCGGCTGCATCTCTTCCCAAGGCATTGCAAAAAGAGGAGGAAATATCCCTTTGTCTCCGGCTGGGTGGGCTGGAGGCTCCCAGGCGTGGCGAGGAGCCCATCGCGGATCCAGCTCCGTGCCAGCAGCGCTCCCCGCGCCGCCGGCTCCCGAAACCATTCCAGTCTGCCTTTCCTCTCCCTCCTCCCGCACACAGCCCTGCTGCACAGCCACTAACGTGACATTGGAGGAAATAATTCCACCAGGTTACAGGGGAAGGGAATTCAGAATAGAAAATTAGGGCTTTCGTTTGGGTTTTTTTTTTTTTTTCTGTTAAAATCAGCATTGATTGCACTCAGTCTCTGACCAGATTAGCATTTCATAAATGATCTAATGGGGAGGAAAAGGGAATCTGGGATGTGCCCGCAATGGCACATCACATGTTTCAATATTAAGCATCGTTTAACGATGTGGTAACAGAGACTTTCTGCAAAATTAAATGGTTATATCCTCCCAGCCCCCTCCCAGTACACTCTGCCTCATGTTTTCCTCGTTCCTCCACCCAATCCGGGCTTGTTAATCCAACAAGTGACCTTATGTGATGGAAGGGAAATCGGCTGCGTGCTGCCCTAAGGGAAAGAGGGTGAAATTCGGAAGCAAAGCGTGAGGTTCCCCAAAACCCCAGAAAGCAAAGCAGCCCTGCAACACGTTGCAGAAAAAAAACCACCTGTTTCGACAATGAGTGTGGTCTGTCTTCGTCTTCCTTCTCTTTACCCTTTAGCTGTCCTCTTCTTCGGAGAATTTTAAATCCTTTTACTTTTGGATCTTTAGAAAGGAAGGATCTAAAAAAATAAAGGTATAAAAACGAGGGCACACACAGACCGACGATGGTGCATGTTCCACACAACACCGACACACAGTCACTTTGCATCATTATTGGTATTATTATTGGTATTGTTCCACCGCATCCTCAGCTTTTGCCGCCGTTCGTTCGCTTTGGGATCGCTCTAAACATCCGTAAAGATCTTTTTGATGTTCACACAGTTGGGATTGTTTGTGGTCGTGCAGTTGCCTGCTTTAAAGGCAGCCTGTTTGAATGCACTGTGGTTGACTCCCCCCTCCTCTATCACCATGTACTCGGACTTGCTGAGGGTGGAATTGCTGCGAGCTTTCTTCATCTCCTCGCTGGACGAGAGGTGCTGGCAGCTCCCGACGTGCATGTACTGGGCTTGTTCCTCACCTTCCGTCTCGCGGTGGTAGAAATAGTTGAAATTGGAGACGATGACGGGCACGGGCAGGGCGATGGTCAGCACGCCCGCGATGGCGCACAGAGAGCCCACGATCTTGCCGCCGATGGTGATGGGGTGCATGTCCCCGTAGCCCACGGTGGTCATGGTCACCACGGCCCACCAGAAGGCATCGGGGATGCTGCTGAACCCCGAGCTGGGGTCGTCGGCCTCCGCGAAGTAAACGGCGCTGGAGAAGAGGATGACGCCGATGAAGAGGAAGAAGATGAGCAAACCCAGCTCCCGCATGCTGGCCTTGAGGGTTTGCCCCAGGATCTGCAGCCCCTTGGAGTGCCGGGAGAGCTTGAAGATGCGGAAGACCCTGACGAGGCGGATGACTCTGAGGATGGCCAGGGACATGGCTTGCTGGCCGTTGCCTTGCCGCTCAGCCAGCTCCGTGCCCAGCGTGATGAAGTAGGGGATGATGGCCACGATGTCGATGATGTTCATGATGTTCTTGGAGAAGGTGGCCTTGCTGGGGCAGGCAAAGAACCGGACCAGCAGCTCGAAGGAGAACCAAATGATGCACAAAGTCTCCACCACAAAGAAAGGGTCGGTGAAGGATGACACCATGGAAGCGGCCGAGGACGAGGAGTTGGTGAAGACATCAGATGGCAGAGGGCCACCACCCGTCCCGAAGGTCCCCCCGGTTCCCTCATAGTCATGGTCATCCCTGAATTCAGGCAGAGTCTCCAGACAGAAGATGACGATAGAGATGAGGATGACCAGGACAGAGACAATGGCAATGCCTCGGGCCGGCCCAGAGCTCTCGGGATACTCAAAGAGGAGCCACACTTGGCGCTGAAACTCCTTCTCGGGAAGCGGCCGCTGCTCCTCCCGAATGAAACCCTCATCCTCCCGAAACTTCTCCATGGCCTCCTCCCCCAGCTGGTAGAAGCGGATCTCCTCGGAGAAGATGTCGATGGGGACATTGACGGGCCGCCGGATGCGCCCGCCCGACTGGTAGTAGTAGAGGATGGCGTCGAAGCTGGGACGGTTCCTGTCGAAAAAATACTCGTTGCGGAGGGGGNCTCTCCCTCCTCCCGCACACAGCCCTGCTGCACAGCCACTAACGTGACATTGGAGGAAATAATTCCACCAGGTTACAGGGGAAGGGAATTCAGAATAGAAAATTAGGGCTTTCGTTTGGGTTTTTTTTTTTTTTTCTGTTAAAATCAGCATTGATTGCACTCAGTCTCTGACCAGATTAGCATTTCATAAATGATCTAATGGGGAGGAAAAGGGAATCTGGGATGTGCCCGCAATGGCACATCACATGTTTCAATATTAAGCATCGTTTAACGATGTGGTAACAGAGACTTTCTGCAAAATTAAATGGTTATATCCTCCCAGCCCCCTCCCAGTACACTCTGCCTCATGTTTTCCTCGTTCCTCCACCCAATCCGGGCTTGTTAATCCAACAAGTGACCTTATGTGATGGAAGGGAAATCGGCTGCGTGCTGCCCTAAGGGAAAGAGGGTGAAATTCGGAAGCAAAGCGTGAGGTTCCCCAAAACCCCAGAAAGCAAAGCAGCCCTGCAACACGTTGCAGAAAAAAAACCACCTGTTTCGACAATGAGTGTGGTCTGTCTTCGTCTTCCTTCTCTTTACCCTTTAGCTGTCCTCTTCTTCGGAGAATTTTAAATCCTTTTACTTTTGGATCTTTAGAAAGGAAGGATCTAAAAAAATAAAGGTATAAAAACGAGGGCACACACAGACCGACGATGGTGCATGTTCCACACAACACCGACACACAGTCACTTTGCATCATTATTGGTATTATTATTGGTATTGTTCCACCGCATCCTCAGCTTTTGCCGCCGTTCGTTCGCTTTGGGATCGCTCTAAACATCCGTAAAGATCTTTTTGATGTTCACACAGTTGGGATTGTCTGTGGTCGTGCAGTTGCCTGCTTTAAAGGCAGCCTGTTTGAATGCACTGTGGTTGACTCCCCCCTCCTCTATCACCATGTACTCGGACTTGCTGAGGGTGGAATTGCTGCGAGCTTTCTTCATCTCCTCGCTGGACGAGAGGTGCTGGCAGCTCCCGACGTGCATGTACTGGGCTTGTTCCTCACCTTCCGTCTCGCGGTGGTAGAAATAGTTGAAATTGGAGACGATGACGGGCACGGGCAGGGCGATGGTCAGCACGCCCGCGATGGCGCACAGAGAGCCCACGATCTTGCCGCCGATGGTGATGGGGTGCATGTCCCCGTAGCCCACGGTGGTCATGGTCACCACGGCCCACCAGAAGGCATCGGGGATGCTGCTGAACCCCGAGCTGGGGTCGTCGGCCTCCGCGAAGTAAACGGCGCTGGAGAAGAGGATGACGCCGATGAAGAGGAAGAAGATGAGCAAACCCAGCTCCCGCATGCTGGCCTTGAGGGTTTGCCCCAGGATCTGCAGCCCCTTGGAGTGCCGGGAGAGCTTGAAGATGCGGAAGACCCTGACGAGGCGGATGACTCTGAGGATGGCCAGGGACATGGCTTGCTGGCCGTTGCCTTGCCGCTCAGCCAGCTCCGTGCCCAGCGTGATGAAGTAGGGGATGATGGCCACGATGTCGATGATGTTCATGATGTTCTTGGAGAAGGTGGCCTTGCTGGGGCAGGCAAAGAACCGGACCAGCAGCTCGAAGGAGAACCAAATGATGCACAAAGTCTCCACCACAAAGAAAGGGTCGGTGAAGGATGACACCATGGAAGCGGCCGAGGACGAGGAGTTGGTGAAGACATCAGATGGCAGAGGGCCACCACCCGTCCCGAAGGTCCCCCCGGTTCCCTCATAGTCATGGTCATCCCTGAATTCAGGCAGAGTCTCCAGACAGAAGATGACGATAGAGATGAGAATGACCAGGACAGAGACAATGGCAATGCCTCGGGCCGGCCCAGAGCTCTCGGGATACTCAAAGAGGAGCCACACTTGGCGCTGAAACTCCTTCTCGGGAAGCGGCCGCTGCTCCTCCCGAATGAAACCCTCATCCTCCCGAAACTTCTCCATGGCCTCCTCCCCCAGCTGGTAGAAGCGGATCTCCTCGGAGAAGATGTCGATGGGGACATTGACGGGCCGCCGGATGCGCCCGCCCGACTGGTAGTAGTAGAGGATGGCGTCGAAGCTGGGACGGTTCCTGTCGAAAAAATACTCGTTGCGGAGGGGGTCGAAGTAGCGCATCCTCTTCCTTGGGTCCCCCAGCAGCGTGTCGGGGAACTGAGCCAGGGTCTTGAGCTGCGTCTCGAAGCGCAGCCCCGAGATGTTGATCACCACGCGCTCGCAGCACTCGTGCTCCGCTCCTCCCGCGGGCTGCCCGGCGGGCACCGCCGCTGCCGGGGGCTGGTCGTAGCGATCCCCCCCGAGCAGCGCCGGAGGATGCTGGGGCTCCTCCAGCAAAGGGTCTCCGCCGCCGCCGCCTCCCACCACGGTCATGCTGCCTTCCTCCCCTTCTCCGCCCTCTTCCTCGGGCTGCTGGGG
>VZRM01003434.1:602404-616404 GCA_013397955.1 Grantiella picta
GGAGAGGAGAGGAGAGGAGAGGATGTCCTGTTCCAGAGCCAGACGGGTGATCCTGCATGATGGAGGTTAAAACCCCTCCACCATCCCCACTTGAGCTCATCATCCCCGTAATTTTTAACCAGCGCAGCCTCCAGAAGGTAGGGAGAACAACAGATGAAAAGATCAAACTTATTTATACTTTAAATCAGAAACAAGCTGTCCAAAATAGCCAGATCTGGGGAGGGAACAACAATAAATATTGGTGGAAGAGCTGACTCTGGGCTCGGGAACAGCAAATGAACAGTGAGGATGGAGTCTGGCTGAGCTGAGCCCACCGACCTCTCTGCTGACACAGGGGAAACACCCTCTGCACCAGAAACCGAGGAGCATTCCTGAGGGAATGAGCCCCAGCAAGGTGTGGATGGAAAGTTGGACATTCACCCACCTGCCCACGCAGGGACGGTTGTCTCCAGGCCATGTCACCCCACGCCAGGCTTGGACACAAGTCCCTTGTTAACTCCTCCATCCTTGGCTTTAATCCCCACCTGTTTTTCTTGAGGGTGTGGATCTCCCGGGAGGAGGGAGCTGGGGAGTTGTTCCCCAAAATTCCTGCAGCAGTTCACGGTGCTAACCAGCAGCGTATTCCCACTGAGGGCATCCACCCCTCCCTTCCAACCCACAGCATCTCCCAGCCACCTCAAAACCCAGACAAGGCGGGAAGCAAAGCCCCGCAGCACCATTAACCCTTGAGCTCCCCTTGTTGCTTGTAGGTCGGGAAAAATTGCTGGAAGCAACAGTTCACACCCAATTCTGAGGATTTAGGATGAAAAAACCATCATCCCCTCACCACATACATTGTGTGTAGCAGTTAAAAACTTGTCTGGCTCATCCCTTTTCCCTGCCAGGATCTCTGCCAATAAATCAGTGTCGTCTGGTCTAAGGCAAACAAATGAGGCTGCCTCAAACCATAAACATTTATCGAGGACACAGGACTCGAGGCACAAGGTGCAACTTCCGTAATTGCGGTAATTTACTCCGGATCTGTCAGGGGCAAACTCATCAGGGAGAGCCACGAACCTTTGGGATGCTGCTTGGAAAAGCCTTTCCTTCAGAAGCAGCAGGATCAAGCCCTCACCCCACAGCTGCGGCGCGGCAGCAGCCATTAACCCTTGAGCTCCGGCAGCTTTGGTCGCGCTGGGGTTTCTCCGGGAGCTCGCAGCCCCCGCACGCCGTGGCCTCCTGGCCCTGTTTACTCCTCCGCCGCTTCCCTGTAATCCTATCAAAGCTAGGATTAGGTATCTCCCAATTAGGCTGTGCCAGGCGAGCGGCAGCGCTGCAGGCAGAGAGCAGCCCAGGGGCAGATCCTCCCCAGCCCTTTCCCGGGGCTGCTGCCTTCCCCTGGCTCCCCAGGCGAGCTTTGGGCAGCACCGGGGATGCAGCAGCAGCATCACCTCGCCGCTGAGCCCCGCCAGCCCCACACGTGGTCCCTGGAGGGTTTTGCATCCGGGAGCTGCGGCAAGCCCAGCATTTGTCAAGCAGAAACTGAGGTGGTCTGGGTCAGGCTTCAAATCCTGGAGGTCTGAGCTCAAGGGGAAAGGACATCTCTGTGATGTCCAAGCTGGCCAAAGCTTTCCTGTGTGAGCTGAGAACTCAGTGCAGCACCCAACCATCTCCTCCAGGCTGTGGTTTGCTGTCTGATGCGAGATGTCCCAGCGTTCCTTCTGCAAATTTCCTTCTGCTTTTTCATCCATCTCTTCTGCAGCATCTGGTTTCAACAAATTGAATTTTGTTCCTAACGGCCATTTAAGAAATCCCCCTGTGCAATGATCCACAGGCTGCCCTGGAACAGCACATGCAGTTTCTGTGAGGAAGCAGAGCAAGCAGCTCTCTTCTCCTCCCTTAATGGCCTTCTCAGGGCAGATTTCCAGGCAGAGGGGACACACAGCTTCCCTCTTGCCACAGCCAGACCTAGACACGATGGAATTCCCCCAGAGTCCCTCCACAGGGGAACGTGAGCTGCACGAAACACGTGGGACCTTCACCCCAACCCTCAGTTCCTCCCAGCGATGGGGCTGCCTCAGCATCCTGCTGAAATTTTCCTTCCTTCTTGATGAATCCCAACACCTCTCAGGCAGAGTTTTGGGGTTGTCCTTCTCCCCCCAGAGCTCCCCATGTCCCCTGGTAGCACCAGCAGCTGGGCAGGGTGCACAGAATCCAGCCTGGCTGTGAGCAGGATCACACTGCCCTCCCCTCCCTCCCATTGCAAGGGGAATTCTGCTTCCATTGATAAATCTGGGACAAATCTGCTCGTCTTTATTTCGCAGGATCAGAGACCTCTCAGCGCAAACGCGGTTACAGTAATACCTTAATGCACTGCAAATGCATTGTCTAGCCTCCCACAGCAAACCCCAACTGCTCCAGCAAGGCTTCAACTCCCTCCAGGTTTCTCCTCTCGGAAACACAAGCCCTCCTGTGCTGCTCAGAATGGAGAAACGCTGTGGAGAAAGGCTCGAGGTTGTCACTTGGGCGACAAATCACAGCAGCAAACACAGTTCAGCATCAACCCAGCCTTCTGAGATGAACTTGGAGCAATCACAGAATCACGAAATCATGGGTTTGTTTGGGGTGGGAAAGCCCCCTAAGATGATGGAGTCCAACTGTCCGCCTAACACTGCCAAGGCCACCACTGACCCGTGTCCCCAAGTGCCACATCCACATGGCTTTTAAATCCCTCCAGGGATGGGGACTCCACCACTGCCTTGGTGAGACTGTGACAGTGCCTGGCCACGTTTTGGGGAAGAAATTTTCCCTGATGTCCACCCTGAACCTCCCCAGCACAACCTGAGGCCATTTCCCCTCGTCCTGACTCAGCAACTGGGGAACAAGTTGAACAGCACAACCTGTGGCTCCAGACTGGCCAGTCCTGGATGGCCAGTCCTGCCATCCTCCCCTTCTCCCTTGTGGGGACAGGAGGTGGAATCATCCCCACAGCCCCTGAGGCTCACACCCTTCCAGAAGAACTGGGATGCTATTCCCAACATACACCAAGATGGGGTCATCGCATTCCCAAAAATCAGGGATCCTAACTCATCTCACCAAGCCACAAAAGCAACCAGTGAGGGTTCCCCGTCTGGGGTAGAGACAAATTCTCCGCCAACGCCACCCAGGGAGGCAGCGGGAAGGATGGGAACTGAATCTTGATTTCCCAGGATGGATTTAGTGCTCTAACTCTGGAGCACACCATCCCTATTCCTGTCTCTGTCTTAGTCAGACTCCAGGTATAGCTCAGTCGTGGAGTGAATCCTTCAATCCCTCCGTGCCTCAGTTTCTCAGCTGTGCATCGAGGGAGTATTTCTTGCCTCCCACCTGGAGTCTATTTCAATCCTACACCAGAAGCTTTCCGCTGCACTCACAGTTGCAGGGTTGTTTCTCTTTTTCAGTTGAGGAAGATACCGAGACTTGGGAGAGGGAGGAAAATCCAACGCTGTGGAAATCCTGCGGTTTGCTCAGCCCTTGGTGCAGGTGGGAAGCATCACTGGGAGTTCCACAAGGAAAGTTGATGGATATTTAGCACCAAGCAGGACCCCAAACACCTTGGGATCCTCTCTGACTGCTGGATGCCTTCAGAGAACAGTCATGGTGGGGAGAAGTGAAAATTGATACCCCAAAATAACCGTGGACAGCAGCTGTTTTTCACTGCTCGTTTCCCACAAAGCTGAGGATTGAGCAAGAGCATTTCTTGGGAAGTGAATAACAAGTTCCGGTGGCTAAAAGAGATCAGCCAAGTTACTCAGCATCACCGCCGTCCGTCGGCTTTAAGGGAGCTAAATCCCATCCAGCCTTCGGGGATCCAAGGGTTACAGCTCAGGATGGAGTTAGACCTGTTTCAGCGTCCTAAAAATGTGATTAACGGGGTGGGATTATGATGGGCAAACAACGTTAATGCCAATTCCGCTGGAATGGGGATCACATTCCAAGGCCTCCACAATGACAGCGAAACGATACCCAACGACTCCTGTTGCAGGGCATTATTTGTTCATTAAGGGCTAAGATTACATCGACAAAGCAATTTAACCACAAATCCTGGGAGACAAGAGTGTTTTCATTACCGATGTCCGCGGGAGGGGAAGACGAGCTGCGTGTCAGAGAGGGGAGCAGGAAAATCAGGGACACCTCAGGGACTCGAGGTGATGCTGAGCTAGGTGCAGCCTCGGTGTAAAGATGTGAACTCCCCGATTTCGGGCAGTAAAAAGCATCCTGTGGGGCAGGGGGGACTGTCTGGCCCCTGATTAATTTATTCCATGGATGTCACTCTGGTTGTGGCTGGTGACAGCCACTCAGTGACGTGGCATGAGCCTTCAGAGCCTCCCTGAGCTGAGCAATGCCATCCTACAGCAGAGAAAGCTCTTGGTGTCAGCCCTACAACCAAAACCAGCAACTGATCTCCCTCGAAATCAGCATGGTTGGAGCAATTTTCCCTAAAATATGGGCTCGGTATCTTTCCAACAGTATTTTAAGTTGAATTTTCAGAGGATGTTCAAGACAGTCTGGTGCCTAACTCCAGCTGCGCAAACAACTCTGTTTTTAAGGAAAATGGTTTTGCTTTCCATAGAAAACCCAGGGAATCCGTAAGCCACCTCTGTGCCACAAAGCATCCCTTGTGCAGGCTCAGATGTTTATTTTTAAAACACGCCTTCTCCACCTTTTCCCCCACTCTTTAGCCAGTTTTATTCAGCAAAATAAATTGCATCAGGGAAATGAAGCAATTTTTGCCGTGTTGGGCAGCTGGTACGGAGCCAAGTGTGACCCTCCTCTGCCCAGCACCAGGCACTGGAGCCTCCCAGCAATGAGATCTGGGTGAGGAGGAGACTTTTGGAGGGCAGGGAGCTGTGTCAGCCCAGCACAGATCCCGGTGACAGCCGCAGGGCCGCCTGGCACGCCGTCAAGGACCTTCAAACTGGGTTTTGTCACTTGGATTTTTCCGCCTTTCCGTGATCCTCCCGATTTTTCGGTGACTTTCCGTTTGCTCGTTCAGTGAACATCGTGTTCGGAAGGAGGGAGGTGGAATGTGAGGCTGCAGGAGTTTGACTGGCACAGCCCCGGGGGCAAATGACGAGGGGTGAGGCATTGCCATCGTGGTGTGACCAAGGGGGACAAGCTGTCCATCAGTGACGTGTTGATGGGGAAGAGCCACCATTTATTGAATTATGGAATCCCAGGGTGGTTTGGGCGGGAAAGGACATAAATTCCATCCTGTTCCACCTTCTGCCATGGTAGGGACACCTTTCACCAGCCCAGGTTGCTCCAAGCCCTGTCCAACCTGGCCTTGGACACTTCCAGAGATGGGGAAGCCACAGCTTCTCTGGGCAACCTGGGCATCAACACCTTCAGCCTGGGGACAATCCAGCCCTAGGCTTGTTCTCCAGAGCACCCCAAATCTCGAAGGATAAACAGATTTGGGCAGCCCAACCCAGCTCTGGGTGCCCCCAGCCCCCTGCAACTATGGAAAGCCAAAAAACCAAACTGAGGAAACTCTGCCTTGCGCCAAAATCACACACCAGGTTTGGCACGACGTGAAACTGCTGGTGGTTAAAGCAGGGAACACGCAGGGAACACACAGGGAAGGGAAACCGAGAAGGGAGAGAAAATCCTCTTTCGTACCTCGTGGTTTTATGCCTTCTAACACACACAGGAGCAAAGTCACTGTGGTAGAATTACCCTGAAGCCATCAGACTTCCATTCGAGTTTGATAAAATCATGGAAAGGAACAGAGTGACTCTGGCTGGCTGCAGTGAGAGAGCCACGACAGAGAGCAGGATGCTCCAGAGGGTTGGATCCCCCAGCCACTCCATCCTCAGGCTTTTGGTCTCAAAGGAAATGACCAAACAGAAAATTCAAACCTGCACAGGTCGCCAGGCCAAACTGATCAGTGCAGCCCCAGCTTCCTGGCCGCTATTAATTGGTTCATGTTTGGGCAGTGCTTTGAGAGAAAAAACCACACCATGAATACAGGTCTAAAATTGTCATTATTCCCTCTCCAGCTGGAAAACCAGAGGAAATTCTCTTCTGCCTCAAGGCTCTTCTGTCAGTTCTCCCCGTCTTCACGGCCAGTTTAACCCTCGATCACCAGTGCCAGGAGCTGGTTTGTTATAAAACTCCTCCCTCAGCTGTAAGGTTTTTATTGAAGGGTCACTCCGTGCAGGGGAGATGAATTTGTCTGCAAACACAGGTGGGGATTTTGGCTTGAGCTGCAACATCTGGATGCTGGTAGAGCTGCAGAGCCTGCAGGTAAAGCTGGAGCTCCCAAATGCTCCCCAGGCTTCATTTCCAGCTGGAAAAGCCAAACCAGCAAAGATTTGGAGCAAAGGAATTTGTCTGCAAAAGGCCGAAAGACCCGAGCTCTGCAGCTCAACCCTGTGATTTATTTTTAATCAGATTTCCTGTCAGCTGCAGCATTTCTGGGGAACCCCCTGAAGCCCCATTCAGAAATCCCCTGCTTGCCAGGCTGAGAATGGGGTGAGAGGGAGCAGACGAGCCTGGTTTTGCCTTCTTAATCCTCCTGCCAGGAGCGGGGGTGTGATGGGTGACAGCCCTGGCAGGAGGTGACCCATGAGTGCCACAGGTCAGGTTCACTTTCCTCACCACGTCCTTTCCGCCAAGAGCCAGCAAAAACAAATCAATTCTGAAACAATTATCACAAGATTCTCTCAAACAGCTTTTCTTACACAACCTCCAAAACCACCACGTTCCTCTTCTCCTTTTCTCTCAGCCCCAAACGACAATGTAACCAATTTACGGGTGGCTTTTCTTTGGAAAAGGAGGATTTCTGCAGGCTGCCTTTTGGTTTTGCTTCGATATATTCGGAAAAACATGTCCTGGCTCGGCTTGGGGACACCGGGAAGGCTGATCCGCTCTGTCACCTGTGACAGTCACCCCAGCAACAGCTCGGCTGCCGGCAGAGGCAGAGAGGATGCTGACTCACTGCCTGCCTCGCTTGTGCAGCTCACCCTTCACAGAAAGCACTGCTGAAGAGCTCTTCCTTTCCTTTAACCCTGCCCTTAAAAAAATAATTAAGAAACCTGAATTATAAATGGACGCACACGGAAAAGAAAAAAAAACAATCAGCCGCTCTCAAAGAGAGGTTTCATTCCACCAAGGAATTTGTTTGGGGTCCAAAGGCAGCACCCAGTGTTAATTGACTGAAATAATTGCACAGAAATTATTCTGAGATGGAAGGGTTTGCTGCAGATAGAAACCATAGAATGGTTAACAGCCTGGAGACAGCAAGAGAGGGGAGGAAACTTGAGGGGCTTTCTTAAGACAGGAACTCTCCCCAAAATGACCGAAAGTCCCTTCTTCCCTTTGACCCTATTTCGGTCTGCTGCTTGCCTTCCTTTTTAATGTAAATCTGGTGATTTCTCTGCTGCTTTGTTCCCCTTCTTCTCTTGGGGAAGCACAAAATGAGATCCAGAACAGCCTAGAGAGAGGAAATCACTTCATTTTGCCTTTTTCTCACAGCTTTTCCTCCTGGTAAAGTCATTTTGGCTGGCGAGTGATGGGAGCAGAGCAGAGGATGGAGATTCCCGAGGGTGTGGGAATAGGGGTGGCTGGGAGAGGAGATATCATGGAAATCACCACCAGGACATGTTCTGCAGCTTCCCCCTCGGCAGCAGAGCTCTGTGACACTCCTCCTAATCAACAGGCAATTTGGAGATGCTTTTTTCATCGCCAGGATTTATTTCTGCATTGTTTCCTCCCTCCCGAGGAGCACCCAGGTGCCCCTGACACACAGCAGTGCTGCCCTGGCCAGATGTGGCCAGATGTGGGCTGGGCTCCCTCTGTGCTGCAGTGGTGGAAGACCCTCACTCCCACTCACAGGGTGAATTCCCAGCCCTCGTGCAGCTCAGAGCCAGAGAAAACCCTGCACAAGGTATCATCATTGATAGTATCTTCCAAACCCTCCGGAGGTGCCTGAAGATGCCAGAGAGGGGGAGAAGCAGAGGATGAGTTGTGACTCACGGCTGGGAAATGCACGAGGGTGGCAGAGCCTGGAGGAGAAAAATCAACCCAAAAATCCCTCCGTGCTCAACAGTTGTCACAAGCCAGAATCCAACAGGGAAATCCTGCTAAACCCTCCTGCTCCTGCCACACCCAGAGCCACCTTCAGCACTGCGGGGATGCAGCAGTGCCAGAGCCCAGGGATGTGGGTGAGGTGGGGTTTGGGATTGCCTGGGGTACTGAAGGAGCTCTGCTGGCCATAGAGACCCTAAACACACCCTACACACACCCTACAGACACCTCTCTTCCCAATTCACCCCCTTCCAGGTGACAAAGCTCCCCAGGAGCTCCTGTGCCAAAGGGCCAAACCCCTCCATCGTCCCAGAGTCACTGAGGTTGGAAAAAACCTTTTAAACCATCGAGTCCAAGCTGTGCCTGATCCCCACCTTGTCCCCAGCCCAGAGCACTGAGTGCCACAGCCAGAAATTCCTTGGACACCTGCAGGGATGGGGACTGCAAACCTCCCTGGGCAGCTGCTTCCAAGGTCTGACCACCTTTTCCATGGAGAAATTCCTCCTGGTCTCCAACCTGAGCCTCCCCTGGCTCAGCCTGAGGCTCTGTCCTCTCGTCCTGTCGCTAATTGTATGGGAGAAGCAGCAGATCCCACCTTGCTACAACCTCCTTTCAGGTGGAGAAATCATCTCCTTTCGGGTGGAGAAATCATCTCCTTTCGGGTGGAGAAATCATCTCCTTTCAGGTGGAGATGCTGCCGGCAGATCCACCTCCTGCTCCTGCTGCTGGCACGGGGAATGAGTCAGAAAATGTGTTTTTCACCCTGCAGCTGTACCTGCCTGTGCCCATCGTCTGCCGCCTGCCTTCCGCGGGAGCTTTTAATAGCTCTGCTATGGCAGCAAGGAGGGTGAGAAGCGTCTCTGCAGCTGAATTGGAAATGCCTTTTAATGAGGATGATTCAGGGTAGCTCCCAGCCCTGGTGTCAGCCCAGGCACAGCGGACACGGCGCTGATATTTCATCAGAGGAGATTGGAAGGAAAGCTTCCGGCTGCTGGAGCCTGCAGGGTGGAGGAGAGAGGGAACTGGGGCCTCAGGCTGGTCTCTGCTCGTCTGAATCCAAAAGAAAGGGATAAAAGGAGGGTTTGAGCCCCCAAAGTTTGCAGGAATGGCCCAAAATCGATGTGAGCAATAATGCAACCACCACCTCCACCCACCCAACTCAAGGACAGGGATAAAGCCACAGAGCAGGGACAGGAGAAGGTCCTGCACCTGGAGTTTGGATGCTGCTTCACCATTTAAAGATACCTGAACCACAAATCAGGGTCAGGGAAAAGCCAGAAGGTTCGACCGGGTTGCCCAGAGCAGCTGTGGCTGCCCCTGGATCCCTGGAAGTGAGCAAGGTGATGGGGAAGCTCTGTGCAAATGTCTTTACAAACAATTCGGTGGGTGAAGGGATGGGTGTTAAGGTCTTTGAAATGGGTCTGTACGTCTCTATTGACTGCAGGCAGCAGGTTTGCTACAGAGAGCAGCCAATCTGACTCCTGAAGCAGACAGTGGGGCTGCACAAGCCTGGCTGGCTGAGCTGTGGGGTGAAACGAGAGGTTCGAGGGGGGATAGGAGGTTCGGGAAGGCTGTACCTTCCTATACCTCAGCCAGCGGGAAAGGAAGAGGGCAACATGTGGATGGGAGTTTGGGACCAAAGGGGGCTGCATCCTCCAAAACCTGGAGAGAGAAAACTCCACGGGCGTGTGGCCCGGTGGACTCTCTCCCTGTATTGGAATCGAGTCCGAATAAAGGACTCTGTCTCCTTTTTGGACATAGATCTGTGGCGTTTGTGGATTAATTTTCCCGACAAAGGCCAGGCTGGACAGGGCTTGGAGCAGCTGGGATAGGGGAAGGTGTCCCTGCCATGGCAGGGGATGGAATAGGATGGGCTTTAAGGTCCCTTCCAGCCCAAACCATTCCATGATTCCGTGACTCAGCGCCCACATCTGGTTTAGCCCACCATTCCTTAGCCCGTGAAACAGATAACCGGGACTATTTATTTCCCAACGTGATGCAGAAAATCTGGGGGGAAAAGGACCGAACCCCACGTTCCCCCATCCCTGTCACCGAGGCTCTGCCGTGCCCTGTGGTGCCTCAGTCTCCCCGTCTGTTCAAAAGCGTCGCAGGTATTGCCACTCCTTCCTGGAGTGCCCTGAAATCTAGGAAAGACGTGATTAGGGGTGGCAATTATAATTATTCACACCCTCCTAATGGATCTTTAGAGCCCATCGGGGCTGTGTCTGGATTCTAACATTTGTTAGAAAGAGATAAAAGCTTTTTTTTTTCCCCCCCCCGTTGATGGTGTGAAGACTCTCGGGCTCCCTTTGATGCGCCGTGGCTTAATAGCCCCTCGGTTTGATTAATTCTCATTTCTGCCGTCGGTGTTTCAGAGCTGCCACGCAGACTTTGTGAATGGATCGGAGGACACAGAGCAGCGATTCTCCCCCCCGGAGCTGCTCCCATTCTCATTAATGCCAATGCCTGCCGGGCGAACTCCCAGCCCAAAATAGCAGCGTTTATAATGCCAATAAATAACGGGGCGGGCGCTAGGAGCCATGAAAAACCTCCGAGGGATCCGGGGAGGGGTGTGGATGTGTGCGGGAAGGTCCCAAACCGCGAGTGATAGCAATAATCGAGGCTTTTTGTCGGAGTGCGAGCGCTCGCAATAATTGAATCGCTGCCTCGTCGCATGCGGACGGATTTAGACCCTCATTATGCGTTTGGTAAGTACTTGGCATAACGAATCCATTTAAAACGGCACACGAGACTCGAGTAATTCATAATGAGACTCCAAATCAAGATGACGAGGCAAGGCTGAGCCTCCTCAGCTGAAATTAAGGGGATGGAGAGGCAGCCGGTGATGGGGATGAGCGGAGGGTGGGGAATAGGCTGGAGGAAGCTTCTGCCTACATCCCCCTACATGGCTTTGGATCCACTTTTTGATCCAATTTTGGGGGCTCTGCACCCCAGAATTGCAGGTGTGGTATTTCTAATTCAGAGTTTTTTACTCTCACAGTCTGGGCTGTGCTCACTGCTGGCTCTCCCTGCCTCCGTCACCTCTTCTCTTTTTCTCCTCAAGAAAAAGCCCCAAACTTAACTTCTCCTCATGTCCCCCATGAAATCCCCTTTCCCACGTGGCCTGTGAGCTCTGTCACCCCTCTCTGCTGATCCCAAATACTTCCCCACCCGCCAAAAATCACAGTTTCTGGGCTCACAGCACTGAGGTGGGGAAGAGGCAGCAGATGAGTCGCGTGGGCGAGAGGAGGTACCCACGGCAGGACTGGAGTGTGAATGGAACACCTAAACCCACAAAGGCTTCACCAGCATCCCCAAATCCCAAATCCATCAGAAAGGGCATGGAATTTGTCCAGGAAGCCTGGAGCAGGGCAGAGCCTGGCATAAATTCTGCTTAATCCCAGCTTTACTCACCCAAGGCATGCGAGGAACACATCAGCACATTCTCAGAGCGTCAGTCTGCTCAGGATTTACCTCTGTGCATTTTAGGAATGATCCAGCTGAGATTAAAAATGCCTCCCACCCTTTATTATTTAAATATAGGTTTTCAGGCTAACAGGGGGAAAAAAAATAAAGAAAGGAAGACGGAGACAAGGCTTTGCTCAAGTAGAGCTGAATAATTAGGGATGACTAATACGATGTCCTGTGGGAAAGCACGGAGGAAAGTCTTGCCAGGATGCAGACCCTGGCTGATAAAACCTGCTGCCTCCCCAGCACGGGTCACCTGGGGTTTCTGGGACACTGCTGGCTCAAGTTGACAGCCTCTGTCTTCTGAGGCCCCAACAGGCTGCTCTGCTCCCTCAAATAAATTCTTGTAGATTTGTTTAGCCTGCAGAGCTGCTGAATCCCCAGGGACTGGGCTGGGCTGGGATCCCCTGTTTGCGGCTGTTCCTTTGAAGAGCTCCCAAATAAACAGAATCGTGGGATCATCCCAGGATTGATTGGGTGGGAAGAGACCTTAAAGCTCATCCCATTCCAAGGCCAGGGACACCTTCCACAATCCCAGGCTGGTCCAAGCCCCATCCAACCTGGCCTTGCTCCAGGTGTTCCCTGCTCGACCTCCATTTCCCCTTAAAAAGATTATGAGGGGAATTTTTCCGAGGTAATTCCAACTCTCAGGCTGACATCTCATCCCAGCTCCTGGTTTCACAGCACAGCATTTTCTGCTCCCTGCAGTAATTCCTGGTTAGAGGAATTAGAGCTGCTCTTGTAGGGTGACAAAGGGATGTTACTAAGCTCCTGAAAGGCAAGTGCAATCCTTAATCTGTATTGTAACATAAATCAGGCTATGAAAAATATTTGGGCTCCTCTGATATTCCCACTGCTGCTGAAGCTGCTACCCAGGGCAGGTATCAGGAATAGTCAGCAGCAGCTCCAATGCTTTTTGGGGTTTTTGGGTGGGTTTTTTGGTGGGTTTTTTGGTGTTTTTTGTTTGTTTGGTTGGTTGGTTTTTTTGTTTTGTTTCGTTTGTTTGAGATCTCAGACAAAAAATTAGGGATCTGTGTGTCCAGCACATTCAATGCAAGAGATTGAGAGGAACAGCATCCCATCCAGCGTCATGGTGGAATAATTTTGGCTGAAAGGCATCTCTGGAGGGATGCTGTGCGCAGGAACCCTTAAAACTGGCAAGAATTGTGTAAAAATATTCATGGAGACTCGCATGTTGTGACAAATCAATACTCCTTGCATTCCGTTTCATTAGACATATTTATTTTTTAAATGAATGCTGAAGTTCTTAGGGGTTCAGGATTTATCCTCCAAACTGCAGGGATGAAGTTACAACATCCTTCACAAAGTTATTCTGCCTGTTTCCCGACATAAACACCTAAATATTCAGTGTTATATCAACAATGCCATAGCCTGCACAGGTCTTGTTTTGGACAATATAAAATCTTGGTGGGCCGTGTTGTCCCTGAAGTCACAGCAACCTTCCAAAATTTTGGCAAAATTAAGGCTTCTCCTGTCCTGCTCATATCTCCCAGCTGGATCCATAAAGATCTATACAGCAAATGCCCAGGAATCAACTCTTTCCTGTTCCCACATTTTCCCCCAAATGTTTCTTTTTTTGATAAAAACACTTTGCTGCATTTATACGTTCAAAGCAGGTTTTTTCTGCTTCTTCTAAAATCTGCTACAACTCAACAGAAGATGCGAGAAATTCATTCCCCAAAATGTGTTCACAATTCTGCTACCTAAAATACCTCCTAGGACTCAAAACCAGAATGAAGTATCCCGATTTTATCCACGTTTGCCAATTCTTATGAATTTATTTAGAAAGCTACAATTCCCAGGAAACCCCCAGAAAAACTGAGGAAGAAAAAAATCAAAGGGGGAAATCACTGGAAATAAAAAACTTGGGTCACGTCCAGCTTTAAGGGAACCACTGCAAAAATGGAGTTTGTCTGCAGAGAAAAGCCTGGACTAGCATCTCTAGTGAGATTGGAGAGTTTGGGTGGAAAAAAGGGAATTTGATGACCTGAGCCAGCAAGGGAATGTGTGTGTGCAAGCACAGGGGTTCACTGGGACAGCTGGGACATGGGGAAGTGTGGGCTGTGTGCTTTATTAGAAACTAATGTGCTCCAGTGATGTTCTTCTTTAATATCAATGAATTCCAGCACCATTTCTGTTGGAAAATCCCTCTAGGATCATTGAGTCCAATGTGCCTGATCCCCACCTTGTCCCCAGCCCAGAGCACTGAGTGCCACAGCCAGAAATTCCTTGGACACCTGCAGGGATGGGGACTGCAAACCTCCCTGGCCAGCTGCTGCCAAGGTCTGACCACCCTTTCCATGGAGAAATTCCTCCTGGTCTCCAACCTGAGCTTCCCCTGGCCCAGCCTGAGGCTGTTCCCTCTCCTCCTGTCCCTGTTCCCTGGAGCACAGCCTGACCCCCGGCTGTCCCCTCCTGTCAGCAGTTGTGCAGAGTTACAAGGTCCCCCTGATCCCCTTTTC
>VZRM01003434.1:622728-676238 GCA_013397955.1 Grantiella picta
CTCTTCTCTTCTCTTCTCTTCTCTTCTCTTCTCTTCTCTTCTCTTCTCTTCTCTTCTCTTCTCTTCTCTTCTCTTCTCTTCTCTTCTCCTCTCCTCTCCTCTCCTCTCCTCTCCTCTCCTCTCTTCTCTCCCATCCTATCTCTTCCCTCCCCTTCCATCCCATCCCTTCCATCCCATCCATCCCACTCCATTCCATCCTGCCCACGGTGTGGAGGAGAGGTTGCTGTGGGGGAGCTGCTGACGTCTCAGGGCTGAGAGATCTGACTGCCCAGCACAGATCTAACCTCCATCCCCTCTCTGTGTCACCGGTGCCTGGTGACAGTGACTCCCACGTGGAGAGCACCACCCACACCCACATGCCAGGCCAGAGCAGATCCTGGTGCCCAGTTAGAGCTGACAGCTCCCAGCCCCATTCCAGCTTGCCTTCCTGCCCACCCTGCCCACCTCCACACGCAGAGGTGCAGCATGGATGGGAACACAGTGACCCTGCCAGCCTGCCATGAACAGACACTTTGTGCCCAGCTCCTCCTGGCTGCCAGATATTTGCCTCTGGCATTTGGGAGGGTTATTAGCACAGAGGCAAAGCTAAGCAGACAATAAACCTTCAGTGTTGCTTGAGGAAACTCCAAAATCCCTTCCACAGGGACTTGAGCCCAGCGGTGGCTGACGCCGGGCTGTTAAGTGGGCTTGTATTTATTTTCAGTAATAATTCCTTCATTAAACCTGCAGTAATTGGAGGCTGCAGAGACAGGAAAGTGAAAAAAGAGGATATTGAACCTGGAAGGCCAGGCAGGCATCCCCACTGTTTTTCTAACCCTCATCAAAATAATCCTAAAAACAAGGAAAAGCTTGTATTTCCAACAGGGAGTGATCCACAAATGCTTCAGCCCAGTACAGCAGGGGAGAAAGCCTTGCATGCTGCCCTGCCCCTGACAGCCAGGTAAAACCACATTTATGGGATTAGCTCAGCTAATCCCTGGTAAATGCAGTTTTGTTGCACCATGTTTGGATTGAGAAAACAGCCGGGCGTAAAAACCAGGACAAAAAGCAGAGTTGAGGATATTTGGATCCCAACAGGGAGATCCTGGGAGGGCAGGGAATGGTAAACACTAAAATCCAGCAATTGATGGAAACTCAGAATTGAGGCCAGGGGAGAATTCATGGTAGAGGGAGGCAGTTGAGGGAAGGCTCCAGGGCTGATGCCTTTATGCCAGCTGTGATTTAATGCTCAACTCCCTGACACCCTCACAGGGAAAGAGAAAAGGGTCTGAGGGCTTCATTTTAGACTGGGCTGGCCCCAAATCCCAGCAGAAATATGTTCAGATGAGGCTGTGGCACATAGTGAGGAGCTTGCCCACTCCTACATGGCAAATTTGGATGGAGAAACCCAGCAAATTCCAAACTGGAATGCCCAGTTCCTGCTGTTGGTGAGAAGGAATGCAATGACTTGGCCAGGGATGTCTCCAGTCCCACTCCATCCTTCCTGCTCTCTGCCATATCCCAACCTGCACTTCCCCCACAGGGAAACCCACAGCCAGAGATGCTCCTTCCCATCACAACACCACACCTCTCCAACTGGAAAGAGCCTGGCACCACCCAGCACTGCCCCAGCCACATGGAGAACACAAATCCCTTCAGCAGGCACGGCTGGATGTGTGTCAAACCCCACGAGACCTCACCCCAGACAGTGCTTTCCTCTCAGCCCTGCAGCAGCTGATTCTCCTGCTTTAACAGGACTTGACAGGATTATCTTTTTCCCCAGGTACACTGGTCTGTCTTTTCCAGTCACTCCCTGGTGTTTGATGGCTGTGATGCTGTCAGCCTCACCCCACTTCACAGCAGGGGCTGCAGTTTGGAAGGGATGCTCTGCAATACCAGGAATTACGGGGGTGGAATTTCATATGAGATGCTGATTTCTTCCCTTTCATTAAAAAAGGGGATTGAAAAAGGCCCTGCTCCCTCATAGGGGCCAGTTCTTCATGGGGGCGATATATTTCCACAGATCCTTGCACAAAGACACCACAAACCACAGTTAGCTCCACCAAAAAAACAGATTTTATGCAAACCAGGGTGCTGGGTGGCTGCAGGGACCCTGTGACACTCGCTGTCGTCACTACAGAGGTGCAGGATGTGGCAACCCAGGGATGTGGCATGGCTTGAGATTTACTCTGAGCAGGCACAGCTCTCCCATCCCCTTCTCCACATCCCTCCTGAGCAGCAGCAGCCTGGTGAGCTGCGGCTGAGCGCGCCAGATGGAGAACCTCCAGGCGAGCAAGCACGGTTGGATTGAATGTGCTGAACAATCCCGGAGAAATCCTGGGCCCTGATCCTACATCTGCTCCGGGAGCCCAGCAGCGCCTGGAGCTGGAGCCTCCATGGGGTTCCCTGCGTGTGGGGAATCCCAGCCTGACAGCGATACCCAGGGTGGAGGGAAAACACGGGGAAGCAAGCGATTCCCAAAAGAGCACCGTGGGGACGGGCTGTGGTAGCCTTGGAGGTGATTCAAGGGACACGTGGAGCCAACGTCCAGGCCATAAAGCAGGGCTGGGCTGCTGCTCCGTGCTGGCAGAGGATCCAGGGGACACGGAGCTGTGTCACACGGGGGACACGGCTGGGCTCAGCTATGGCTGAGCAGCCTCACCCCACTGCTCAGCAGCATCTGCAGACCCCCAAACCACACCTGCAGTGCCAGGAGCACCTGAGCCCCCCAGTTTCACGCTCTGTCTGTATGTTTTCTGGTTTTCTAGTCCCCTGCAGCAGGGCGGGGAAGTCCCTGGAACTCCAGCTCTGGCATCCTTCCAGCATGCAGGGGGACCTGTCGGGAAGGGTTGGAGCTGCTGTGGATGCCGAGCGTGGCAGGATCCCTGATGCAAACCCCAGCGTGCTATCTTTAGAGGGAACACATGCTCTGCTCCATTCCTTCTGCTCTATTTCCCACGTGAAACCCTCTCCTGTGCACGCTGCAGGACGTGGAGGGAGGAGGAGGCTCCCCGTGTCCCACAGACAGTGGTGACAGCTCCGGGAGCACCAGGCAGGTTGGCATTTAAGCTTTGACACCATAATGCGTCTCCTCCTGCTGGGGACTTTGTCGTCCCCACATCATCGGTGTCACACATCAAGAGGCACAGGAGAGGGTCACTCCAGTGGGGTGTGGAATGGAGCCACGCCCTGCACAGCCACTGTCACAGCCCATGGTCAGCTCCAGGAAGGCTGGAGGAATCCCTGGGGCAACAAGTGTCATGGAATTGTGGGATGGTTTGGGTTGGAAGGGACATTAAGGATCATCCTGCTCCACCTCCTGCCATGGCAGGGACACGTTCCACTGTCCCAGGTTGCTCCAAGCTCTGTCCAGCCTGGCCTTGGACAATTCCAGGGATCCAGGGGCAGCCACAGCTTCTCTGGGCACTCTGTGCCAGGGCCTCCCCACCCTCACAGGGAAGATTTTTTTTCCTAATATCCAATCTGAACCAACTCTCTGTCAGTGTGAAGCCATTCCCCACTGTCCTGTCACTCCAGACCCCTGTAAATAGTCTTTCCATGTTCCTTGTAGACTCCCTTCAGGTACTGAAAGGCCACCATTAGGTCACCCCAAAAGCCTTTTCTTCTCTAGGCTGAATAGATAGGATTTATCCTCAAATTCATGGTTCAGCCTCCAGATTCATCCAAGTCCAGGAGCTGAGGGCTTCCATCCTCTTATATCCTCACATTTATCAACCTTTTTTGTAACAGCTACACAAGCATTCCCTACAGAAGTCTATAGGATAACTGCAGGAAAGAGCTGCCTGGAAAAGCACCTCATCTGCTCGGGGTGGGTGCTGCTATAAGTGAGGTCCTTCCAGCAAGTTTCTCCATCCTTGACAGAGATGAATTTCAACACCCTCGGGCTGGGGTCCAACCTCCACTTCCTGGCTGGTGGTTTTCACTGTTAAACTCAGCTATAAACGGGTCAGAAAGGTATTGCCTGCCCAGAGTCTGCAGGAAAAGTGCTGGTGGGTTTTGTGGGATTTGGGTGTGATCTCAGCCTTTCACCTCACAGCCATCCTGTGCCTCAGACACTGCCTGGGTTTGCAAACCCTCAAGAAGTCATTGCAACAGAGAAGCTCTGAGCTCAGACCAGCCAAAGCAGCATCACTGCTTCCCCCAGATTTCAGGAACTTCCACACTTCATGGGAATCCGACCCCAAACCCCACGGCAGGAGTAGATGGCAATCATTTTCACCACTTGGGAAGGTGGACAGGGAAAAGAAATTCCCCTCTGGAGGGCCAAATTAAACCTTAGTGCAGCCACAAACGAGAAAGAGCAGTGACGAGACACCCAGACTGTCCCCACACGCTCCCGTCTCTGAAAGCGCTCTCAGTCTGCCCCCACCTCTGGGGTTACAGTCCAGCCAAACCACGTGAAGCGGAAAGAGAAATGTTTGGCAAGGAGTCGAGGCTGCTCTTCTGGGCTGCCAGACCTCATCAGAGCTGCCTGCGGGCAAAGCAGGGCTCTGCCACCTCCACACAGCGCTGAGCACAGCCACCCACCAGCCGCAGCGAGGCTCCGGGGCAGCGGGGAAATCCGAGGTGAGGAGGAGCTGCCGGATGCAGGAGGCTCTCCCAAGGCAGGGTTTTGAACGGCAACCCCGTTCTCTGTATTAAAACACCCCACCCTAAATGGAAAGCCGGGTCGTTTATTGTCTTCGGTGCTGGGGTGTGATTTCTCAGAGCGGTGACAAGGCTGTCACCCGTGATAACCTTGCCTGCTGTGTCTGACAGTGACCCAAGGCAGGAGTGCAGGGCTGGAGCTGCTCGGCAGGGCTGGAGAGACAGAGCTGGCTCTGGGCCACTGCAGCAGCAACGGGGGCTGCAATCACGGAGCTCAGTGCTGCCCCGGTGCTGCTTCAGTGCTGCTGCTCCAGTGCTGCTCCACTGCTGTCCCAGTGCTGCTCATTGCAGCTTTGCTGCTGCACCATTGCTGCTCATTGCTCCTCATTGCTGCTCATTGCTGCTCAGTGCTGCTTTGCTGCTGTTCCATTGCTGCTCAGTGCTGCTCAATGCCGCTCCAGTGTTCCTCAATGTGTATCATTGCTGCTCCAGTGCAGTTCAGTGCAGCGAGAGCTGCCCGGCAGAGTCCAAATTCCTCTTGCTGCCTTTTTGCTGGTCCCAAAATCATGAGCCAGACAGTCAGGTGATAAAAAAAGGGTTACCTTTACAAGGATCCTCAGGGGCACAACTCGCCAGGTGGAAAACACTGCAGATGCACACATACCATAATATATGTACAATTTTTACATGTTCAGCAAATTAGCATATCTGACAATAATTCCCAATTAGAGACATAAATGTTGAGGTAATTCTCCCCCAGTTCAACCCGTTTTGAATTCCCCTCTCTGGATAGGAACTAAACTTTGCTTATGAAATGTGTCTTGGAGACCTTAGCTTCCCAGAGAGTCTAACCTTGGACCCCCAGCCTGGAGCTCCTGGGGAATTTATTTTGTCTTTCTATCTAGTAAAGTAGGTAAAATGTTAGTTATGAACACTGTGATAGGCTACAGAGCTACAAATATATGTGTAAGGAATATAAAAAATATATAAAAGAAAAAAGGCAAAAATCAATTTGGCATCACTCTTCTGCAAGATGCTGACTCCTGCAAACCCCTGTTTGCTCTGTTAAACAAGGGGAGATGAGGATCCTGCGGGACGGAGCAGCGTCAATCCTCACTGCTGGCAAAGAGGGAATTTGTGTCCTCTGCTCCCCCAAGCTGTGCGCAGCAGAGTGCAGGGACTGAGCGACTCCTGCTCTGTGGGCACAAATCTGATACACCCCATCTCTCACTGGGAGGGACGGGGGAAAGCACGGGGCTCTTTGCAGATATTTATTTTTCATTTCCAAGAGGAAGAAGAACAAAAGAGCCCCAGCAGGCTCAGGCAGCAGCCAGCCAGCAGAGCCACCGGCCAGGCGGGCAATTAACGCATTGTCACGGAAGCAGGAGAGCAGCCCTGATGGCTGGGACAGCCAGCAGCCCCTGGCTCCTTCCTTTTTGTTTGGGAGCCAAAGGAAAACAGAGCAGGGAGCTGCCATCCCAAGGGTCTGATCCCACCTGGACCAGCAGCCCGATGTCCCCCGAGGGCCAGGCGGCTGTGGATGTCGGGTGGCAGAGGCCAGGCTGCCAGGGGCTGAAGGAAAGCAAGGAGTTCTCCTCCTCCTCTGCTTTGCCAGGGGATGTTAGAAAAGGCCACTGTCATCCCAAAATGTCCAGATGTGCCTCCAGCCCAGCGGGGTTGCCCTGACATTTCTCGCAGCTTCCTCCACCCACCACCAGAAATCCAAAGGGATAAAAATCAAAGTCGGGAGGAAGGAAGAGAGGAATTGTTCCTCGAGGCATTTCTGCTAAAAATTCTTTAGGGAGTTCTGGTTTCCAGTCTCTCCTGGCATCGAGAGGAGCAGCAGATCCAGGGTTCACCCAGGGCCAGCTGAACCTCTTCTTGTAGAAAGCATCTCGACCCACTTTTTTGTTGGCTTCAATGCCACAATCCTGCTCCAGCTGATACAGAAACCCAGGCTGGGAACGGGATTTCAAGACTGACTGATTTTCAGTCTTGGCAGGAATAAAGAGATTTTGGACAGTCTCACAGTGCCTGAGCACCGTGTGGAGGCAGCATCAGGAGCAGGATGGGGGAATTCTCACACCAGACTGGGAGCTCTGACACTTTCCACAAAGGCAGAAATAAAAATCGAAGAATCAAGAGCCATCGAGGGAAGTGTGAAGCCCCTGAGACAGGGGAGGTCACAACCCAGGGCTGTTTTTTCAGATGGCACAGCAGTGAGTTTGGCTCCTCCTGCCCAGGAGCTCATTTGAACTTGGCTGAAACAAGCTGGAAAAATTGAGCAGGGGGGAAGGGGATGCTTCATTGAATATTCATAGGGAAATGCATTTTTCTCCCTCATAAATAACAAAAATGTGTTCCTCCTCAATTAATATACATCACTACTAACTTGTCTAATGGAGCCAAGCTCTGTCTGAGGAACTCAACGCTAATGCTTTCTGTCAGCTACATGCACCAGCACTCGCTGAGTATTTTTCAGTCATTTTTTTTCCTGGTTTTCCTCCCAAGGTGGGAGTTCCCAGCTTGTGTCTGCCCTGAAAAACGGGAGCCAAGGATCCAGAGCCACAATAAGCAAGGAAGAGCATCACACTAGAGATAAAATCGTGCTGTAGCAGGCAGTGCCACCCGGCCCTGGTGGGTTGGGGTTTTTCCTTAATTAGAAATATAAGCAATCCCTCTTGCTGGTCTATATTTGGACTAAGATATTTAAAGAAATGGAAAGAGGAAGACACGGAAATCCCCTGTGGAAGAAGGCTGACACCAGAAAATACAAAGATTATGGGGAGGGTAACGTGTACTCCATAATTTCCATTTTGCCAACCCACGGGTGGATGAGTAGAGGAGGAGAATGATGAAGTCCAGCTGCAAATCACTCAAGGCAGATCTAAGCTCCACCTTGCACCACTCCAGACCTTCCCAGAGAGGGATCCTGGGATGTACCCAGAGCACCAGGCCTGAATGCAGATGGATTATGTGAATTACAGGGTTATTTCCTTGTAGGGAGTCTACAAGAAAGATGGAGAGAAACATTTTACAAAGACATGTGGTGATGGGCCAAGAGGGAAAGGCGTCAAACTGAAAGAAAGTAGATCTAGATTAGATGTTAGAAAGAAATTCCTCCCTGTGAGGGTGGGCAGGCCCTGGCACAGGGTGCCCAGAGAAGCTATGCTGCCCCTGGATCCCTGGAAGTGTCCAAGGCCAGGCTGGACAGGCTTGGAGCAGCCTGGGACAGTGGAAGGTGTCCCTGCACACGGCAGGAGGTGGGACTGGATGAGCTTTGAGGTCCTTTCCAACCCAAACCATTCTGGGGTTCAGTGGTTCCATGATTCTGTCTCTGGTTCAGCTGAGACCCCACACCTCACCACAGCTCCTTCAGAAAGCTCCTTGACCAGTTGATCACTTGAATCCTCGCTCTGCATCTTCCACATGAGCTCCCCTGTCTCTCCCGGAGTCCTCTGTGACTGTGTGGACCTGTCTGGTCACAAAAGGCCAGCTGTCACCGCCGTCTCTCGCCTCCCAAGTGCCACACGTCACCGCCGGGCTCCAATCACTGTCACCCCAGCTCGCGCTCCTGGGCTGGCCGGGAGCCCTGGCAGGAGGGCAGACACTGTGAGCACCGAGCCGTCCCTCCTGCCGGGACAGTCACCTCCAGGCAGCTGCAAAGGGAGCTCCTGCCAGAGCCACACTCAGCAGAGCTGGGCTGACAAAGGCGTTCAGCCCTGGAGATTCAGCTGCTCCACATAGAGTCTCCTCAAAGCACCCCGAAACCTCCACGAAGGCAATTCACAGGGACAGCTGTGGTTTTCCAGGAAAACCTTGTCCTGCTGGTCCAAACCCCCGCTGCTTTGGCCACAAGGAGTGGACTTAGAGATCGAGCTGGCTGGCCATGCCCACCAGCACATCACCAGGGACACTGCTCTCCCCTGCCACTGCTGCCCCACCCTCTCCAGCAGCCCCAGAATGGTTGAGATGGGATTTTAACAACACCTTGGTGGCCTCTCTCGGTGCCCAGCTGCAGGCAAGAGGCAGAGAGCAAAATGCCAGCACCAGTTGTCCTTCCAAAGGGGAAATTTGGGGTGTTTGTAGTCAAAAAGCTGATGGAGCACACACAGCCTGAAGCCCATGAGCAATTTCTAGAATTGCCATGCTGGTACCACCCTCCTCCTGTCTCAATTCCATCCCCAGGGAGGAGAGTCAAAAAAGGGGAGCAGAGAAATGCAGGAGCCAGCCCAGCTCACAGCACCTCTGGAGATGAGTATTCGAGTGAGTTTCCCCATTTTTTGTTCAGTAAGGAGAAAAGATGGCTTTGGGGAGATGTCATTGTGGCCTTCCAGAAGCTTGAGAGGGCTTACTAAAAGGAGGGAGAGGGAATTTTTATATGGGCAGAGAGTGACAGGAGAAGGGGCAATGGTTTTAAACAGAGAGGGCCAGGATAGATTAGGTATTAGGAAGAAATTCTTTATTTCTGAGGCCCTGGCACAGGGTGCCCAGAGAAGCTGTGGCTGCCCCTGGATCCCTGGAGTGTCCCTGTCCAGGTTGGACAGAGCTTGGAGTGACCTGGGACAGTGGAAGTTGTCCCTGCCCATGGCAGGGGGTGAAACTGGATCCAGAGTCTTAAGGTCCTTTCCAACCCAAACCATTCTGGGATTTAACCCCTCAAAACCAGGCTTACAAAGTATAAACCCAATTCCAATCATCATCNAACACAGCAGAAGAGTGATGCATAAACCCAATTCCAATCATCATCTCACAGTACACAATATTTGTGACACCTCAGTGCCAGAGGTTGACAAATCAACAACAAATAATCCCTGGTTGAAAATCACCTTACACAGGTCCCTCTCAGGATGACCCAGAATTGATGGATCACAAATTTTCTTCCACCAGCCCAGCCAAAACCTTGTATCTGCTTGAGAGAGCAGGCGATGCTGCACAGGAGGAGAGCCAAGAGCAATAGTTCTAATCCCGCGTTAACAAACATGACTCACCCATTTATTTTCACTGGTATGTTCATGGTTATTTTAAGCTTTGTCTAAAGAATGCCAGCTACTGTATAATAAGTGCAATGAAAGATGGCAGTGTTTTTATTTTGCTTTACAACTAAAGCTTTATTTTTAGCTCCTTTTAAAAAAATGCAAAGCGAAACTGGCTTGTAAATTATTTTAAAGACTTTGGCACCGATTTCCTCAAGCAGATCCACATGAGCAAGTCCCACCTCCAGGCCAGAGTCCCCACGAGGGAAAACTGGTGGGGACTCTGCACTTCCCTGGGAGTCAGCTTGGCTGCCAGGACACCCCAGGCAAACCCCACCTCACAGGTGAGGGGTTTTAAGAGATAAAATTTCGTTTTGCAGGATGTCTAGCTCAAGTGTGAGTCTAAACAGCTGCTGTGTTTCCCCAGGCTCTTCCCAGCACTTAGGTGGTGTAAGAATAACTCTGGGTGTGTTGGTCCATCCTTGCTCTGCTCCCTGTTGTGCTGGTTTGCAAGCTGGAGCATCCCGGGGGTGCTGTGGGGTTACACCATAAGCTCCATCCATCTGCTCCCTGGTTCTCCATCTGCTCCCACGGAGAGGGGCTGGGTGTTCACTGGGGAGGGTGAGAGTCAGGAGCTCTGCTCCTCCAGACAAATCAGTGGAGGAGAGAAAAAAATATCCAGAGCCCAAGGCTGTCCTCACTCTGTTACAAGTGGGGGAAAAGGAAAACAACAACCAGCATCCATCCCAGCCCTGGAGAAACTTGGCACTGAGCAGTCAGAGCCCAGGGTTCAATGACCTTGTTAGGAAAGGGGGAAAATCAGCACTTCCAGCTTCCTTCTCCTTGTCAAGACACAAAGACACTCACTCGGCTCTCCATGCTGGGAGAAGGGCTGCCCGGGGCTCAGCTGTGGAAAAGGACAGGCTGCTCCTGCCTGTGCTGCCGGATGTGTGGAACGTCTCCAACCCCCCTGGATAGAGGAGCTGGAGGAGCTGGGGTTAAGCGCTGCTCACATGGGTGATGACTTTCATTTCACACATACAAATCCCTCTCAGGATCCCTCAGAGCTGGCAAACTCGGAGCTCCCCAGGGCAGTGGCTGGTTGCTTTGACGTGGCCGTGGCAGGGTTTTCCCTAGACCAGGTCTAAGCAAAGCACACTCTGTGTTTTGGGTCTCCCTGGACACCACCGTGCATGGCTGGTGGTTTGCATGTCCCAGGATGAGCTCCCCCTTCTCCCTCCATCACAGCCATTTCCAGGGGTAAACCCCAAATCCTGTTTGGGAAACAGGAGGAGCAGCGCCTTTGGGACAAGAAGGGCTGAACTTGAGCTGAGCAAGGGAATAACCACATCCAGCCACCCTTCCCCAACCTCCCACGGCCCTGAGTAAACACCATCCCAGAGCTTCATTTCTGCTGTCCACTCTCCCTGCACTCATATCTGGAATAAATCCCCTTTGCCCTCCCCAGGAGACAGAGGGATGGGGAGGCTGTGGCTGCTTGTACAAAGTGCAGAGCTGCTCACACAGGGTGCTCTCAGCAAAGCTGCTGCTCTTGGCTTTGCTCTCTGCTCCGTGTTTACGCAGCTCTGCTGGCAAATCCACAACTCGCTCCTGCCTCCGAGCAGAGCCGAGCGTCCCTAAGAATTTTCCATCACAAAGTCACTGTCAGGCTCCCAGAGCCACTGGCTCTTCCGCAGCTGTTTTCTGCCCTCTTGTGAAGCTCTGCAGAAATCCGCGGCTGCAGCTCTGCAGAAATCCGCAGCTCTGCCGAGCCACGTTCCCTCGTTTCCCAGGCAGAGACGTGAAGAGATGGTGACTGTCCCCAGCTCATGTCACTAAGGATTTGCTGAGTGTGAAAAAGGGTTTTAAGGACATCAAAGAAGTGCATTGCTCCCAATTCTGCAACAACTGCAATCAACCCTGTTTGAGCTGCAATCAACCACTTTGTAAAGCCCTGAGCCAGGAGATTCCCCCTTGAGCTCTTATTTGGCAGAGATGAAGCTCTCGCTCTCTCCATCCAGCTCAGCACTTCCCCAGGATCCTGTGGGAATAAAGGCTCAGCCATCCATGGATTCTAAAAGGCTGAGCATCTCCACAGGTTCTTCCTACCAACAGCTCCTGTTTCAGGGTTCATCCCTCCCTCCGCTTTTCCTGGCCTTATTCTGGGAATTACCTCCATGGGACACTGGGATTTGGTGGTTTATCCCAGGGAAGATGGCAGGGAGAGGACAGGGATGCAGTGAGCAGCCTGAGGCTCAAAGTGTTCCTGCCCACCACAGACAACAGTGATTTGTCCAGGAGGAGCAGAACCTTTGGCTCTGCTCCACGTTTGGTGCCAGCGCGGGCTGTGTTTGCTGCCCAAATTTCCATTTCAATCCCGTATCTCCCCTTTGGCTCCACGGAGGGACAGACGGGATGTGACTCACGCAGACACTGAGACAGAGCAGGGACAGAAGGGGGAGTTGTGCCTTGCCGTGCACGTTGCCCTCCGAGCACAGCCCCTCCATCTGATCCCTGCCATCTGACCAGCAAGTCATCTCCTTTCCCGGGAAAGCAGGACAGCTTGGACCAGCACAGCCCAGCCAGCCAGGTGCCTCTATAAATCCATGTGCCTAAAACCTGCAGTGCTGCCCCCAAAACAGCAGAACTGAGGGGCAGCAGGGGCTGTGGCTCAAAAACCCCCAGCCCTGTTGGGGACCAGCAGGTTCACCCCCACGCTCTGGCTACAAAAGCTGCCCAGGCCAAACCCCACACGGCATCCTGTGCTCTCCTCCGTCTCAAATGTGCCAGTGACAGATGCCAAGGGCTCCCTGGGGTCCCTTTCATCTCGCCCAGGCATGTGACGCTCTCCCACAGACTGGGACTGGTCCCATCCATTCCTTGACTCGGGCAGCATGACGTACAAAGCACCGGCTGCACAGCTTCTAAATGCCAGGGACAGGGGGCAAACAAACTCCATTTGGTCTGCCATCGTCACAGCCGTGGCAGGACTGCTCCTTAAACACAGCCTTAATTCTGCACTGTGATTGTATCCAACAGCACAGCACCACCACACTGAGCCTCGCTCCTCCCCAGAGCTGCATTTCAGCGCCTGGGCTCTGAACCCCTCAGGTGCTGCCAGGGAGCTGCTCGTGTCCGTGCAGGATCCATTCCCAGAGCCGGCAGGTGGACCCAGAGCGTCCAGAGCCACTTGCCAGATGGCACAGCCACCCCGCTCGGCTCGCAGACAGACACTCGGCCACGTCAGCCCAACCCGCTCCCACTAGTGAGACAGGAGGAAGGTCAAACCATCTGTTTGCCCGGGGCTCAGGGCTGGATTTAAGGACAGAGTGTTTAAAGACTGGAAATCCGATCTTAGATTTCCCCGTCACACAAGTGCTTTAGTCTTGCTTCTGCCCAGTCTCCGTGAGCTTGGAATCCTTTGGGTGCTAAAGCTGCTCAGAAATAGGAAAGGACTCAACACCTGCAGGAGCAGCACAGTTATCCTCAAACTGATGTTTCCTCTTGTGCCCCAAGACAGCCAGATTGACTATATTCCCAGAATAGGACAAAATATCCTATTGTTTTTTTGGTTTTTTGGTTTGGTTTTTTTTTTTACAATTTAAATTTCTCAAGCTATTACTGCTAAAATATTTTGGATATTTTCAAATCTTCTGTTGGCATCAGTTTCCATCCCTTCCCAGAGCAGCAGCTGGTGCCTCTCATCACAAGCAGCTGCATTTCACGAGACTGTAACTCCTGCCAAGAGTTTGGGGGGCTCTGAGACACATGTGCACATCCACTCAGGCTTATTAATTCCTTCTGCAATGAAGGAGACCTTTATTTTTCCTTGTAACCTCACACGTCTACACAGCTAAACCGTATCTTGAGTGCCCTGGTTTGGACTCCCAGCTCACAGTGCTTTGAGCTGGCGAGCTGGAGTGCCCAACCTCCTTCTGAGCTCTCTCAAGCTGGGTTTTCATAAGTCTCCCCAAGTAACCCAAGTGCTCCAGCCAAGCTGGAGTTCTGAGCGTTCCCAGCTGTGCCTGCATCCTGCTTGGCTCTGGAGTGTAATTAGCTCAGTGCCAGGCTGGACAGGGCTTGGAGCAAACTGGGATAGTGAAGGTGTCCCTGCCATGGCAGGGGTGCAATGAGATGAGGTTTAAGGTCCTTTCCACCCCAAACCATTCCATAATTCTGTGATTTTGTAGGAGCATCGTCCTCCCACTGCTGAGCAGCAACCCCTGCACCAGAGACTCCCAGGCTGTCACTTCGGTGTAAATCTGCTTGGATGAGCTTTTTCCTTTTTCCCAAGTAACCCAGCAATCCCAGCTGTGCCTTCATCCTGCAGGGCTCCTGCTCGGCTCTGGAGTGTATTTATTTCAAGGCCAGGCTGGACAGGGCTTGGAGCAACCTGGGATAGTGGAAGGTGATCCTGCCCGTGGCAGGGGGGGAACTGAATAAACTTTAAAGTTTCTTCCCACTCAAACCATTCTGGTACTCTGTTATCTACTACTGAAATGTCTTACTGGTGTAACAGGCTGATGCTAAGGGTCTGGTGAGGCTAAGGAATCTCTCATAGGCTGAAATTAAGCTGTGCCTGCCCAAACTCTTTCCGACCAGAGGTGATCTCCTCAAACATCTCCTTGTGCTCTCTGCCCCAGAGGTGCAGCTGAGCAGGAAGGTCTGTCCTGCAGAGCCCTGGCTTGGCTGGGAGCACCAGGAGCTGCCCCAGGGCTTGGTGATGTCACTGTGGTGATGTCACTGTGCTGAGGTCACTGTTTCATCAGCATCAGGACAGCTCACATGGCTGCCCCGGGCAGTGATGTCACCTCATGTGCCTGGATGAGGTGTTTGTCACACAAACAGGGAAAAGGTTTCTCTCGTTAATGCTAAACACAGGATAAGATGGAGGTTTGTGTTCCATGCTCCTGGTAGAAGGAAAAATTAATGTGTTGGGGCATTTCTGGGAGCTGCCAAAGCCACAGAAACAGCTATTAGTGAGGTGAGGTCCAGGGTGGAGCATTCCCCCTCTTTTCTTCCCTACTTAGCATAAAGGTTGTCAGTGCCATCAGCAGCAAAAACATTGATCCTGTCGTCAACTCCGCTAAAATCAGTGTCCTGGGGGGAGGGCAGGGATGGGAATGTGCTCCTGGGCCATGTCAGCCCTCCCTGCTGGGGAGGCAGAGGGGATGTGATGGAACATTGAGCAGCAAGGGGCAGGTGAGGGCTCAGCTGAGCACACACAGGTGAGTAAGGCCCTGGGCAAGTCCAGACCACTGCCAGAGCCACTCCTTTATTCTGCCTCTGTTCCAGTGCACCAAACTGGGGAGGTGCCATGGAAACTCCTTGGTTAATCACGGACTGCTTCGGCACGAATTATAAAATTCTGCTCCCACGAAGGTGAGAGAAAAACACGAACTGATTTTTGCTAAGATTAGACTCTTACACGAGAAGATTTCAACCCAAAATAGAGCTGCTATTTTGGCTGTCTACAGTGGTGTCTTTCTCCCACTCTATCCTGTTTTTTCCCTGCTGTAGCTGTAGGGAATGGTCAGATTCCCTCTTTTGGACCCTGCAGCATCAGAGGTTGTTTCCAATTATCCATGGGAGCAGGAGGCACTGAGGATAGGCTGGGGAAGCAGGGTTGGTGAATCCTTTGGTGTTGAGATAGTCCTGCTGATGGAAATGTGAAGCCAAAACACCCTTTTGTTCCAGGAATTGTGAAAAGGATGGAGCCTAAGGTAACCCCTGCTGACTCTGAGAGGGATATTCTGCCCATTCTGGAAATCTCCCAGCAGCTTTGTGCTCCTGGCATCCACAAGTCCTCCCCACCTCAACACCTTGCAATCAGCAGCCTTATTTCCAAGTGCCTTTTGCATCAGCGGTGTCAGCGTTTCAAATTCTTCCTGGTCCTGCAGGGATCTTTTCAATTGTCCTGAGGCTTTTAGATCAGTTTTGGGCACTGCTACAAAGCATGGCTGGAGCAGGAAAATTTTGGAGAGGGCTCTGTGTGCAGCTTGAATGAGCTCAGCCCCTCCTGACCGATGCATTTGCCCTGAACTCCACCCATCCAAGGCGCATTTAGAGCAGCCAGACCTTCTCTAAGGGGAATGAAGCTGTGGCTGGGTGAAAAAAACCATTTAGGACACGGCTTTTCCTCTTTTTCTCAGGTGCAGGAGATGATATTTCTGGCCATGCAGTGCATCTGTGAGGGCAGCAGCACATCCAGTGCTCCCAGCTGGTGATCCTGCCAGCACAGCAGCAGCTCCTCGCTGTTCATCGAGCTCTGTGCCAGGGCTTGAGGTCTGCCAGCTGCATGTCGGTTCTGGGGTGATCCACTGTGCCGCAGCAACGAATTCCTCAAAGTCTTTCTCCTGAAAGGACTTGCACTGAGATGTTTGTGGGTTGGGAACACCCTGCACTCCCAGAGTGGGGCAGCCCCGAGGTCACAGCTTTGGCATCGCGGCAGATCTGCGAGGGAAATGGTTTGGTGTCAGCTCGATGCGAAAATATTCCACCTTAGGGAGGTGGAGAAGCTCCTGGCATGTGCCAGCCTGCTCCTGCTGTGTCCTGGCTGAGCAGCTGAGGTGGCTCCTGGCTCCCTTTAATCCCCCAGCAGGAAGATCCTATTTGGGCTATTGCCCCATGCTGTTAGGCACATTGATTCCTTCGTTTCATTTGGCTAATGGAGCTTCAAAGTGGCTCACCCTGGAGGGTCTGGTTGCCCAAGGCCAAGCTTGGCTTTGTCCCCAAAGCTGGGATGAAGAAATGAGGGACAGCTGAGCAGGGTCCCTCTGCCCACAGTAATTTCTGACCATGGTGAAATGCTGAAGGGCACAAGGGTGTTTGGCCAGGTGAAACAACAAACTTGAAACTCAGGCCATCACTCAGGGACACACACAGCCTGTGTCCCATCCTGGGACAGAGAGGGGCTGAGAAACACTTCTGCATTTCCACAGCAGCGTTTCCCAATCATGACTTGTGCCACCTGGATCACTCCTACTCACATCACCTGCCTTTCTTCTTTCCAAGCCCCACCCTTTTGGAGTCCTGCGTACCTCACTCTGACACGAACCCCACCCAACTAAGTTTTTTCAAACTCCTTGCTCCTTTTGAAATACAGTGCAAGGGTTTGAAAGCCAGGGAGAGGTGGCCCTACTTGCTAGGAGGGTGGAGTCTTGGCTTCCCTCTGCTTTTCCACGATAAACACTATTTACTTCTTGGTGCGGCAAGGTTGGGTAAGAAGGTGAAACAAATGGATTGACAAACTATACAAATATTACAGGGGTGCAATTAAGAGCAAAACACGGCCTGTGTGGCATGATCCACGGGTTTGGTTTGGGGTTGGAGGGCCAGAGCTGTCCAGCTGTGTTTGGAAAGCAGTGCAATAACGTGTCACATTTCTAGTTCCTTCCAGTGCTGCGGACTTAGGGCAGGAGGGCTTGAACCCAAAGCTTGAGGCACTGGGAGTGCTGGTGCTTCTGCAAGGCTGACTGGTTTTTCCCCAAATCATGGAGCTGAGCATCAAGGTTTCCTTTTAGCTCAAGAGCTTTTTGTGCCTCACCTGTGGGCTCCAAATGCCATTTTCCTCCTGCGTCAGAAGCTGCTTCTGAAGTTGACTCTTATTGCAGTTAATTCTTAGGGGTTCCTTGCACTGAAGAGTAGATGAAAAATGATTTCCCATGCATTTGTCCTCTTGATTAGGCAGGGAATGGATTTATCCCTCTTGTCTTGAGTCTTCAGTTTTATTTTGCTGCTCAGCAAGGTGTGTGCAAGGAGCTCAGTGCTTTGGCTCCTGGGGGTGACAGACACTGCTCCCGTGGGGAATTGGGGAACTGGGGATTTGGGGTTGGATTCTGACTCGGCTGATGGTTTGGAGTTAGGGAAACCCACAGCCCTGTCAGCCCCAGCATGTCCAGCACAGCTGCTCTGCCATCCTCAGGGCTGTTTTGCAATCCCCTCACATAGATCACATCCAAATCCCTCCAGCCCTGCCCCAGCACCCAGCAAGAGGGAGAGAAGCGTCTTCTGGGTAGCTTTGGAAGCATTTTACCTGAAAATACTGGGTAGATTTCCACATATATCAGATGAGCTCTCTCCAAGTTGTTATTGGGTTTTTTTGGCCACCTGCCTCAGTCTCGCCCAGCTCTGTGTTGCTTTTCCCAGCAGCAGCTTCCCAATGTCTTACCCAGCTGCAAAGCTGAGAAGGCTTTGCATTTCTTGGTGGATAATCAATAAATCACTGGGTTTGTCAGACTTTTCCACCCTCTCTTTATTTCTTTATTGACCTGTTGCTCTACTGAAACCTCAGCCATGTAGGAGGCAGGTGAAGCCACGATTTGTTACCTGGACTCTTCATTTTTATCCTTTTTCAAGTGAACTCAGGCCCTGAAATTGAGAAGCAAGGGTTGTGACTTCTTTAGTAACCCAATCACCTTCTCCAAATTCCCTTGTGACTTCTCTAGTAATCCAGCCACCTTCTCCACTCCATGCCAGGGGGTTTGGCAACCAATCCCCGTAGGGGCAAGAGAGTTTTGCAAGACACTTCTGTACCAGGGGAATATTTGCTGATTCCTACTGCCCAAGAGGCTGGAATTTTGTGCTGGAAAGCCAGGGTATCAGTGAAGCAGTTACCACTTTGGGAAGGAGCTCTTCCCTCCCAAGGACTCAATTTTGGGCCCCACTGGACCCCACTGTGATGCTCCCTCAACCCACCCCTGTGACATGTGGCTGTCCCCACGGCCTGGGGCTGCCCAGACACCCTGCAATGCAGTAATCTTGTTTTAATGAGCATTAAGACATCAAATCATCCACTTCTGCCCACTGCTGCTGTTTCACTGGACGTTTGGCTCAGAGATTTATGGCAAACAGAGGGATATAAGACAGTGAGAGTGTGGTTGGAAAGAGAACCACAGCTGAGGGTTGGCTGGCTCTGGACAACCCATTGAAGCTGTTGGGCAGCTGTTTTCTTGTGCTTGGAGTGCTTGGAGTTAGCAGAGATGCTGAAAATAAGTGGAGAAGAGGGAAGACCTTACTCTATAATGATCAGAGGCTGCAGTTCCTTGATTGTATATGAAGCTGGAGTGTTAGCTGCTTTTCAGGACTTGTCTCCTGACATAATTAAATCTGCATACAGGATCTATGGCTCATCTTCAGGATCAGTTATATCTACACTTGGACTGTGTGGATGTGATCTGGGTAAGGTCTACACTTCTGTTCGTTTGGTGTCTAAGGAGATGGAATATCTGGGAATTTTGGAGTTGCAAGGGATTTTTGTTTCATTGTCAGTTTTTAATTCCTCAGATTTTTACTTTATTGGCTTGTTGAATAGTGGAAAACGTGGGTAAATTAAACAGCACAGAGAAAATAGGGTAGATATAGTCATTGCATCTTTATTAACTTGAATTAATGGCTAGCATATCTAATAAAAGAAACAGAGGTGCTCTCCCTAGTAAGGCATTTGGGATTGTTGGTAGATTCCTAAAACAAAGAGGGGAAAGAAAACACATTAGCAGAGCACAGATGCAGAGCTAACAGGAAGAAATGTTATACAGAGGCTTCCTGTTAATTTTCTCCCATATCTTCAAAAATTTTTAAGATGCCTTGTGGAGAAAATGGAGAGAAATGGGAAAAGAAAACAAAATACTTCTGCCTCCTACAATATTGAAAGTCCTTGGAAAATTTGGGTTCACTCATGAGAGCTTCAGCCCTAGTGAAAACCATGGCTCTACATGAGCATTTAGCAGCAGGGTAAAATACCCCTTTCCCAAGTGGAAGCGCAGCTCAGAAAGTACATAAATAACGCATAGCAGCACATAAATAACAATATGAGGGATGCAGAATGACTGCTTTGCTTTGCTTTGCTTTGCTTCAGATGAGATCAGGACATACGTCCTCCCCAGAGTGAAAACCTCCCTCTGGGGTCTGGTCCCGGGAGGAAGGGTGCTCAGACTCTTGAGGGATGCCTTACGCAAATTCCTGCCCCCGAATGCCCACGAGCTGGTGTCTGGAAAGCTGCACGTTGTTGTCACTCGCCTGCACGACTGGAGGAGTATGACAGTGTCTGAGTTTGACTCCAAGGAGGAGCTGATCCAGGTGGGAGCAGCCGCAGCCACGAGGGAGGAGATTTGCCGCCTGGCCACGTGCCACAGCATGAAATCCCAGAATGGTTTGGGTTGGAAGGGATCTCAAAGCCCATCCAGTCCCACCCCTGCCATGGGGTGGATCCGTGCCACCTTCCCAGGTTGCTCTCAAGCCCTGGCCTTGGACACTTCAGGGATCCAGGGGCAGCCACAGCTTCTCTGGGCAGCCTGTGCCAGGGTCTCACCATCCTCGTGATAAAAAATTTCTTCCCAATATCTAAATCTCCCCCTTTTAGTTAAAAACCACCACCCTTTGTCTTATCCTAACAGGCTCTGGTCCATGGTAGTCCATGCCATGATTTCTGTCCTTGCCACCTTCTGAATCCAGACAAGCTGAAATAATTTTTAAAACCAGCCCTTTTGGTGGCTGGCTGAGTTATCCTGAGCATGCAGGGAGCAAATTGAGGCATTTCCCCTGTTCTCTTCCTACTTCTCTGCCCTGGCTGTGGCTGTCAGACATGGTCTGGTGCACAGCAGTCAGTGGTGCCCAATAACCCAGCTGGGGAACTCTCTTTTGGCATTCCCAGGTGAGCCACCACTCCCAAAGGCAACAGTTTCCACGGCTCTTCACTCACCTCTGTCCTTCCCATCTCACCCACAGGCCATCACGTGCAGCTGCTTCATCCCCTTTTATTTTGGATTTTCCCCTCCAAAGTACCGTGGGGTGGTGAGTAGCCTTGTGGTCTGGAGACTCTGTCCCAGCTCAGGCCCAGGGTCCCTCCAGGCTCTGTCCTCTCTCCAGTGGTGACATCAAATATTTGTACCTGTGTTTGCCACCAAATTAGCTCGAGGCTGTGTCTGCAGAGGGAAGAACAGCCCCCCAAAATCTGACCTCGCTGCAGACAGAACTGAGCTGCTTGCAAAATTATCCATCCTCCCCCTGTCCCTGGGGTTGCCTCAACTCCCTTCTGCTGCAGTTTCCTCCCAGTTTCATTGCAGTAATTTTTGGGCTGGAAGGGAGGAGGGTGGGCATGGACCTGGAGAACATTGAGCAGTGGGTGGGAAGGAGATCTCTGGAGCCTGGGTGGGGAACAAACCCCAAATCTTTGCCTGTGTGACCAGCACTGCTCTCAGTGCCGAGGGCAAGGCTCAGGGCTCCCTGTTTTCTCTCCTAGAGATACGTGGATGGGGAGCTCGCCATGTGGAGAGCTGATTTCGTGTCCAGAACCACCATCACCATCTCGTCCTTCGCCGGCGAGTACGACATCTGCCCCAAGGATGGCCCAGCCGCCTTCCTCACCTTCCAGCTCTCTGACTCCACCTTGCAGATCTCCAAAATGAACATCTGCCGCCTTCAGCACATCTTCCAGTTTCCCACCCATCAAGTGAGCTGCTCCTCCAGGTCCCCGGAGCCATGAGCTCCCTGCAGCTGCCCAGCTGCCCTGACTGCCGGGCTGCCCGCAGGTCTTGGACCGTTTGTATATCCGGGGCTACGAGGATGCAGTCTCCTTCCTGAAGAGGCTGAGTAAGTGGGAATGAGGAAATAGGTTGGGTGCTTCCCTTACCTTCGACACGAGGTAAGAGATGCTGCCCAGAGTGACTGGGGCAGAGAAAAGCCTGCATTGCTGGCACTGTATTCCTGCATTCCTATCACTATTCCTATCACTGGCTACTTGAGTCCTGGCCTCTCCTGAAGCTCCCTCTGGAGCCACACTCCCCTTTTCTCTGCCACACTGGGCATGGCAGAGCTTTTCCCCAGGGAGCCCAGGACCTCTAGACACCCTGTGTGGTGTTTGATAACCCCCTGAGGCACAAAGCAGCGATGGCTGGTGATCCCTGAGCCCTGGGGTCCTCAGTATCCCTGTTTTCCAGTCAATCCAGTCATCCCCCACGCTGCTGCAGACCTGGAAGCTGAGCAGCAAGCATTCCCTGGATTCTCTTCCCACCAGGGGAATTCCAGGTGAATTACTTCGAGGGCTTCACGCTTTCCTTTGGCAATGAGCCACATCTGAAAGGTGAGGAGATCTTGCACCTGAGGCCACTGCTGAGAGCTCTTCGCTGCAGAGCCATGGATCAGGAAAACGACACCGAAGAGAATCCAGGGATGAGCCAGGTGGTGGATAAAGAGGAGTAGGAAGCCCCACACCACCTTCTCCACCCCTGTGAAGGTAAAGAACCAGCAGCTCCTTTACCCCATCGCTGCTCAAGTGACACTTGCCCAGGGCTGTCAGTGCCCAAAGAGGCTCTCAGGCAGCTGAGAACATCAGGAACGGGAGAAAATTCCCTCTCCGGTCAGGGTTACTAGTGAGGCCTCACAAGGAACTGGGTTTGGGTGAGGATTGAGGACTTCATTTGGGGCTGGGTCAGAAGGAGATCTTTCCATGGAGAAAGCCGTGGATTTACTCACCTTGTGAGGTAAAACAGCTTCTGCCCACACATCCCTTCACTAGGGGCGTCTCAAGGGTTCAGGATTGCTGTGCCAGTCAAATCCAAACTTCTCCTTAGGAGCTCTGGCTGCAGCCACAGAAATACTTGGTGCGAGGAAAGCATATTAGAGCTGCAGGTAAACCTCTACCTGCATCATTTTTAGGCAACACAAGGCAGGTTGAAATCCAAACCCTGTAGGTTTCTACAATCCTATGCAAAATAATGCCCTCTGCCATTTTAGTTTTGCATGGAAAACCAATGAATCCTCAGCATCTCAGTTTCCACTTTGTTGTTACTAAAAAATACAAAGAAAGCATCTGACGAAATTCAATGTTTCTTTCAATTTTAGTCTTTATTTTCTTTTGCTTTCCGAGTCTTTCAACATTTCAGAAATTATCATCTTAGGAAAAATTACATGGCTTTTTCAACATGATGATTAATTAAAATGTAGCCACATGGATTAAATTAAAAGTGAAAAAAAAAATCCAAATATTGTTCTGTTATATCTAGGAGACCCACATCAAATGAGGAATATAAAGGGGAAAGAACAAGACTGTTACCATTCCAGGTCTAAAAACAAAAGCTTGGAAAGCATGAAATGGAAGCAAGGAAGATGTTTTCCTTTGAAAACAAGCCAACTCTAGACCCACTAAGAAATGCAGGACACAATGCTAGGCTGTACAAGTTGCTTCCCTGGTTGTTTTTTTAAAGGCTCCATCAGTCTGAGCTACATGAAGCTTTTGGAAGCAACAGAGTAGGACTGAGGTTTCTTTGGATGTTGGGCAGCTCTGAGCTCTTAGGAATCTCTGTCTCTGGTTTGCAGCTGGGCTGCAACGTTTTTCACCAGCCTCAGGTGAAAAATTCCTCCTGTGGGAGGAATCAAGGCTCATTTGCTAGGCCAGAGAGTAACCAAGGAGTGAGTCCAGGCTCTCAGTCTCCAGAGGAGAAGTACATCAGATTTTTCCAGTTCTGGGAATGAAAAGCCCTGCTGATCAAGGCCAGAAAAAGGCTATTTCACTGTTTATCTGTGCAGAGCTAGAGTACCATTGATGAGAGTATCATTTAGTACCAAAGCAGCAGGGGATAATCTTGGGAACAACTTGTACCTGATTTCTTGAACAAGTGGTATTTCCAAAGGACGAGTGTCTGGAGCCTTGCAATCCCATGAGACTCAGGCTGGATTAGCAGGTTATCCACAAGGATAACCTCTTATCCATGTGCCCGGCAGGACAATTGCTCAAGAAATTGCACCCTCCTTGGTAGCCAGACTAGGAGCAGAGTGTGGCACAGAAGAGCCACAGGCAGGGCTGGGCAGTGCTTGGCTTTGCTGGGCTCACTTGCATGGATCAGACTCTTGCTCTAGACCTGCAGTGGGATTTAGCTCCAGAGGGAGCTCCTGCTGTCTTGGGTTTTCTCCAAATTCTCATCCCTCCCACCTCAGGCTTCACCTTTCTGCTGAGTTCAAAGCAGAGCGAGACAAGCAGCAGGACAGGAGTACCAGGGTGGTATTTTGAGGATACCAAGACCTGCTGCCCTTTGGACAACAGGAGGAAGGGAAGCAACTCTGACCAGGCACTTGAACCCAGTCTGTCCCACAGGAGCTGCTAGGGGTGTCTGTCAGACTGACCAACGTGGTTTTATTCCCTTTAGGGCCAGGCCAGCCACAGAAGAGCATTTTTGGCCCTGCAGCTGCCTTTGGCCCCAGTTTATGTTTTAAAGAGACAATGAGCAGCTTGGAACCCAGCCTGGATGCAGAGCCTGACCTGTCCTGAGGAGCACACGGGCTGTGACAGCAATGTCACAGCACAGGCAGGGCACAGACCCTGATGATTCCCATGGCCCATCCCTAGAGGAGGCATTTCAGGCTGGTTCTGTCCCATCTGCATCCCACTGCGCTTCCTTGGGGTGAAACAAACTCCTGCACAAGGTGATTCCAATCAATGCCCAACTTTGCCTCTATCCATTGCCTCTGGCAAAGCCTCCTGTTGCCATTAGCTCCAAGCTCATGTCCCCAAGAGGAGACAGCACAGCTCTGCTTGCTTGAAAAGACGAGGGATTAATAAAGCAAACCCCAGCTGATTTGAATATTGAGTCATTAAATACTTATTTCTTACTCACTCCTGCAGGTTTGGAGCAGGAGGGTTCTGTGCTGAGACATTCTTGTCTGGGGGTTCCTTGCAGGTTGCTTTTTTTGTTAAAGTTCTCCAAGTTTTACTCATTTTTTATGATCAAGCACCACACGGGGCAGGTGGGATACACTGGGCGGTTCAGACTGTGCTCCTGTTTGTGGCTGAGGTTTGCAAATGCGTTTAATGGACTTGGAAGTCCAATTCCTAGACGAAAATTTTCTCAAGGGGATTTTAATCCCCATTTCAGTAGGGTAACTGCCTCAGGCTGACTGGAATGGTCAAATCCTGCCTGGAGGTGGGCATGGTGCTTGCAGGAGCCTGGAGAAGGAGCTGTTGGATAAGTGGGAAGGAGAAGAGGTGCAAAAGCAAATAATTATTTGATTGCCCCTGCCTGGGGAGGGTTGGGTGTCTCTGAGCCTTCAGCTTTGCCCTGTGGCAGGAACAGCTGGATTTGAGCAGCTTGGCTTTGGCTGCAGTGGTTGAAAGACATAAATCCATCCAGGGTGGATGGAAGAGAGGAGCAGAGAGGATCCAATGCAAATGGGATCCATCAAAGTGGGCCAGAAAGTGATAAGGGGACTGCAGCACCTTCCCAGTGGAGACAGGCTGAGAGAGCTGGGGCTGTTCAGCCTGGAGAAGAGAAGGTTGTGTGGAGACCTGGACACCTTCCAGGGTCTGAAGAGGCTACAGGGAACTGGAGGCTGGAGGAGGGATTGTTCATCAGGGACTGGAATGACAGGACAAGCTGGAGTGTCTTCCCACTGCCAGAGGGCAGGGTTTGACAGGACATTGGGAAGAAATTGTTCCCTGTGAGGATGGGCAGGCCCTGGCACAGGGTGCCCAGAGAAGCTGTGGCTGCCCCTGGATCCCTGGAAGTGTCCAAGGCCAGGCTGGACAGGGCTTGGGGCAGCCTGGGATAGTGGAAAGTGTCCCTGCACATGGCAGGGGTTGGAACAAGGTAATCTTTAACCCAAACCATTCTGTGATTCTATGAAATAACCATCCAGCTTTCATTTAGCAAACTCATTCCAGAGAAAACATTCCCAGGTCACTGATTTCAACCAGAGAAGGCAGAGCACAGGATATTGATCTTCCACAGAGCACTCGTAGCTAACTCTGAGTCTGGTTACATCAAAGCTGCCTTCAGCTACTCCCCACATCCATCCCTGCAGTCTCCAGGGCCCTTTGGATGAAACTTCCCTCTGTTCCATTTCCCTTTGTGCAATTAAACAGGCTATTTGCTCCAATAAACAGCTGGTGCTGTTGGGATCCATTTGTTGCCTGTCGGGAACCAGCGAGACACAGCTGGGGCAAAGCCAATCCTTCAGCCTCTGATGTGCAGCATGGATTTGGGGAAATTAGGAGTGCTGCCAGTTAATTCCATGTACAGAGCAGCGACACAGGGTGTGTTTGCCTGGGCTGTGCTCTGTGTGTGGCCCTGACTGACAGACAATTGCAGGAGAACTCATTTATTTGTGAAATGTCAGGAGATGCAGCCCGCAGGACTCTGAAGTAGGGGGAAGTTAATCTTTAGGGTTTTCCAACCCTCTCCACAGCTGCAAGTTCCAGGGGGATCCAAATGCACTCCCACCTCCACAGGCAGGAGAAGCAGAGCTGTGGGGTGGGGTGTGAAGCTCAAGAATTGATAATGGGTAAAAACACTTCAGGGAGCTGGACAAAAATTAGTTCCTGCCCAGTGTGATGCTCCCTAAGTGATTCTCTCTCTCTCTCTCTCTCTCTCTCCCCTTCTCTCTCTGCCTTTGAGGAATCTCTCTGAAAGTTTTTGAGCATGAGAAAAACACTTTAAATGTGGCATTTCCTGGCAAATGCCCACCCTGTGAGCTGCATTAAAGCAGGGAAGGGATGCTGCTGGTGGGAGGAGGTGGAGTGGGCAGGGAAGGGCTGGGCTGGGAGATCTGCAGGTGAAGCTGCCCCGTGGCCCCTGCAGCAGCCTGGGTGAGTCCCAGGAGCAGTGCCAGAGCTTTCCTTGCCTTGGCCATCAAGGAAAAGCAGGTCCAGCCTGAGCAGGGGCACTGCAGTGGCAGCACTGGAGACAGAACCAGCTGTGTTCTGAAGAAAAAACACTCCCCAAAAAATCCCTCGAGAACCAGCAGCCATGCTGGTGTGTGCTGGTGGTGCCCACTGCACCCTGAGGTGCTGCTGGAGACCCCCAGGGCCCATCCAGGACAATCCTTGTTACCTGTGGGCACAGGGTGACAGCTGAGTCAGGGTCGATGGACTGACAGCGACGAGCTGCCCCAGGAATGTTTGACCCCAAAGGGTTTTCTCCCAGCTGAGGAGTTTGCAGGGTGAAATCACTGTGATCTCTCGGGCAGCTGCACTGGCAGGGGCTCACAAGCAGGTTTTGGGGAGATATGGATTAGAAACTGTTGGTGTGACAAGTTCAATGCCTTAAATCCTTGAGAGCTCAGCGCCAGAACATCTCTCAGGATCTTGGTGGATGTGCCTGGTGTCCTACCAGGACAGAGCCCAGCAGATAAATATCTGGAACACGAATCTATTGCAGTAGGGAAGACTGGCACTAAGCTGGCTTGTAGCTCCTTTGGGATATCAAAATAACATCGATGAGGGGGAAAATAGCTGCTTTTAATGTGGGCTCCTCCAGATTTGGAGATTTTAGCCACACTCAGCATCAGTGACCCACAGGTGAGATTCCCAAAGGTTTCCCTGCTTTCCCTCCACCCAGGGTCTGCATCCCCCAGCCCCTCATCTCCTGTCCACAGCTCTCTTAGGCAGACCAAGCGCCAAGGTTTGGAAGAGCCTGTGGAATCGTTGGACCAGGGAGCTGACACCTTCCAGCATTCCCCACACCTTCTTCACCCTGCAAAAGCAAACAGGCTGAGTTTAATGATGGATAAAGGCACCAGGAGGGGAGAGTGTTCATGGCAAATGCTCGTTGTAATTCTCTTTTCCACAACCAGGTGATCCTATGGTGTTCCCATTCCCAGCCTCCCTTGGCTTTTGCCTTCAGGGAACACCAAATGCCTTCGTGTTTCCCTTCAGCTGCCCCACCACTGCTGAAGGCACAAGCCCTGGTTTGGGTGTCATTCCCTGGTGCCTCTCTTGGGATGTTCTTACCCTTTCCTGAACAAAGCTGGCAGCCTGTAGGGCTGCAGCAGCACCTTTGCCAGAGGGTCCTGCAGTCCATTCACCTGCTCCTTCTTCCACAGGCCTGCACCCCAGAATGACAGCACAGCAGGAAATAAAGATCAGGAATTAGAAACAACGCAATAAATGCAATCATTCCTCTTGTCCACCTCAGCTAGATACCAAAGCCCAGGCCAGACTCCAGCTTGAGCCACTCCCACAAAATCTCTTCCTGACAGAAATATTTGCTGTAATAAATAACTCAATAATGTCTTAAATACAAAAGTGCTCCTCTTGAAGGCTGCAGCAGCTCTGACCCCGAGCTGATCACCCCAAAATTCTCACCTGGCAGGAAGTACGGGGTCAGGCACTGAGGGACCCTTTTGTACAGTCCGGGGTGTGTCCCGTTGGATTGCCCAGAGTCGTTCTTCCCGCAGGTGCTGCCGAAGCGGAAATTGCCATCGAAGTAGTTAAAGCCAAAGGCATCTGGGAGACACGGAGAGAAAGGGATGATGTTTGTGTGTCACAGCTGGAGGTGCCCCTCGGGTCCTGGGGTGACACTTACTGTTCCTGTACAGGAAAAGGGCAGTGTCCTGGTAGCCCTGGGAGAAAATGTCGTTCAAGACCTGCAAGGAAAAACACTTGAGGTCACTAAAGAGCTCCAATCCCAGCACTGCAGGATTTACCCTAAGATGTTTGACTGTGGAGGGTTAGGATGGCCCATTTGGGAAGGCAGCAAGCACTGGCTGGTTTCCAACCAAAGCACTGGTCAGAGAAAGCCAGAATGGTTTGGGTTGGAAGGGACCTTAGGGACTGTCTGGTTTCATCTGGTCCTTTGCAGGTTGTGGCCACCCATCAGCAGTGTTCCCTCAAAAAACATACTGCAAAAGCAGTGGGTGAGGTCCCCACCCTTGGAAATCCCATTAATTAATGGTGGAGATTGAGCTGAACCTTAAGTCTTGAGAAGGCAGGAGCAGCATGAATATTTTAACCAAAACCAAGCTGGGAGAAGCCCTGGTGGGCTCACCATGGTGCTGGGCGGGAAGAGAGCATAGCTGATCCTGCACAGGTTCTCTATGGAGATCTGGATGCTGCCGTTGAAGATCTGGAAGCAGAAGAAGATGGCAGGGCAGTCGCGGGGACAGATGTCCAGCTCTCCGGTGAACGGGGACACGGTGATCACGGGCTCCTCCAGGCTGGACACGGGCTGCAGGCCAGTGAAACCTCCGTCCACGTAGCGCTGGGGGAGAGCACAGGGAGGGCTTGCTCTGGGGACCTTTGCAGTGTCCCTGAGCTGGGGACACTCCTGGTGACACTCCTGCCGTCAGCCCATCCTGCTTTGCCCTCCCTTCCCACAGCATCTCCTCCCACCCATGCTCTGTATCCCTTTGCCTGCTCCTTCCCCTGCCCTGCCTGCTCCTCGACCAGATGCTGTAATCCGCAGCAGTTATGAAACAGGAAATATGATTATTATTATTCACAAAGTACAACAATTTTTGGCAGTCAAGAGCCAATTCAGACATCCTCAAATCCACAGAGTTGTACAACTTTCCTGAGCTCAAGCAGTAGGGATCCCACATTTAATAATTCCCGGCAGATCCCTGAGGGATTGCTCACTGGGCAAGGAAAATGTCAATTGCTGTATTCCAAAAGGAATCTGGATTTAGCACCCATTGGGATTAGACGTTGCATCTGGTGGAATTAAATGTTCATGGAGTAACAGTGCAGAGGGACCTCACAGCAACCACAGACTCCGGGATGGGTTGGGTGGGAAGGAACACTAAAGCTCATCCGGTCCCACCCCTGCCCTGGGCAGGGACACCTTCCACTGTCCCAGGGTGCTCCAAGCTCCCTCCAACCTGGCCTTGGACACTGCCAGGGACCTTAGAGCCCTTCCAGTGCCTAAAGGGGCTACAGGAGACCTGGAGAGGGACTGGGGACAAGGGATGGAGTGACAGGACAAGGGGGAATGGCTTCCCACTGCCAGAGGGCAGGGATGGATGGGATATAGGGAACAAATCTCTCCCCATGAGGGTGGGGAGGCTGTGGCACAGGTTGCCCAGAGGAGCTGTGGCTGCCCCAGCCCTGGAAGTGAATGCACTGGAAAACAGTGCTGAGCTCCTCCTTCCCTCAGACAAGCCCAGAGCAAGGAAATGCGCAGGGCTGGGGGAGGATCCTCCCACGAGCTCTCAGTATCTGAGCCGTGCAAGTCAGCACCTGAGCTAAGGGATGAATCTGCACTGCGCACAGGCCCTGCCCGGGATAACTGGATTGTGTCTCAAGGTCCCACTGTGGGTGTCCTCTCATCTCACTCAGACATCTGCAGGACCTGCTCACCCACTCTCTGTCCATGGGGAAGGCAGGAGAGGACTCTCCAGATGGCAATTCCACCCAGATATCATCTTAGGATGGGGTGAAGAACAAGCTGCAGGGCTTTGTCATCCTCCATCAGCTAAAGAAAAAGCCTGGCACACCTATCCCTCCCCTGCTCGGGGGAATGTGAAGTTCAAACCCTGCTGGGAGAGTGTGTTTTAGTGAAAATGTCACTCACCACTCCTCGGTAGGATGGAGGGATGAATCCACAGTAAATAGGAAGAAAGCAGCTGCAGAGGAGAGCCTGGGGAGGAGAGGGATTGCAGAAGTCAATATTCCTGTCAAAGTTCTTCTGGACAAAAGCTGTGGACTTGGCGCCTGAAAATCCAGCCTTGGCAAAGTCTGGAGCCAGGCTGTCGGTGCCATGTGGACTTCGCTGGAGACTGTGGCAAGAAAGGCTTCAGGAATGGGACAACATCTCATTTCATTAAAGTGGAAAACTCAACTCTGGAGCAGGGCACAAGACTGCATTTTGTAATTTATAGCTGCCAGAATTCGTAGTTGTAAATCTACATATCACTGTCTGGCACTGCCCTTTGGTGAAGCTTTGGGGCCAGTTTCCATCTTTGTGGGTTTTTGGACAAAACCAAGACACCCTCACAAGGTATCCTCACCCTGCTGGGATTTGTCAGAGGTAAAGCCACTGCTGGGGCATTTGCAACCATTTCCCACCAATCTCATCAGCTGGCAATGAACACTCCAGGCTCCTGGATTACCTAGAGGAGGCACCACGGGGTGAACTCCAACATTCCACGGAGTTGCCATCCTCTCCCGTCTCCCTGGGACGAGGGACCCAGTCAGCTCTGTTGGGGATTCTCCCCCCAGCAGATAATTTACTGGTTAATGAGCTGCTTGCTGTTTGGCAGCAGCTTTGTCCTGTTCTTTCCTCCTGGGAAAGTGCTGAGGCAACGAGGAAAATCACTGCCAGAGGGATTTGGCCAAGGAGAGAGCCATGAGGTGACATCAGCACTGACAGGGCTCCTTGCAAAGAGTGGTTATTAGAGCCCCAGCATCAGCTGGATGAGGCTGGAACCAAACCTGCTGCTATTTCTGCACGATTTGTTCCATCTGACCCCGGAGCTCGCATCTTCCTCCCTCCCCCCAAGCTCATGGAGCCCATCGTGGTGGGACCATACAGAGCCTCCTGACACTCTGCCCATCTTGGGTAGCAAAGAGTGCAGCTAAAACCACCAACACTTAGGTTCCTCTGCCCCAGGCAGTCAGTGGTGCTTCCTACAGCACCAGGGGAAAGTCTCTGTACCTGAATGAGCTCCTCCTTGGAGCTGAACTCCGAGGCCATGACGTTCTGGCCATCCACCACCCTGGTGAGCGAGATGTGCAGCCTCCCCGAGGCCAGCAGGTAGGAATCCTCTGGCAGCATCCTCTGCAGGACAGTCTTGAGTTTGGCCAGCAAGCTGCACTTGGGAGACAGGGGGCCCAGGATGGTTTTCCTGACTTCCGTTGCCAGTGCAAAGAAAAATTCCTTTAGGTCATCTGAAACAGAGGGAGATGGAGAGATTATCAATATCCCTGCTGCTCTAATAGTTATATTTTTAATCCTATTTTTAACACTCCTCACAAATAAAGCTGCTTGCAGCGCCTCTGTGTGACCCCAGGGTGACACTGCTGCTACAGAGGGGGACATTTTGGCAGGGCAGAAGGGGGGACATCACCCCTATAATGTCCTCAAAGGACATCATATGGTTGTGTGACCCCACCGGTGAAATCCCTGTCTGCACCACTGGTGACTCCTTGAGGTGTTCCTGGTGGGGATTAGGGAAAGGCTCCAGAGAAACCCAGGAAAGGGGACAGGCGCTGAGTTATCCATGACAATGTGACCTGCACATCGCATTCCTGCCCTCCACCTCCGGTTTTCCACGTGGGCATCCCCAGGCTTCCCAGGGAGGACAAGGAGCACCTCCTCTGCTCAGGGCTTTCCTGCTGGCCGCGTGTCCTGGCTCCACATTGCTGGGATTCCCAGCTCGCCTGAGCTCCCCTGGCCACCTCCGGGCTGCTGTTAGCCATGCCATGTGTCTGCACGTCCCAGGGCTGGACTAAAGGAGCAGAGCCCCGGCTGAGGGCTCAGGACACTCCTGCTTTTAAAGGCGATGGGGAGGAAGAGGAGTGCAGCAAGCCGCGCGGGCAGCCTGATCCCCTGGAGCGAATTTGGTCCTTTTGCTGCCGTGGGGAGCTCACCTGGGGGAATATCCCTCCTGGGGGGTTACACTCGTGCAGTGAAAGCTTTTCCAAGGCGGGGAAAAGCTTCTGCAGGGCTGCCAAGAGCTCTCCCTGCATCCCTGGGCTCGCTGGGACCCTGGCATGGCCCTGCAGAGGCTGGCTCAGCAGCAAGGCTCTGCGGGGCAGAGGTTTCCGTGCCATCCCGCGGCACCGTGCGGACAGACAGACGGATTAGGCGCTGTGTCCCGAGGCACCTCAGGCATTAGGAGGGGTTAGGAGGGTTTGAGCGGATGGCGAGGCAGTGCGGGGCGAAGATTAACGCCGCCCGGGTTGACTGAGAGAGCAGGAGCTGTCCCGGGGAGGTGGGGCAGCCCAGGGCACTGTCTGGCCGCACTGGGTTCTGGAAATGGGGGAAACATGGAAAAACTGCCCCCAGGCTGCCGGGTAGGAGGTGAGAGCCGAGCCTGGCTCTGGACGTGTCTTTGAGAGTGAGGGATGAGCAGCAGTGGGACTGTCCCTGCCTGCGCCAGCTTGGTGACAAGCATGTCCCCGTGAGCTGACCGGTGGGGTCAGGTCACCTCAGAGGTCGCCTCTGAGTTCTGAGGAGCTCAGAGCTCCTCACCCAGCCCGGGGCAGGGGATGAGCACCTGCCTGCAGCCACCCCAAACACATTTTTCAACTTCTTTTCACCCCTATCATCCCCAGTGTGGATATGACAGAGTTTGTGCCACATTCATTTTCCTTGTTGAAAACCCAGCCCGAGTCATCACTATCCAAAATGTCTTTTCTTCCTCTGGGGAAGATACTTTGGGCACAAGATCATCTCAGCCCCTCTAAATGGATGGTGCCTTCCACCCAGGGAAGCCGATGCCCAGGTCAGGACTGGTGGCCACAGCACAAGCAGTTACCAAATGTATTTTTACTTCTGGACAGCCCCAGCTCCACCCAGTACAGCAACAGGAGGAATCAAAAATTTTGGGGCCCTTGCTTATTTGTGGAGGAGTTCATCCCCACGTGGGCAGGAATGTTCCTTTCTGCCTTGTCTAAACATATTTGCTAATGTTTTGAATTATTTTTAGCTGCAGCAGAACAGCTCCAGCATCCAGCAGAGGTTCAGGAACTGTGTGTTCCCTCCCGGCTTCCTCCATCGTTGTTTGGTCCCTAAAACCCTCTGCTCCTCCTAAATGTCCCCATTGCTTGGAGCAGAACTTGGATCAGCCTTCAGAGCCTTAAGTCTTGTGTACACTTGTTTACACATTGGCACTAATTAGAAATATGGGAGGATGTGATTATTAAAAGTGGATTAACTGCTCTGAATTAATTCTACACATGGAGGATCTTCTTGCTGGAGGGGCCTGTTCCCACACTGTTGTTGAAAGAGGGTCAGAGGAAAACCTCTTTAGCAGCAGCAAGAGAAATCCCAGCCCAGGGTTGGAGCAGGACTGCTGTTCCTGCAAGAATCACCTGCTGAGAAGCCCGTGAGCTTTGGCCCCAGGGAAAGGGGCAGCTGGAGGTGAGAATCCACATCTTCCCTTGCTCTGGGAAGGGTGAATGGGATGACCCAAAGTGCCGTGCAAATAAGGCTGTCAGCTCTACAGACACCTGTGTGACAGCCACTCGTAGCTCAGGATCCCAAGGAACCTGATCCATAAGGAAAAGGAGGCTTTACGTGGCCAAATCCAACCCAAGAGCTGCACAGCCACCTCAGCACCCCCTGACCTCAGAGCACCAGGGCAGGAGATCTGCTCCTCCAGCAGCAGCAGGAAAAGGAGCCACTGGAATACAGGTACATCCAGATTTCCCCCTGCGGGATCTGCCCACCAGCCGAGCCAGGGAACACTCAGGCTGTAAGAACCGGCTTTTTCATCTTACACCACCCAAAACTGCACCGCCACGGCTGCCAAACCTGCCAACACCTCGGCTGCCCGCAGTGAGCGGGGAGAGCTCCACCAGCCCAGCCCCACAGCCCCAGCAGCTCCCCGAGGCATCACCCTGGCTTTCTGGAGCAAAAGCCCCGGGTTCATGGAGCAAAGCCCCCTGGTTTGATGGAAGAAAGTTCTGCTGTAAGGACTCGAGGCTGTGGTTTTCTTACCGAGGCCGACGCCGCACACGACGGCAGCGGCGATGAGCGAGCCAGCCGAGGAGCCGTAGACCTTGCAGGCAGACTTGAGGAGCTCGGGAGCCAATTCCAGCAGGGACTGCACCACCCCAACCTGGTACAGGGCCAGGAAGCCACTGCCCGAAAAGGAGAGAGAGAAAGGGGTGCTGGAAGCCCGGAGATCCTCCACAGCCATCTCGGGACCAAAGCGCTGTATCCGGCTTGAGGTCTCTGGTTGTCCTTCTCCACCAGGTGAAGCTCAGGCTCTGCTCTCCTCTGCTCCCTCCAGGCTCATCTCTGGCTGCAGAGGAGTCCAGAAGATGGATTTTCTGCCTCTCTTTATGACAGCTCCCCGAGGCGTTGAGATTCGCGAGCTATTTTAATTGCCGCCTGTGCTAAAAACAGAAATTTTCCCCTGATCGAAACAGCTCTCGTAATCCTCAACCACAGCCAGCTGGGATGCTCAGGGCTGAATCAAGGCTCCCCTCTCATGCCAAGGTGTCTGCGATGCCCCAGGTGCCCTCCTGGAGATGGTCCTGGTGTCACTGTGCCTGTCACACTTGCAAACACCCGTGCAAAAATTCCTCTTTGCTTCGTGCTTTCTTCATCAAAGGGTGTTTTCCTAAATAGGATTCTCCATCAATCCCAGCTTAAGCACAGCTCAGTACTGAGTGAGTAAAGGCTTGTATAAGACACTTAAAGCCAGAGGGTGTTACACAAGGGGTGGATGCAGGGCGTTACGCTGGGTTAGGTTTGGAAATATTCCTTATATTTGCTCCCTGTTGAAAGGGTTTTGCCCTCGCCTGACTCTTGGATGTTGTTTGCAGGTGAAAAAAACCAAAGAGTTGGATTTGTTTTTCTCTCCCCTCTCAGTAAGGCCCTACAGCAGCACCACGTTCCCCAAAAATGTGGTTATTGAACCAAAATCAAACTGCTTTTGGACTGTCTGCATTGCCTGGGGCATAGTTAAAAAACCAGGGAGAAATGCAGTGGATTTCTTGTCTTTTCAGCCTTAATGATCTAATGCTGCTGCCAAAATGCAGAATAAAAATTGCCATTTTAACAGATGTATTTATTAAATACTGGTAAATATTGTGTCGTTTCTGTTGTCCAAATCCATAGAGCTGCACGCTGAGAGGAAACATTCCGTGGGTTAGGATTTGGGCTGATATATCCCACAATGTGGGCGTGTGGGTGAGGAACAGGCTGTCCTTCCCTGTGTCCGTGCATCACCCTGGCCAGGACACTGCAGGGAAACACAGGATGGTCCCAGCATCCTATACCACCTTGGCAGTGCTCTTTCACCCCAAATTTTCACACTTTTTTTCCCTGTCTTCTCCAGCCATTGCTGTGTCCCCCTGACAGGAATTGTGTCCTGGGAGCAAAGTCCCTCATGTTGATGTGCAAAATGTCCCTGGGGGGAAGTGTCACCAGGAGCTGCCTGGAGCCCCCCAGGGAAATGTCACAGCACGGCCAGGGCTGGTCTCTGTGCTCCCTGGACATCAGGACGCACAGGAGCAAGTTGCCAGCTCCAAGATATATTGAATAATTATTGGGATTATCCTGGAGGTGAGCAACTGCCTGAGTTAGAGCTTTTAGATCCACAGCCTTACTGGAGCCTCTAATTTCTTGTATTTCCAGTGTCTGATGTTTCACATTATCTCCTCACTGGGTGAGTCTCCCACACATCCCAGCTTCTCCCCCAGCCACCTGGAGAGATCAGAGCTCTGATCTGTGTGATTCGTGCCATTGGCTCCTCCAGCCCCTGGGAAAGCAAATCCCTTCATTGAAAGGACTTCTCTCCAGCACTGGCAAGTTCATGAAGGACAAAAGGATCGCCTCTTGCTGTGACTGGTCCGGACATGCAAGGGAATCAGACGTGCACGAGGGTTTGCAGGCTGGAAAAAGCTGCTGCCATGCCCCCTGTGCGTTAATTGTTCCTATTGTTCACCTCAGGCCCCGGGGAGTCCAGCAGGCTCTGCATAAATCAGCGTAGGATGCTCCTGCTTCACTCAGCCCTCGCACCTCCTCAGCTGTGCCCAAGGTTTGGGAAAGGAATAAATGATCCCGTGGGACCTGTGGGATCCCAAGGCTCTGGGGACATGGATCTGGATGGGGAAGGGCTGCTTCTGTCCTGTGAGGGTTCTGCTTTCCCCTTTTCTTTTACTTAGGGTTTTACAAGGACTGAGAAGGTCAGATCCTCCCAGGGAGGAGGTGCTGGGCAGACTGGCACTGTCACCAGTGGCCCACAGGGCACTGTCACCCCCCACGGCACAGACACAGACCCACAGGTTTGTTTGCCACCACCATCACCTCCAAGCCACCAGGACATCCCTCCTGCACGCTGCCAAACCCAAAACTGCATTTCCTTCACCCCAGGCCAGGGGACCTCTCCTCTGTCCACACAGAGCTCTGTCCTGCAGTGACTCACAGGGGCTTCTCCAGGAGGGCTGAGGTGTCACATCCCCCCTCCACCCTCACCTGCTGCCAACGCCACGGCCTGGGACAGCATCCAGGAGGCATCATCCTGCCTGGCTCAGCTCCATGCTCCCGTGAGATGAAACCCTGTCATCATCCTCTTAGCGACAGCAAATTTTGCATTAATTGGCTCATTAAGTGCCGGGCTGATTTGCTAAGCTGCCCTCCCCCCCTGGCTCTCCAAAGCAGGATTAGTGACGACTTTGGAGACGCAGGATCCCTGCAGCAGCCTGGGATGTTTGGGGAGGAAGCCCCAGGCTCACACCGAGCCCTGGGTGGGCTGGGGGCTGTGCAGGGCTGTGTTCTGCCCGGGCAGAGCAGAGCCCAGATGGCAGTGTCTGTGAGCCAGGGATTGTCGTGCGAGGCGATTGTCTTCGCTGTGGGAAGCCACAACAGGGTGTTTAGGGAAGGATGAAGGTAATGCCCAGAGCTGGAAACGGCTCAAACCCCCAGGACTAATAACTTGGCCTTCTTTAAAACCTTCTTAATATCTTCCGTGGCCACAGGCAATCAGGTCCCAATTTTATAACCTGAAGATTAATGCAAGGTGCTGGAGTCACTCCCTGGAAGGCACCTGGGCTCCAGAGGCCACCAGCCCTGGGGTGGTGCTAAAAACTGCTAAAAACTGAGGCAGCTGTGGCTTCTCCCAACATCATCCCACAACACCCAGCTGGGGCAGCTCCCCTGCACGAGAGGCTCCTGCTCTGGGTTGGGTTTTTTGGGAGAAGGAGCTGGGCAGGTTTGGCTCCTTTTTCCCCCAGCACCCCAATGGTTGGGAAAAGGGAGGAGAAGGAGGAGAGTATTGGGTTCAGCTGTTGCAATAGCACAGAAGGGAATGGGAATCACCAGTTATCGTCACCAGAGTTTCACCTGGCAGGTGCATCCCACATGCTGATGGAAGATGATATCCTCTGGAATAGAGGTTATCTGACTTCCCTCTGGGAAGCCAGCGAGGAGACAGAGCCCTTCTGTGCTCCATGCAAATCCCAACCCATCCCTGGCACCGCAGGAGCTCAGATGCAAAACAAACTGGGGCACCCTGTGATACTCTGGCCACATCCCCAGCACATCCCAGCACATCCCAGCACATCCTAGCACATCCCAGCACATCCCAATGCATCCCAACACATCCCAACACATCCCAGCACATCCCAACACATCCCAGCACATCCCAGCATATCCCAATACATCCCAACATATCCCAACACATCCTCAGCATGTCCCCAGCACACCCCAGCACGTCCCCAGCTCCAGCTCACCCTGCCCTGCTCCCAGCCCAGCTCAGTCCCTCTGGCTCCAGGCAGGGAGCAGGAATGTCGGGACTGTTGCAAACACACCAGGGCGGTTTCAGTTTCTCCCACAAAGCTTCCCAGGTTGGTTCCCAGCCAAAAGGAATCGCGGTGATGGCGCTGTACTTGTTGTCGGCAGGAGCCAGGAGTGGGATTTGATGCTTTTCACGCTCCTAATTCCGGGCTAAATGAGATGGAGGCCCTGCAAGGTATCCCACCTCCCTCAGCAGCCGGGGGCTCAACCCTGTGTCTGTCAAACGAGTCCCTGGAGGCTTTGGGGAAGGGCTGCTTCTGTCCTGTGAGGGTTCTGCTTTCCCCCTTTTCTTTTACTTAGGGTTTTACAAGGACTGAGAAGGTCAGATCCTCCCAGGGAGGAGGTGCTGGGCAGACTGGCACTGTCACCAGTGGCCCACAGGGCACTGTCACCCCCCACGGCACAGACACAGACCCACAGGTTTGTTTGCCACCACCATCACCTCCAAGCCACCAGGACATCCCTCCTGCACACTGCAAACCCCAAAACTGCATCTCCTTCACCCCAGGCCAGGTCCAACCTTGCATGGGAGATGCTCCTGCTGGTGTCACCACACCGAGCCCTGGCAGCCCCACCCACCAGCCCCGAGCTGCCTTAATCCATGGCCCTACTTAGGGGTCTGGGCAAAGATTAGCTGGAACCATTCCCAGCGATTAGGGTTTAAATCGCTTTGACATTTCACATCTTCTTAGAGCTCCTGGGTGAGACCCCAGCAGCTGTAAATCGCCTCAGTCCTCGAGGGAGTTACAGATCCTGCACCGCTCGGGAATGAGCTTTACCCAGTTCTTGGTGTGAGATCAAGCTGCTCGGGGTAGTAAATCTCCTTCTGCTGGAAAGGGAATGCCTATAAATTGTAAAAATGGCAGAACAGCGCTGTGGATCTGCTCTGAGAGTCCCTTGTGCCACTTGGAATTTGGCTGGGAAAGGAGCAACCCACAGCAGCTGGAGCGAAGCAAACGTTATTGCATCTACAACACAACACCCAGCAGACAAGCCTGGCTGGCATTTAGGCACCAATTTATTTGAGTTTTAGGGTTTGTTCCCTGGATTCTTGGCTGGTAGCAGAAACTAGAAAAATTATGTTTTACATTCACAAATAGAAAATTAGAAAAGCAGGTAAATAAATACATGTACACAAACAGCAACAACCCCTGAGGTTCAACACAAGCGCTTGGCTGGAGCTAAAATGCAAATACAGGTTGAAATTTGGGCTCTGATTGATTTACAGACTCTTCACCCCCAGCCAGGTGGGGTTTAAGCATTTCACACTGCTGGCACTCTCGTGGGGGTTTTCCATAAAAGATTTTCCATCTACAGCTCAGATGTTAACCCCACATCCAGGTCACCATCAGAGATTCTCCTCCCACCACTAAATCTTCATCCTTGGCTGCCCAGGCACCACAGGCCCTGCAGAGCAGCTGATGTCAGTCCGGGCTGTCACAGTGGTCTGTCATGAGCTTTTCTCTCTTCTGCTGAGACAAAACAAATCATTCTTAGAATCATGGAATGCTTTGGATTGGAAGGGACCTTTCAAGCTCATCCAGTTCCACCTCACGCTGTGTGCAGGAACACCTTCCACCACCCCAGATTGCTCCAAGCCCTGTCCAACCTGAAACACTTCGAGGGCTGGGGCAGCCACAGCTTCCCTGGCCACTTGCTCAAACTAACTGGGAGCTCAGCCCCAGGCTCATCCTGCTCCTCACCTGCAGGATTTTGCCGTAGGGTGCGAAGGAATCCTCCAGGTAGCGCGTGCCGAAGCCCATGATCCTGTTCACCGCCTGGCTGCAGATCCCTGCCACCGTGGCCGTGAGATGGACTGTGTAGGCAAACTGGATCTCCTGGGGGTTGACATCAGCCCTGCTGGCCGTCAGCTCCCTCTGCACGTAGGCGTCTGCCAGGTTCTTGAAGGAGCTGTAGGACATGTCCCTGAAGAAGAGCTGCAGCCGAGAGTCCTCCCTCACCTGGTTGGGAGACGAGTGAATACTTGTTGAGTATAATACTTGTTGAATATAATACTCGTTGAATATAATACTTGTGTATAATATTTGTTGTCAGGGAATGACTCTGTGTGTCACCCTCGTGCTGATGCATTCACTCCACGCCAGGACTGCAGCCAGGGGAGGACAGACAGACAGCCACGGTCACACCCAGGCAAGGAATTAGCAGTTGCCATTTCCTTGATTTTACAGAGTGTTTTCCTGCCCCAGGGAAAGGATGTTGTTGTGTTTATTTGACAGCAGTGCAGAGCTTGGCCCAGATTCCCTCAGCCCGAGCAGCTGCCCACAGCTCTCACCTGCCTGTCCAGCTCATCTCCTGCACTCCGGAGCAAGGCAACGATTCTCCTGATGGCTTCATCTGGACAGAGAGACACCACGTTATCTCCAGCCCGTGGTCCGAGCCTCACACACCCAGATGCTCTGCTTAGCCCCCAGGAAAAATTCCCTGAGCAATGTTTATCCACCTCCATCCTTCCAAAACCCGTTTCAGCCTATTGCCAAGTGCCCTGTTACCCTCGTTATCCTCAGCCAGCAAAAATACGCTCCTGCCTCTGAATTTTGTCTTTTGTGTGGTCTAGTAGAAGGTGTCCCTGCTCATGGCAGAGGAGCTGGAAGTGAGATGTTCTTTAAAGTGCTTTCCAATCCAAACCCATTCTGGGCTTCTCTGAATTTCCCTCTCCCCCAGTCAAACCCTGATGGTGAAAATCTCAAAGTCTTTACCCAACCCTTGGGGTCACAGCACGCCGTGGATCAGGACTGAGCAGGGCTGGGTCCTGCACAGATTTTTTCCCAAGGCCAACACTCACCAACGCCATCAGTGCCGGGGGGCTGTGGGGATTCCCCACGCTCTCCTGCTCTGTCCCCGCGGTTCTCACTGCCCTGCACGATCAGCCCGATCTCCTCCGACACCTGAGTGTAGTATCCCTCCGGCCGCTCCGCCCCTGCCGGGACACCAACACACACCCAGGGTGAGGATGGCTGCTGCCAGGCTGAGCGACAGCGCAGAGCTGTCACCGCACGCAGCGCCAGCGCCCTGCCCGGATTAGCGCATTCCGGAGGTGAAGGAAGCGGCTGCGCTCCCTAACCTGCCCCAAATCCGCCAAAGCTCCTCGGCAATGCCCTCGGCAGCGTTTTGTCACGGGAAGGGCCGGGCTGGTCACCCGCGGGCTCTGCCACGCCAGCTGCCCTCACCTGTCCCCACGGCAGACCTCGAGCAGCTTAACGATGGCCCTAGAGTGGTTTAGGAGCTAATCTCAGGTCTCAGATGCAGGTTTAGACTAAACCACCGTGACCCTTGGTTGCCAGAGGAGGAAAACCTTGTGCTTGGGTGATTCCGCCGACAGCTGGCTTGGGGTGGCTGTGCTCAAAGCACGGGGAGGACAACCCTTCCTGGGGCAGCGGGTTGGGATTGGATTCTCCAAAACCCATCCCAAGCCCCAGGAAGCCCTGGGAGGGGTTAGCAACCAGCCCTAGACATGATGGCTTTCCCCAGAGAAGCCCAGCAGAGGTGTGTCAGGGTTGGGGTGGGGTGTTGGGTCCCACCTGGCTGCGCTGGGGTCAGGACATGCCGCAGGGGAAGGCAGCTGGGGCGCTTGCTCCTCGCCCCGGATCCTGGCTCTCCCCGCTCCTCCTCGCCGTGCTTCTTCAGCGAGAAAACCTTCTTGAGGCTGGGTTTCTTCTTCAGGGCTCTGCCCGACGGTGGGGACGTGCTGGAGTCTACTCTGTGTTTTTTGGCTCCTTCTGGTTTGGAGCCCTGAGGAGCTTTGCAATCTTTCTCCTTTGCTTTTTGCCCTGCGTTTTCCTTCTGCTCCTCAGGGCTCTTCTTGAAGAAGAGATTCAAGAAGCTTTTCAGCCAGGTTGGTTTTGAACCCGAATTTTTTGTGCTTTTCCTCTTGGGCTTCATCCCCTCTTTAGGCACCTCCTGGGAAGCTTTGCTGTCATCATCCAAAGCCTCTTCCAGGTCTGGTGGTTTGAGTCTCTCCTCCTGCTCCTTCCTGGGGATGGTTTTCGCACATGAGTACGTGCAGAAATCACTTTCTGACCGTTGTAGCCCATCTGTTTTCCTCCCTCGCCTTCCATTTTTCTCCTGGAGGTGTTTTTTGGCCACCAGTGAGTTTTCGTGGCAGCTCAGAGAGCGCTTGACATAAATCTCCAGCACTTTCTTCGCCTCTCGCCTGTCCAGTGAGAGGATCTTGCCCGAGGGTTGCCTCCCCACATCCCACCGAGCCATTTCCCCAGCCAGAGCCTGTGTGTTGCTGTGGAATAAAACCATATTTTCAGCCTGGTTTTTGCCTTCTCCAGGTCACTGCACATTCGGGTTGGGCCTGATGGAAACCTCTCCCATTCTGGCACCCAGGGGTGCTGTGGCTGTTTGTGTTCCTGGTTAATGATCAGTTGGTTTTATGGTCGTTATCTGAGCGCTCCTGATGCAGAAAGCCCACGTGGGGTTTTACAACCACAGAGTCGTTGATAAAGGAACCGAAACCGTGGGGAGGGGAGAGATGGGCTGGGAATGTCCCAGAGGTCATCACCCAGGGGGCTGGATCAGGAAGGACATCACCAAGACATCATCCCATCACCCCATGGCAATGTGTTCCCACACTCTGACGGAAAACAACACCCCAGGAGCACCCAGTGAGCCACACAAAGCAGAATTTAGGGTATTTCCTTAAAGTATTGGCTGCTAAAAATCATCCCAGCCCCTGGAGAGGCCAGGGGATGTGGGCTCTTGGAAATAGCCTCGGTCACCTCGCGATGACACAGCCTTTTCATGATCTCCTGCCAGCACAGGGCTGGCAGTGGAGCTCAGAGCACCAATCCCTGCCTTTCCCATCACCCTTTTTCTCTACCTTTACAAGCAAAATTCAACCAAAGACTCTGCTATTGGGAAACCAGAGAGTCTTGACGGTGCCTTGGGCTGGTTTTACGTCTGAAACCAATTTCACCCTTCAGAGAACCAGACCCAAACCAGACTTTGTCCACCAGCGAACAGCACATGGGGAACCAGCAGCAAAATCTGGGCCACACAACTTGTACAGAGCACCCTGGAGTTGGGAATCACCCTCTGCTCAGACTCCAAGAGCATCACCCCAAAACACAGCACACCCACCCACCCCACCTTGGCCTGCTTTTGGGATGAGAAAAGCAAATTTCCTTCATCCAAGCCAACACCAAAGCCCACCAACCACTCGATAATCAACAATTCCACTAAACTTCATCCCCGCAAAGCCATGACCCCCATTCTACTTTGATTGATTCCACCACATCATTCATTCCCTGGTTTGGTTTTTACCTTTCCATCAGTATTTCTGCTGCTTTGGACACAGATCAAGAGCAGCTCCTCGGCCGTGGGCGCTGTGGGATCGCAGGCTCTCCTGGGAGGTGCCCTTTTATACCCAAGCTGGTGGCTGAGTTCAGTCCTATTTTTAGCAGCCATTCAGGTGGGAGAGCAGCCAACACTTCCGCCTGGGATCCTCGCTATCACCGCCCTCGTGGTGGAGAGCAACGGGCGTGAGTTTCACTGGAGGAGAAAACAACTTCCTTATGACAAGTAGCAGCAAAACAGCATGGAATCACCTGTCACCTGGTGTAAGCGCTGCCCTTTGAGACCAGCTATCTCCTGCAGCTGTTTGGCTTTGGGTTTGGCTTGGTTTGTTGTTTTTTGCTGGGTGTGATGCCCTGGCTGGGCTCGTCTGGGTTGTTTTTGTGAGGGGAAGTCACAGTTTTGTCGGATGAGTGGGGTTTCGGTGCAGGAAGCACCGCTCTGCTCACATCCTGGGAGCTCCCAGGCGGCTATTGTGGGACCACAGACGCTCTGGGACAGGGCACTGTGGCTGAAACACCCTTGAAATCCACCCTGGGGTCCTTCAGACAGCCTGGGGATCTTCAGACAGCTCCCACCTTAAAACATGAACTCATACCTCGAATCCTTCCCACCCCCGTGGATTCTGAAGGATTCCCACTCAGCCTCACCCAGGGATGGACAATCTCCCACCAGGCAGACCTGCCCGTCCCAGCGCCTACAAACCACCCCCGGGCAGAGCAAATCTGACCCCAAATCTCCGTTCCGCCACCCTCCCGCTGCTGTGGCATCCTCCGGCAGGTGCTTCCCGCTATTCCCCATCTCCGCTTTGCCACCTGACGGCAAAATTCCGCACTGCAGCTCGCAGGGACGGAGCCGGACGCGGATGCTTTCGCCGGCCGGCAGCTGCAGGCACGCAGGCTTTGGAAAATCCCTTTTTGGAAAACCCCTCGGGAAGATTTCCACCCCGGCAGCGCCGCACAGTCTGTTTGCAGCTGGGGTGATGTGCAGCCAAGGTGTCTCCTGGATAAAAGTGGTCTTTTCCTGATACAGAGCTCAGCTTGCTATCAGAACGCTGCAGGATTGTTTTATTTCGCTTTCTGTAAACTCTCTGTGCCGCAATTTCCTATCACTGGGAGAGATCCAGACCACATCCCTGCGTTTCTCCTGAGCCCACATGGCTGAATCAGAGTCTGGTATTGATCAGGAGCTACCTGGCTCAGTTTTTCAGCATCCCCATCTACTGATAAATAACTAAACCCTCAGTGAAGAGCTCCAGGCTGCTCCCCAGCTCTCATCCACATCCTTCCATCAGCAAATCGATTCCAGGGGCTGAGGAGGAGTTTCACAATCCATTTTGTTGTTTTTTTCCTCTACAACATCGATTAAGTGAAAAGCCACATCCAGTCCAGCCATGGGGGTCAGTTTGGCCATCTCCAGTTTGGTGATTCCCCAAGGCTGAGTCCAAACCCCATCCCTGCTCACAGAGCGCCTCATGATGAGCTGGGAATCAGCATTGGTGTTTGGCGTCTTTGCAGCAGCATTTCCAGACACAGCCTGCAGATGGGAGAGCCAAATTCCTGGGAAAATCTTGACCTGAAAGCTCAGATCCCTCCTGGGATTTGGGACGTGTTCAAACCTAATGGGAGACAGGCACAAGAAAAAGATGCAAGACACTGAGATAAACCAGCAGCCCGTTACCAGAGATCTGGATCCAGTTTTTTCATCCACTTTTCTTCTCAGTGTTGGGAGAGAATGAGGAAGCTGGCAGGACATGTGGTCGTGGGGAGGGAGCACACAAGGCTGGGATTGGTATCTTCAGGCCAGTGATACGGGAGGGAAAAGCAGAACTAAACCTGTGGGGACACAGCAGGGGATAACCAGCTTCAGTGCAGGAAATTGCTTCAGAAGGTGGAAAAAAACCCAGGGAGAGGCATTCCCCACATGGAGCTGTGAGGTGCAGAGGGTGACACTGGGCTCAGGAGAGAGCAGGGGTGAGAGCACCCAAATTTCTAGGGTGAGAATTGGACATCAGGAAAACTCTCCTCTGCAGGAAGGTGGGACAGTGTCAGCTGGGTGTCCAGAGGGATTGGGGATTGGGGATCTGCCCTTGGAGATCTTCTAGGTTTTGCCAGCCAAAGCCACAGCCAACACGGCCTGGTGTAGGAGGCCACTGTGTTTTATGTGGACCTCAAAGGTCCCTTCGAGGCAACAACCAACTAGGAGCCAATAACCTGGGCACAGAAGTTCCAGATCTGATCCGTGGTGGGGATGTTGAGGGGAGACCCTGAACTACGACAGAGGTGAGGAGGAGAGACCCTGAACCATGACAGAGGTGAGGAGGAGAGAACCTGAATCATGACAGGGGTGAGGAGGAGAGAACCTGAACCATGACAGAGGTAAGGAGGAGAGACTCTGAACAATGACAGAGGTAAGGAGGAGAGACTCTGAACCGTGACAGGGGTGAGGAGGGGAGAATTTAAACCATGACAGGGGTCTTGAGGGCAGCCACTGCTCCCTGCACCAGCCCCAGCTGGGATGGGGCACAGCCAACACAGGGCCTCGGTGGAAACCTGCCAGCCCAGTTGTGCAGTTCCTCAGATCCCAGAGGGTGGTGGCCAGCAGCCCCCAAAGCAAGTCCTCTGGTCCTCCAGCCCTGGCGTGGTTTAACTGCTTTCTCCAGCAGATGAGCAGTGTGCCCCAAACACCACTGGATGTGGGGCTGCTGAAGGATGGCTGATGCTCTCCAGGGAATGAAGCACCTGGAAACCTTTGGGAAAGCCCACATGAGGCACCTGCCTGTGTTTCCCAGCCCCTGAACTCCAGCCATGTCACAAGCCAGCCCTGGGCTGTCCCTCCCCACAGCCCCACACCAAAGTCCCCGGCGCAGGTGGCAGTTGCTCTGTTGTTTACTGACAAGGATGGGTCCCTGTTCTGGGAAAACAGCAGGTTTACAGCCCTCCTGCTCTGTTTATTGCAGGGAAAGACACCTGCTGCTCCAGGAGGGACAGCAAAGCTCCCAGGAGCATGGAAAAAGCTCCTCTGTCCAGCCCATCCTTGCAAAGGTGCCCTTGGATTGTCAGCCTCCAAGACCCCTCCAGAGCTGCTCAGGGTGGCACAAATAGGGCTGAGGGCTTTTGGCAGCTGCCCAGGCAGGAGAGGAAATCCCCAGCCAAGCCCAGAGTGATCTTTAGTCATCACAGTAAAAGCAGGTAAAGAGAGGTCACCTTGTGTGCTCCTGAGCGTGGCACAGGAACCAGGGCCACCAACTGTCACCAGCTCCAGCAAAACAAACACACGGCTGGAAGGAGCAATGGGATCCTCAGAGCCATCAAGGCTGTCTGCACAGCAAGAAAGTGGAGTGGGAAGAGGAGATCAGGCAAAACGCACCCACGGGTTCATATCCCAGTACAGTAGCAGGCTGGGACAGTGGCCAAGGAAGGAGATCTGCTGTCCCACCAAAGCTGTTCCTCAGGGCTGGGCAGGACTTGCACTTATTTTGATAGATTTCACCCCAGGAACGATCTGGTTTGAGTCTTGCCTGGGACAGAAAGTACCCTTTGTGGAGGGAAGAGCGAGGTCTGGGTGCTTCACTGCACCTTTCTGGTGTGGTGTGGGTGCTGGGTGACCTCCAGCCTCTGTCCCAGCAGGGACTGTGACCTCCCTTCCTAGCCAGGATGTGCCCCAGGCTCTGACCTTACACTCATTTGCCCCACCAGAGCTTCTCATTTCCTTCTCCTCCACCACTCAGATTTTCAAGCACCACTGTTTTGCCAGTGAGCTGGTGATTTTTGCTGGAAGTGAATCTCCTCAGCCAGTTTTCTGGAGCTGTTTCACTGCTGAAGTTTTGCCAGCTAGCCACCATCCCTCCCACCACCATCTGGTGTGGCTGCAGCCATCAGCATCTCCAGGCTGCAGTTGTAAAGCAGTTTTGGAGCAGCAAGACCAGTTGCAGCCAAAGCGACTGTAGTTTCAGGCTGGCAGTAACCAGTTTTGGTGGAAAACTCATGGTGCAAGTGTGTGTTTGTGCTCTCCTCACCCATCGGCTGCTGAGCAGCTCAGACTGGTGACCTCTGGCTTAGGAGCTGCCGAAAGATCTTGGGGACAAGATCTGGGTGCTCACAGGAGCTGGTTTTAAATGAGGAAAGCTTGGATTTTCCCAGTTTTGGACCTTCAAACAGCAAGAAGTGAGATTTGCAACCTTACACAGTCACAGCATTTTATTTCCTCTGTGGAAAGCAAAGTGAAAATAGTAGTGAGTATTTTCTGTTTTCACACGCACACAGACATTCTGGTCACTCCAGGTATTCCTGCTTCAAACTCAAAGCAAATAACCACATATCTAACCATGGGTGAGGTCATATTCGTTACTGGCTTCGTTTCTTTTCACATTATTTAATCAACTAATTACAAAAGTCATTACCTAGAGGGAAAGGAGTTAAAGTGAGCATCAGCTTAGGACAACCATGGAGCCTGGAGCTTCAGCCAGGCCTGACCCAGGCAGGTATTTCAGCACACTCCTAACCCTAATCCCAGGAGCAACATCACAGGGAGACTCCAGCATATCTGCAGCTCCAGTTCGTGTTCAAGGCAGGGCAGTGGCTCAGATTCAGGGCAGCACATTCACACTTGGGGACAGACCTCGCTGCCAGAGCAGTGCAGCAGATGCTCAGCCTGGAGCTCATGCTCTGCTCTGCTCTGCTCAGCACATATCACCGTAAGAACAGAGCGATCTTTTCCACAGGTTTGAACCTCCAAGGCAAGCATCAAAAATTTCAGAGCAAAAATATCACATTCCCTCCCCAAGGGCAGGGACAAACCAGCAGAAGACCAACCCACACATTCGTCCATGCTTTGGGGCTGGGGGACAACTTCTGGGTGTGTTTTGCTGATGAAGCACCAGAGATGTCCCAGCTTTGGCTCACAGCAGGGTTTGGAATCCAGGCCAGCTCTGTGGCCTTCTGTCCAGGAGAAGCAAGAGACACCAGCACTTCCCAGCAGAGCACAAGTGTCTCTGTGATGCACTGAAGTGAGACCTCCAAAGATTTACTATGGTGAAACCTCCAGTGGGTCTTCCTTCAAATCTTCATGGTCCTCATTCTCCAGCTGCTCCAGTTTGCTGGATTTCTCATGGACAACCTCCCCAGGAATCTTCAAAAACCTGCAAAATGTTTTTGTAATGACTGTAAGGATGTTGCTGGATGAAGCAGCTGCAAACATTGGGAGCTCATCACCTTCCCAGCCCCATCCATGCTGTCCCAGGCAGCTCATTGCTCTGTTCTGCTTCACCTCACCTGAACAGCAGCTTCTGCCCTGGCTCCTTTTTGATGATGTTGAGTTTGTAGTAGTGTCTGAGTGCTCGTGACATCTTCTCATAGGTCATGTTCATGCGGTTCTGGGAGGAGAAAAGCATCGTGGGGTGTTGAGTGACAGCAAGTGACAAGCCCTGCTTGGGGTCTGTGTGCAGCAGGGCCACACTGGGGACATTGGTGGCTGCAGTGTGGGTCTCTAACCCAGACTGGCATCACAGCCATCGTGGTTTGCTTTCTGCAGGGTGAGAAAATCCCTCTTTAACCCCCAGGCTGGCATCTCTCACTAACCCTGCACCCACCTTGTCCCCCTTCCTGGTCCCTGGGCCATCAGCTCTGGGGAGCAGGTCATGAAGGGGACATGCAGAAGCCCAGGGATGACAAATTCCTTCTCAGGGATGACAAATTTGCTCTCAAATGCATTTACCTTGTGGTTGCCCCAGAGCTGGGCAAGCCCATTTGGGTTGACAACCCTGAAGACTTTGGCTTCCTTGTCCTCCCACCTGATGTAGGGCTGGTAGCGGCTGTCAGACAGCAGCTGGTACACATATTCCCACAGCAACCTGCAGTCTGACACGGGGGAATTCATGGTCACAGAGCCCCCAGGGTGCTCCAGTGAGGGTGGGGGAGCAGCAGGATTGCACGTTTAGCAGTGACAATAAATGTGAGAAGAGCCCAGAGCTCACGCACAGCACTTTCACTGCGAGATGTCGAAACAAATACAGTTTTCCAGGTGGGGAAACTGAGGTGGAAAAACATGGAATGAAGGGAAGGGAGACAGATGGGCAGGCAGGACAAAGCCCCATCCCATTTCCCCACAGAGCAAGGCTATAAATTCATAATTACCTGCAATTTTCCCATCCACTGGGGCCGACAGGGTTGCAGGAAAAGAGCAGATGGCACCTGGCCTGCAGCTACTCTCGGAGCTGGGGTGGGAGAGGTTCAGGGGCTGCGTGTGGCTGTGGAACAGAGGCTGTTCTGCACAGCCCAGCAATGGGGAAACAACGGGGGCAGCCTCAGCACTGCACTCTGTACCTGCCAAAAACCCCAAATAAACACCCTGTGGCACATTAGGAAAGGTCTCAGACCTTGCAAAGGCCTGAGCCGGAGGGGAGGGACAGCCCAGGGTGGTTATCAGCCTGGTACCAGCCCAGGCAGAGGAGGAGGGTGCTGAGGAAAGCCTGGATTTTCCTAAGGCAGGGGCAGCAGAAAGTCTGGGAGGGTTAGAGGAGATGCCAGGCAGGGTAAGGGTCAGATGCAGAGGAAAAACTGGAAAAGGAAAATGCCCCAGAGCACAGGCACCCCCTGGTAAATTGCTGTGGGGACCTAATATGTCAATTAACTTACACATGAACCAGCAGAAAAACCCAGCAAGGCACTCCCAGATTCACCTCCAAGCACATCCAGCCTCTGACTCCAACCCACCTCCACCCTAACTCCTACCTGGGCCCCCCGAGGGCACCAAGAAGCCTCGCTGGCCCCCACCAGCCTCACCTGGGGCCTCTCTCCACCTCACCCACTGGCCCAGAAGCTCTGTGTGAGCTCAGCCCCAGCTCCTCAGCCCTTTCCTACCTATATTGCAGGACTAGTGTCCAGCAGGGCTGTGCCTCTGCCTAGCTGTTAACCCTCTGATCCACATCTCAATCTGCAGATAGACTTCTTAGGGAAGTCACAGCCTTGCCAGGTTGCCATGGACCCCCTAGTGCTGCCCAAGACTGCTTCAGACCTGCTGCATCACTACAAACTTCCCAGGTGACCTGGACCTTGTTGGGCCTGGCTGCTTCTCTCAGGTGGTGTGGGATGGGTTCAGCAGGCTGAGCTCCAAGCCCCAGGTGTGTGTAACCCCCAGGAGCTGTGAGCAGGTTCTCCCAGGATCATTTTCTCCCATCATACCTTCCTCCGTGCTCCTGGCTTTCCTGAAGGGTGAGTTCAGCAAGGGGCTGCACACCAGAGCTCTTCTCTGAGTCTTAATGAACTGGAGTATTTCGTAAAGCACATCCCCTGCAGGGAAGGAAACTGCTCAGGGGACTTTGGTAATAGTCCCTCTCAGGTGACATCGCTGAGACTCTGAACTACAGAGTATGGGGTTATTCCCCATCCCGAAATATTTGCAGTCCAGATGGACTAAGGGAAGGAAGAGTTGTCCTCATCTCCAGCACAAAGCCTGGTCTGCTGGGACCCATGGAGCCTCTCCCAGCAGAGCAGAGCTTGTGCTGAGATGATGCTCACAAAGCCCTTAGCCCAGGCCTAACCTGAGCTCGGAGCTCGGTGTCTGAAGTCCTCCTTGGTGAGGATGCACAAGGCTTTGCCGTTCATCTCAAACTTGCTCTCGTCAGTTGGCCGCAGGGAATATTCCTGCTCAGCCCATCTCAGCCAGTGGATCACGTCATCCTTGCTCCACAGTGAGGGTTGGATTCCTGAAACCAGGAGCAGCCTCTGAAACAACTGTCTCTATCCTCAAAACTGCTGAGGGGCATGATGGGGCTTCTTCTCCATCACCAAATTTCCCTCTGTGTTAAGCACTCACAGGTCAAAAACACCACAAAGAGTGAAAATGAGCTGTGATGTACCTTGTCCCCCTGCCAGCAGGGAATGGCTCCTGGGTGGGACACCATGGCTGTACCCACCACATCCCACCCCGCGGCAACTCCTTTTTGAGCAGCACTGAATTGCTCATCCTCTACTCACTGAGCCTCCCTGGAAGCTTGAAGATCTCCTCAGTGCTGATGGGTGAGTGTCTGGTCTGGGATGGGGAAGGTAACAACACTGCCACCGCGGGGCTGGAAGAACTGATGGCCACTTTGCCCTGGGGAAGAGATCAGACACATCAGTGGGGGGAAATTCCCAGCTCTGGTCCCGCCTTTGCTTTGGAGATTCCTCCACCTGCTCCAGTATTTCCTAACTGGTTTCTCATAGCAGTGTGATGTCTGCAGCTCTTCCGTACATCTTCCTCACACTTTTCCTCATCCCAGCCCCAGGATGAGTCTCTGTTTGCCCAAGTCAGCATTAGCAGCCAGAGATTCCCCTCTTTCTCCAGCTCTTTAGCAGAGGAACCTGCTGTCATCCAGGCTCTGAATGGGGATTATCATCCCCACTCCCCATGGGATGCAGGGAAGGAGAAGGAGCCAGGACTGGCAGAGCCTGGAGTGCCTGAGCTGGTTCCCTGTTCCTGCAGGATCCTCAGATCCTCGTTGGATTCTCAAGGTTTTAGGATGGCACTTCAGTTCTTTAGAGCTGTGAAAATAAAGCTGGCTGCAGTGCTTTCATCTTGGTTTAAAAATACCTCGTGAACAGAGATCTCTCACTTGATCCCCAGTGATTGTTTGGGCATAAATGGAGATGGTCATCCCATAGTTTAGGGAGATGTCCATTCCTCTTGCTAACTGGACATGGATTTCCAGCCCCTCAAGAATTACTTTTCCCCCTTAGCCAGGGTATGTGAGCCAGATGGGAGCTCAGATCCTTCCAGCTCCATCTAAGGTCTTGAAATATTGCTGGCAGCCAGGCAGATAATGTTTCCCCTTAAAAGTCTATTAATGTGAATCCCAGCAATTTCTCAGCTTCACTCACTGGAAAATTAACAATTTTGCTGTCAAATGGCATTTTCTGAAGCAGTTACCCATTCCAAGCACTTCAGGCTCAGGCAAGCTTTTGGAGGTGATTTAGAGCAGCCACCCCTCGACTGTGGCAGGGGCAGAGGAGCCAAGACCTCTGAAAATTAGGGGTGAGGAGATGAGATTTGGACAGAACTTAAATGCAAAGCTGAAGCTCCCAAAATCAGGAGAACAGGAGCAATACACTGCATCACTCTGGGGAAAAATGCTTCCCTGGGAGTCACAGCAGGAGGGAGGCAGCAGGCTGGGGAGGGGGTTCTTCAGCAGAAGGACAATTTGGTGGTCACTGGCTGTCTCTGGGTTGGATTTAGCTAAGCAGGCAGCTACATGACACTGCATGAGACCAGGGAGAGTCCAGAATATACTCTGAGCAGGCCTGGCAGCAATGCAAACTGTCTTTCAGATTCGCTCTAAGCAATAAGCTAGGGGGAAAATAAAAGTGAAAGAAATTAGCAGTGTATTTTGTCTAGAACTATCTAAAAGCTACTTTAATTTTTCCCATTGGTGTGACTCTCTCATAAATGATATTTACAGTAAAACCAGAACAAATCTGGTATTTTTCCTGCTCCTAAAGATTTCTAGGCCTTGAGATACATTCAGAATTTTTATTACTTTATACTGATTTTATGTTCTTGCTTTTATCCCTGCTGAGCTGCTTTCAGACATTTCTGAGACGGCTTTTCTTTGCTTCAAGAGGAAATATTGTCCCTGGTGGGGTTTGAGTGGGAACATTAGAAAAGTGGGGGTGAATAGGAACCCTCAGATGCGTGAGAGCATCTTTTTCCTCAGAACCAAACGGGGGGAGCAGAAAGCTGCTCAGGGCTTTGCGAGGCTGTTTGGAGGTGGGATGGGGGGTCATTCCCCCAGGGCATGAATTTCCAGCCCTAATAGAGGGGGACAAATCCCGGGGGAGGAGGGAGGAGGAGGGAGGACAAGGGAAGGAGGGAGGAAGGAGAAGGGAGGGAGGACAAGGGAGGGTGGCAGGGCGGCTCCTACCTGCATTCCCGGTGGCCGCAGGCGGTCGCTCCCCGCTCCGCTGACAGCCGGAGCCCGGCGCTGCCGCGGTGTCCGGAGCGCTCCGGTCCTGTCCCCGCGGCCGCTGCGGAGCGATCCTTGCGAGAAACGAAATCGAAACGAGCCGGAGCCCCGGGCGGCCGGAGGTTCGGGGGCAGCGCCGTTTCCCCACTCCCCTCCCGGGGCTGTGACCCCGCGGCTCGTCCCGCTCCGCCCGGGGAATCCCGCTCCGCCCGGGGATCCTGCTCCTCCCGGGGAATCCCGATCTACCCAGGGTACCCTGCTCCTCCCGGGGTATCCCGATCCGCCCAGGGTATCCCGCTCCTCCCGAGGGATCCCGATCCACCCAGGGTATCCCGCTCCTCGCGGGGTGTCCCGCTCCGCCCGGTACCGGCACAGCACCGGAGACCCCTCTTCTCCCGTCCCGCGGCGGGCTGAGCGCAACCCCGACGGCTGGAGGACGGAGGGATCCCGGGAGACGCCGGGAGCGGCTCCAATATCGGGATTGATCCTTTTTCTCCACCAGGCGGGGCC
>VZRM01003434.1:677763-723006 GCA_013397955.1 Grantiella picta
CTGAGGGAGTGTTTGGGGGGCACAGGGGATATGCTGGAGGGGGCTGTGGGGCTGAGGGGTGTCTGGGAGGTCATGGGGGACTCTGTTGTTGTGAATGTGCTTTGGAGGGGCCTGGCGAGCTTTGGGCGCTGCTCCGAGGGTGGTTGGGGACAGCATCTTGTGTGCACTAAGGGGGGATTTGTGGGGATGGGGATGCTGCCATCCTTTTACTGTTCACTTGGAAAGGGGGTCTTGGGGTGCTTCCTTCACTGTGTGTTTGAGAGGGGACTGGGACTGTTATCCCTGGGTTAGCACTGCATCCTTGTCACCCTGCCATGCTCACCTTCTCCTGGGCTGTGTGTGAGGCCAGGACTGTGCCCAGTGTCCTGTGGACAGGCTGCTGCTGTGCCCACCACCCCCAGAATGGACCCAGCCTCCCCTCAGGGTGCTGGTTGGTCACACACCACCCTCCTACACGTGTTCTGGGGCTGTAGGATGGTGCAGCGTTATTAAGTGTGCTTTTAGGCTTGAGTTTACCTTCCTTTCTGGCCCCACTGTGCTTTGAAAGGAGCAGGAGTTTTTAAGGGGTTTTCCCCTAAATGGGTGAGTAGGTGAGACCTCAGCCCAGCTCTGCTCATAGGCACATTTTTGTGTCAGCTCTGATCCTGCCTCTCTCTCTACTGCCATCTCAGCGACCTGAGGCTTTTCAGGGAAGGGGTGATAATAGTGCAAACAGTTTTGGGTATGAGATTTGATAAGACCAAAGTGAAGGAGCTGCATCTGGGTCAGGGCAACACCTGATATCAATACGTGCTGGGGATGAGCAGATAGAAAGCAGCCCTGGGGAGAAGAACTTAGGGATGAGAAGATGAAAATTCTCTGGCCATGGGAATCAGAACGCCCTCCCCAAGCCCTGGGCTGACCCCCCAGTGTGGGCAGCAGGGGAAAGGGGATTCTGCCCTGCTCAGGTGAGACCACCCTGCAGAGCTGCCTCCAGCCCTGGGGCCCAGCACGGGAAGGACATGGAGCTGCTGGAGCAAGTCCAGAGGAGACCACCAAGATGATCAGAGGGATGGAACAGCTCTGCTGGGAGGAAAGGCTGAGAGGATTGGAATAGTTCAGGCTGGAAAAGAGAAGCTTTGGAGTGACCTAATTGCAGCCTTCCAGGAGCTGAAGGGAGCCTGCAGAAAGACAGAAAGAATCTCTTTACAAGGGCCTGGAGTGACACACTGACTGTAGATTTGGATTGGATATTAGGTAAAAGTTCTCCCCTGTGAGGGTGGGCAGGCCCTGGCACAGGGTGCCCAGAGAAGCTGTGGCTGCCCCTGGATCCCTGGCAGTGTCCAAGGCCAGGCTGGACAGGGCTTGGAGCAACCTGGGATAGTGGAAGGTGTCCCTGCCATGGCAGGGGTGGAACAGGATGAGCTTTAAGTTCTCCTCCCACTCAGACCATTTTGGGATTCTGTAAAGCCAGGAAATTGAGAACCTCCGTAGGGAGAGTGCTTTGAATTGCTTTGGCAGGGTTGCTGCAACCCAAATCCTGTTGTAGCTGTAGGTTCTGGTTTTAAGGCAGAAGGTTCACCTGTGGTCCCTGTGACAGCCTTATCCTCACCTCGGTCCTGATGCTTCCTGCTGGCATTAGCAGCAGTCACAAAGTGACATTGGAAGGAAGTTGTGTCTGGGAATCAACAGGAAAGCTCAGCTTTCTTTCCCTGTAAGGTGCGTCCTTGTTTACCCTGTGCAGGGGCTCTGAGGCTGCTCGCAGTCACCTGGATTTGAGGGTTATAAATATCTCAGTTCGCAGAAATGTTTTCAGTGATCTGAGCATCAAAACAGTGAATTACTGGGGTCAGAAACTGTGGGTTAGTGTGTAGACAAAGCTGCTTAGAAGAGTTATTATTATTCAGACTGGATTTCCACGTGCCTTTATTATTATTTATTCTGTTCAGGGAAGCATTCACCTTTTACTAAAATAAAGACTGTTTACAACATAACTCTGAGTTTACGTCACTAACAAATGCTCTTCTGCAAAGCAGCCTGTACAACCATTGTCTCTATTTTGCATAATAACATCCATGTTCTGATCTTATGGCTGAAACGCAGCAGTTTATGTAAACCAAATGAAGCCTGTGCAGACTGCGTTTAGACTTATTTCAGCTTATCTTAAAGCAATTAAAGACAGGTTAAAGTAAGTTCTGCTGCCATCAAAATAGATGTGTGCTGATTTATTGGTGTTTGTTTCGTGACAGACTTATTTGCAGCACATGAAATGCTTTTTGATATTTTTTGATGCTGTCTTCTGCTGCCAGAGTTAAAGGATGAGTTTTGTGTTTGATTTGGGCTTGAAAGGAGTGATCTTTCTGGTAGGAGTTGGTCACATCATTTTATTTTTGGGGAGCTTTCTGTTTTGTAGTTACTCTGTATAAGGGAGCAGACTTCAGGGAGCTCAGTCGAGCTGCAGGGGCAGCTGGAAGCAGTTGTAGATGAAAGAACCAAACTGATTACGTCTGTCCTTCTCAACAGTGGTAAGAACCAAGTAGCAAAGTAATTTGAGCTGTTTGATGTAGATTGCATGTACCTACAGGCAGAGAAAGTGATTGTGGGGTTTTTCTAGGTGTTCTTGAGGTTGTTTTCTTTCTGGAAAGGCTTTGAGACACTTCTTGGAGTGTCAGATAAGACAGTAATTCCAGAAGCCTCATCACTGGTTGTGCTAACAGAAATGTATCATCTAAGATCCACCTAGGTTTGTTGGATGTGTCCAGTGTGAAATCAAAGTTATACTTTGTCTTCCTGTGCTCCAGAGGTGGCCTTACCTGAGCTCTGCACACCAGTAATTTGCATCCCCAAAGTATTTTTAACCATCAAAATTGAGAAACCCTCTTGCTTCAGCTGATTTGATCATCAGTCTGATCTTACCTCAGTCTCTTTGAGGTACCTTCATGTTTTGGCATGTTCAGTCCTGCCTTCTCAGAAGCCAGGAGGTTTCATAACCATTTGCTTGGAGTTCCGGATATTGTAACATTTTTTGTGTGGTGACTCAATCTGTCTGCACAGGTCATGAGAAGTGAGAATCATTATCTCTTTATTAGTTGATGCTTTCAGCCCTAAGTTTGAGCCATGCCAGGATGTGTTTGTCGCTTGGCCTTATCTTGAACTCATTCCACCTGCCCGTGTCAGGCAGCCAAGTGTTCAGTTCACAGTGTAGCAGTGCAGTCAGGAGAATCAAAGTTGAAAATTGTTTAAAACTCTTGCTATTAATTCTACTTAAACACCTGAAACCGTAAGTAGAAAATTTGGGTGTAAAGTAAATAACATTTCACCCTTGGTAATGAATTTGCCATAAAGCTCCAGTGCTGTCATTAACAACACCTTTGTCCCCCTTTGCCAAAAGCTGTGATCACAAAGGGACATTGGCCAAGGAGTGGGACTGGATTAATAATTGCATCACAGTGTTGCAGGGTCTGTTAGGAAAGTCACCGTAATGATGAGAGGCCAACTCAGCAGCCAAATAACTTGGGAAAGGAGCCTTGCAGTGCTCCCTGAAATAGCACCTGTGTGCTCTCTTTGGTGCCTCTGCTTGCCAAAGCCACTGTCAGGAACTCCTCTTCCTTCTAGAAAGTCAAATCCTGCCTAATAAATGCAAAATGAGTCTCTCTAAAGGTTCAGCTTGGGATGGACTCTGGAACTGCTGTGTTCACTCTGCCTGGAGATCCCAAAGGAGTGTGTGGATAATGAGCTCTTTCTTTACAAGAAAAATGCTGAGTTGGTGCCTGCTGATAAAGGTCACTTGAGCTGTCTAAAGGATCTTCTGAATTTTAAATTAGTTTCTTAATAAAAAGTGAATTTAGCCAGAGGATTGGTTTATTACTAGCTAATTTAACCCACATCAAGACAAGCAGCATGATAAACACCTTTTCTGTGGGGGAAATGTAAAAGGATGGGGAGCCATCAGCATCTTTTTCTTCGCTTTATTTATAAATAGCATAACCAGAGCTAATGTAAAGTTTAGAAATTACCAACTTGGTAACGTTAACATTTTTGTAGAAACAATGTGATTGCAGTATCTGTTTTTTGAGGAGACCTGACCAGGCTGCTGATGAAAGCCCCTCTGATTTCAGGTTTCTGATCCCAATGTCCCCTCCAATTCCAACATGACAGTCGGGTAGCACTGCTGGACCATCTTTGCCAAGGTTGGTACAATTTTGGGTGTCTGGCTTTTGGATGGCCTTGCCATGTGAGTTGTTTACTGAACAGCCTCCCTGTCCTTCCCTACAGAGAGCAGCTGGGAGTGTAATCCAAGCAGTGGGGAGGGGATGTGTTTGGTAGTGTTACAGGGTAATAATTACAGATGCTGGAGTAGCTGAAATCCTGGGACCTGCCTTCCCTGTGTTATTCCATCAGCTTTCATGGCCATTTCTCCTCCTGTGTCTTGCTCCAGTTCTAATTTGTAGTCACAATGTGTCCTCCAGCCTCAGCAGAGCCTTTAGACTGGCCTCTGTGGGCTTTGGATCCACTTTTTGGAGCACAAAAGAGGACTAAGGACTTTTGAAGGGCAGCTGGTCCATAAGCATAGGCCTGAAACTGAGAAGGAAAATCAATGGCTGTTAGTCTTGGAGGCAGCATTGAACATGGGCTGCAGTTGCTGAAGCTCAACATGCAGTAATTTCTTCTGCGATTTGGGATTTTTTTTTTTTCTTCTTGCCCTCAGAACAACCTCAAATGTGTTATGTGCAGCTGTTGAAAATGGTGTTAATCCATGGATCGCTCCTGGGAGCAGGAGTGTTCAGTCATTGCTTTGGCTTTGCTGCTGAACACACAAATATAGAAATACCCTTGTGAACTATAAAATGTAACAAGTCATATGTATCCCACTGTCAGAGTGACTCGAGAATTACTCAGCTATTTACTGCGAGAATAAAAATCTGCCTGAGATTCAATACAGAAATAGCCAAAAGAGGCAATAAAAAAGGGGTGATGAAAATGGATTAAAGACAGAGGAGTGAGATCACAGCTCTGTGTCAGATCTGCCTCTGCAATTTGTGGACAAATAGTCTAGATTAGAATTTTAGTTAGTCATGCTTTCAGTGGCAACAGTGTGTGTTCCGAGAATTGGGAAATTAATGCACTTCCCAATCAGCTCCCATAAAATAGTGCTACGTCCCTGACCTCTGTTGGGTGTCAGAGTTTAGTCTACGGAATCAGGAAGTTTTCAGGAGGAAACAGAGCTTGGCAGCCGTAAAAACAGGAGAACTGAACCTTGTGACAGCAGTGAGAAGTGGTGTGTAACAGTTAATGATTGCTGCTGCCACGTGGCTTGTATGCAAACTTTTGGCTACGTAGCTTTGCAAAACAGATGAGGCAAAGTGTAAATAACAAGGCAGTGTTTGATAAAAGAAGAGTTTTCCATAAATGTAATTCCTGGTCTAGAAAGCATAGCTGGGTCCCTTGGAGCCCAACCCTGTGGCTCACTGTGCTGGGACAGCAGCCGGTCACGTTTCCTGAAACGGATCTGTGAGTCCACATGATGCCATTGGATGGCCTGTAAACCGTCAGGATTAAGCATCTGCCCCAGTTTGAGTGATTTGCTCAGTTTAATAACCGTTCACATTATTTTTCTCTAAGTGGTGTCTGTTTTATAACTGAATGACTGCAGCTCTCGCTCAGGTTATTCTGGTAACTCAGATAAATTTGAGTGAGAGGTCCACAAAGGATGTGAATAGGGAAAAGGCAGGAGGAAAGAAACTGATGGCAGCAGCAGCAGAGTTTCTGGGTGGACTGGAGATGAGCTGGGTGGATTTTCCAAGTCCCTCAGACCACGTGCTCAGTATCATCTGCTAGTTCAACATAACTGGAACAAACAACGGAGAAAAACAGAATAAGGAACCTTTAACCTCTGTGAAAGTGAGATCATTTAGTCTTCCTCTGGGCAAGTGGATTAAAAATTGTTGTGTTACATAATCTCTACCCACAGAAAAGCTTCCGTCTGTCTGGAATGTTATCTGCTGTGGCAGTTGGTGGTTATGAATGAGTTCCCTAATCCATTGACAGAAACGTTCCGGCAGGCACTTGCAGACTTCCCTGTAGTCTAATGCTGGTTGAGAAGCCCTTCAGTCAGGTGTCAGGGACTGATACAGCCTCAGGAGATGGATGCGTATATAGCAAAGGCCTTTAAACTGATACGGATTTTGGAAAAAAGTACTTTACTGCCTCTGTTGGGAAAGGAGTCCAGCTAAGGAATAGAAAATGAATAGAGATTATTAAAATTTCAGATTTTTATTTGCTGTCACAGTTTGATTTCTTAAATCCATGGAGTTTCTCGCATGTATATCAGCACAATCTAGTCCTTTTCCATAGGATCTAATTTTTCTTTCTCCTTTCAGACTGACCAAGTTACAAATATGAAAAATCATAAGATTACTCAGTCATGTCCAAATCAGAGGATTCAGGTATATTTGAGAAGTGGTTCAGCTTTCATATAAAGCACCTATAGACCACTAGGTTTTGCCCATATGCAGGCTTTGCTGACATCCATTGTAAGCATGTGTAAATTAGCTAATGTTTGAGTCATTTGGGACTAGGCAGGTTTTAGTTTTTCCTGTAAATGCTGCTGATCTCCGGACTCAGCTGTGCTGCACAGCCATTTCAAACCTCCCTTGGAGTGCGGTCGAAACCATCGATTTGGATGCTGCACTAATGGAGAACAGTATTGATCATGAGCATTTCTTGGGCACGTGGGAGAGGAGCTTTCTCATTCCCAGCATTCTGTCCTGTTTCACATCCAGTAATGGGGCTGGAGCAGGTCTGACCCTTTCCCACTCAGGCTCGGGGTGAAGCCATGGTCAGATGTGCTGAGTAGGGTAGGAAGGTTGCTGTGACAGATCTGTCACTGCCCCCAGTGTCCTGGGGATGGAAATCCCCTAGCAGGGCTGAACAAGGTGGCTCTCAGACCAAAATGTGAGTGTATTTGATGCAAGGAGCTGTGCTCACATGCAGTTGTGCTGTCAGGCCCAAGGAGAGTGATAAACAGCTGGGTTAGAGAAGGTCAGCTGGGAATGCACTGCACAAGATAGAGAAGTGAAACCAGTCTAGTGATTTCTGTTACCTTGTGCTGGCCGAGCAAGGGGCAAACTGGGTTTGTTTATTGATAATTATAAAGCTCTGGAAAGCTTCGTGCATTAGGGCTGTGCTATATTTAAATGGTGTGCTGTCTGTCTAATGTCCCTATTACAAAATGTTCTTTGCCAAAATCATGGGCCTCTCCTTTTAAAAGTTGGTTTTGAAACTGTCAATTGTTTTCAGAAAATTGGTTAATACACCATGGCTGTGGCACCTCTACGTTTCTTCACTTTGTGCTGTCATTGTGTCATTCCAAGAGCATTTTAAAGGTGTTATGAACAGCTATGGGAAATGCCACTTCACCACTTGGAGAGTGGAATTTCTGCATTTCTGAGAGATGAAATGATTCTTAATGCAGCAAATAGAGTGTTCTCCAGCCTCTCACCCTGTGTTCTGCAGACACTTAGTGCTATCTTTAATTAGAAGGCTGTCACAGCTGAAGTAAAAATAACAACTCAAAACAAAACCTCCTGTGAACCAGATTGAGAGGCAGGAGACTTAAAGGCTTTACTTCTCCCTGCAGCAGCTGGAGCTCTGACAAGGAGCATTCCAGCCCCTCGTGCTGCCCAGGCCATGTCCAGCACATGGGGCTGGAGGGAACATTCCCCTGCTGGGCCTTCTGCTCATGGCAGAGGTGCTCCAGGTTTAGCAGCAAGAAGGGATGTCTTGTGCCTTGAGACCGACAAAAGCACCTCATTTCGTCCAGTCTTGTTAAGAGGTCTGAAGCGTCACAGTTTTGGTCATGTCTGATCAGGACTGAGTTGAAATCCTCGGGTTAGAGAGAGCTGCTTTTTGGACATTAATAGACCCTTCAATTAGCAGACTCTGCAGGAAAACCTATCTTCTTGTTAAGGATTTATTAAAATCATGCATAAGCTCTACTGCTGGAATATGCTAGTTTATTTGAGAACCTCTTGGATTATTCAGCAGAAGAGTGAATATTCCTCACAAGGAGAGGCTTTGAAGACCATTTCCTTGAAATAAATACTTTTTTTAAAGTCCTGGCATTTCTTTTTCATGTTATGTTTGAGACAAACACAAAACAGCTGCACTTTTGGCTAGAATATTGTTGGGTTCTTGCTTTTCGAGGTAAAAACAAACTGGAGTGGACTGTTCTGGAATACACTTCAATTTTAGAGCTTTTCCCTTTCAAGACTGACCTTATCCAGTGCCCAGATGGGCACCTTCCCTCGGCACGAACACCTCATTATGGGTGTTGAAATAAGCATCTTTTCTGTTTTTAAAATTTTGTATATTTTTTAGTGGTATTTTCCCTTTTTTACTCCCACAAAATATGGCTCCAGTTCCTGGCTAATTTTGCTGTAACACAGCACTAGCCAAATATTTTCGTGGAAGAATTATTAGTCATAGAAGAAAGAATGTAATGGAATATTCTTAGAAAGTGTTGTAACTATGCTTGACATGTAAAATATTTATCCAGGCATGTAAACAAAGCAAGAGGTGTCTTGCCAACGTCCCCTTGTAAACCTTGGTTGGTTTGAAATCATGAACTGTTTTTCAATTCTTGAAAATAAGGTATCAGGTTCTCTGCTGACACGAATTGACTGAGTGCTACTGGTTGGCCTCACCTCGATGAAATTATAGCCCCTGCTCCTGCCTCCCTCAAAATAAATCAGGAGGTGTTTTCCGAAGAGCTGTAATTGTGCTAAATAAAACTCCTGTGTTTATTTTGGTTTCGGATTACTCAGTATTACTTGCAGTTACTAATGCAGCTGCACTCTGAAAGGAGCCTTATGTTTGTTTTGCTTTTTCTTATTGTCTGTATCTTAATGAGAGTTAAACCATGTGTCTGATTTGGAGAACTCTCTTGTTTCTGAGCACAACACTGATAATCTTCCCTTTGTGCCTCAACTGCTAAGGAGCATCTCTGCCCTTCCACAGGAGAATTCAGCTGTGGCTTTATCTGAGCAGCCTTTGCTGTTGTGGTGAGGTAGGCAGTGCCCGGTGGGGATGGCAAACAGCTCCCCTGGCAGAGACCCCATGCCAGCCTGAATCATCCCACAGTTAGGGAAATAAAGATCCCCAGCGCTGGCTGAGGACACCTGAATTTTGCCAAGCCTGGCTCTGCCCCTCCACACTGGACACAAACTGCAGTCTGAACCTCTTTCTCAGCGTGGCAATATTTCCTTGCAAACTTAATGCATTCCATTGCAGCTTCCAATGTTTGTTTCTTGGGGTTTGGTTCGGTTTTTTGCATTGTTATGATTTTGAAAGCTCCTGTAACTGCATTCGACTTTCAAAAATGTGCCATCTATTGTTAGTTTTCTGAGCTGCTGCCGTGTAATAGGTTAGAAATGAATGGCAGTTGGAGTTGTTGAGGTAGAGTTGTAGCAGATGATGGGAATGAGTGAGCAGTTACTTGGTGGGATCCCTTCCGGAGAAGGAAGGTGGAGTTTTGAGCTGCTTGCAGCCTTTCTAAAATAAGAGTCAGGAAGTAGGTGCCTTTTGCCGTGGGTGAAACATCACATAACTTTTTGTCGCAAACTAAAAGCCCTGTAAATGAGGAGAGGAATTTTGGGTTAGGCTGGATATTCTCTCTGCTGATTTTTTAATTTTTAATTTCGTTTAAAATGTAATTTTTAATTAAATTAATTAAAGCTGGTATATTTCAAAACACACTGATAATACTCTGATGCTCATCTCAAGAGACCACAGTGAACAGCTGCTGTGCTAAAAACAAATAGGGTAATTATGAAAACTAATTCATAAACTCTACCTATAAAAATTTTATCAATTATATGTAAAAATAGATAAATTTATTCTTTTTTCTAATGATGGCCGCAAGCCTCACCTGGTGTGAGACACCTCATCTTGGTGATTAGAGGTTGTTGTTCTTTATATTCCCCCAATCTCTTTACCAGGCTTCACGTCTTTTATTGCACCTGTATCTAAAGAGATGAAATAATTCGGCGTTAAAGAAATAAAATCCCTAAACCCAAGTTTTTGCATACAAAAGTTAGTAAATTTGTGACAATTCGGATTTTTTAAAATGTTGTTTCATTTGTTTTTAAGTAAGAGTTCTCTTATATCATCTTTCAGTCACACTTTCAGACTTGTCAGGACACATGAGCTTTATCACCGGCATGAGTCAGGAGGAAAATAATTTCCTGCTTGTTTAGACTCTATTTGCCTTAAAAATTAAATATTAGTGATGATATGTGATATATTTAACTCTGTTGCTTTGTGAGATTGTGTTTGGAGCAGTCTCTGAACAATCCAGCCGCATCTTAGGGGAAAGCAGTAAGAAATAGAATCGATTGATTTAATATCGGAGCTGCCAGAGGGTGTCAGAAACATGTAATGCCTTGGCCATGGCACCTGAGCACTGAGGGGTGGTTCTTATTGAGGCTCTTTAACAATGCACTGATGTATCAAAATAACTCCTTTTATCCTCAGTTACTGTAAATTTGTTTGAGTCCAAGTCCCAGGACTCCTGGACTCGGGAGTCCATGTGCACATGGTTATGTACAGAACCAAAAGTGCTGGTGGCTAATTCCTCTCTGCCTGCCTAAGGGATGTGTGTAGGAGAGTGTTTTACCAAATGGCATCAAGGGTTTAATAAAACTGAGCCTTTTCTACCACACAATTCCAGCAAAAACTGTCTGAATGAGGAACCTGGGCAGAGAAAGAGGCTTTTACTGAAAATAGGAGACTTCAAGCTGTTACAACACAGATAATATTCAAACTTTCCATGAATCAGCTGGAGGGACTTTTAACCTGAAATATTTACATGAATCAGCCGCCCCGGCTTTGGGGGTGTGACCATCGCTGCTCCGAGAGTTTAAACTGCGGAGCTTTGCCGTGCCTCGGTGCTTCCCTGTGCTCCAGAAGGATTCCGGGGTCGTGCAGGGAGCGCTGAGCACGGATGAGCCGGCAGTAAGTAAGGGAGGGGTGCTTGGCTGAGGCTTTGCTGCAGAGTTACACCGGGAAATGGGAGTGATCAGTTCTGCTGAGAGCTGCTGTGGCTGCAGGTGCATCAGGTTCTGTGGTAGAACTCCCTCAGAAATGCTCTTGTCTTTCTGCTGTTTTCTTCGGGTTATAATTGGAAAACTGGACTTGGCATAATATAAATTCGGGAATTGAAATCGTGGGAATTTGGAACCGAGTTGGATTTAACTGCCTTAGAACAAAGCTTGAGAAATAAAAGCTTTTTTTTAAATCCAAAGGGATAAGACAGCTCTTGCTTTTATGTTTTCTTGAAGTGTGTGGGATTTTCTGAAAGCTTTATAAGTACTTTTGCAGAAAATGGTAGAACAGAGAACACAGCCAAACTGTTGTCTGCAGCACTTACTGCTGTTGCAGACTTTTACCTAAGTATTTGTAGCTTAATTTAACACACGTGAAGAGAAAGTGTAACTCATAGGTGTCACCTGCCTTAAAACTTTATTTAGCTCATTATTGTCTATTTTAGCAGGGAACATGTGTTCCTCCTGTCTCTAGAGAAAAATATCCTGCTTATATTTACAACAGCTCATCTTTTGTCAGAGGTTTTTTTTCCCCTTTCCCTGATCAGATCTGCACATTCTAACCTCCTGCTAAGGAAGGAGGTATGTATTCTGTATAGGCATGACCAGCTTTATTTAAATTGCTGAATTTAACCAGGTAGCGCTGACAAAGTTGCCATTGCTGTAGTAGTAAGAAGCTCTTTATGAGAATCAAATGTATTTTTTTCAGATGACTTTATTCCAGTAGTGTGAGGAAATGCCCTTCATAGTTTGCTTGGTTTTCCTCTTTAACACAAGTACCCTGAGCCTCAGAGGGAGGGAAATTAAAAAGCATTAACTTGTTGCCTTGGTGAGGAATTTTGTTGCCTTGGTGGGACATTGCTGGATGCACTTCATCTGTCCCATTGATGAGGCTGCCACGGTGTGACCTTGCTGTTTTGGGGAAGTCTGGAATAGGTTACACCAGGTTAATAAATCTCCCTTATTTTTCTGCATGTATCAGTCCTGGCGATTGTAAATTGGCAAAAGAAAAGATGCTGTGAATGTGGGGCACTGCTGGGGGTCATGTCAGTGCATAAACTGAGCACTGGTGGTGACAGAAGGACCTGCTGACCCGTGGGTCTTAAATCAAGGTGTGCAAGTGCAGTGTTAAACCCTTAAACCCATATTTCCAACTGTAGTTTTGAATTGCATTTGTAGAAACAGTGGATTTTTGTTAAGCCTCGAGTAAATGAGTAAGTCAGTAAACTTTGCTAACAGTGCAGCTCTATGCACAGAATGGGAGAAACAATCAAGCATTTCATCAGCCTCCTTTGCTGTCTCTTGCCAACATTTTCAGGCTGTCCTGCATTGCATCAGGCCTGCTGGACATTATTTTCCATCCATCATTTGAAGCCAGATGGAAAATGAATCCTCTGTATATTGATAGAGTTATTTCATAACAAGGGAAAAGCTTTTTGTCATGTGCCTGTGCTGGTTCAACCTATAAATCAGCTTTTATTGTCTGCTTGTGTTCGTGTTGGGAAAATGAAATGAGGATTAGTAGGAGGTTTGTGAGAAGCGTGTGAAGGCTGCAGGTAGATGTTCTTTCTGCTGCAGTCCAGGTGAATGCACTTCTGTGATGTTCTCCAGTGTCCAGGTGTATCTACAGGGGTCAGGAGTGACAGCCCCAGAGCTGCCAAGTCTCCCCTTGCCCTGAGCATCTCCCTCGGTTCAGGTGCACAGAGCAGTGCCAGTGCTGGAAACAGATTTCCCTGCTTCTGGGAGACCTGGGGAGCCAGGCTGGGAGAGCTGGGGGTGTCCAGCCTGAACAGGAGAAGGCTCCAGGGAGACCTTAGAGCTCCTTCCAGTGCCTAAAGGGGCTTCAGGAAAGCTGGAGAGGGACTGGGGACAAGGGATGGAGGGAGAGGACAAGGGGGAATGGCTTCCCACTGCTGGTGGGGCAGGGAGAGATGGGGTATTGGGAATTCTCCCCTGTGAGGGTGGGCAGGCCCTGGCACAGGGTGCCCAGAGAAGCTGTGGCTGCCCCTGGATCCCTGCAAGTGTCCAAGGCCAGGCTGGACAGGGCTTGGAACAACCTGGGATGGTGGAAGGTCTCTTAAAGCACTGGGTGGGCTTTAAGGTCCATCATAGTTACAGAATGAGCCATCAATTCTGGTCTCAATTTTTAATAGAGGAGAACATTTCACTTTTTACCTTTCTTTCTGCTGGATGAGTTACTGTCACTCTGCACAGCCCTCTGGAATGTCTCCCTGCAACTGGGGAATTTTTATTGCAGCTGAACTGAGCTGACAGGCAGAATGGTTTGTTTTTTCTCTTTTTCCCTCTCTCTCTCTGGGAAAGTCTCTATCTGATGATCAAATAGCAAATAGTTATTAGGACAATTAGAAGTTGGATTGCTGCCTACTTGCCAATATTATAATTTTTCATATCAAGTTTGATGGCTGCTTTTTTACTTAACCAATATTACCCAGCCCAGGGGAGATCTGTTATCTCCATGCTGCATTCTCTGCTGTGGTTTATACCTTACGCTGATTCCCTAATCCTTATGTACAGGAAATACTTCTCCTTATTTATCTTAAACCCATGAGATTGCCCTTTTTCTCTCCAGAGTAGGAAACCAATCATTGCTAATTTGTTTCTCTACTTTTATGTTTAGAGTAACTTTTGGCATGTTCTAAGGAGTTCTTTTAAGAATTCATGCTACTTTTGGCTGATACAGAGTTAATTTTCTTCCTAGTAGCTCATAGGGAGCTGTGGTTTGGATTTTTGCTGGAAAAAGAGGTTGATAACACAGGGGTGTTTTACTGATTGCTGAGCAGGGCTGACACAGAGCCTTTTCTGCTTCCCCCCACTAGTGAGCTGGAGGTGCACAGCCAGGCCAGCTGACCCAGGGATGGATATTCCATGATCAGTGTATAGAGCTGGGGGAAGAAGGAAGAGGAGGGAATGTTGAGAGTGATGGTGTTTTTCTTCCCAAGTGATGTGGCCCTGCTTTCCTGGGCATGGCTGAACACCTTCCTGCCCAGGGAAGGTGGGAAATAAATTCCTTTTCTGCTTTACTTGCATGTACAGCTGTTATTGAGTCATAGAATCCCAGACTGGCTTGGATTTGAAGGAACCTTAAAATCCACCCAGTGCCACCCCCTGCCATGGGCAGGGACACCTTCCACTATCCCAGGCTGCTTCAAGCCCCAATGTCCAACCTGGCCTTGGACACTCCCAGGGATCCAGGGGCAGCCGCAGCTTCTCTGGGCACCCTGTGCCAGGGCTTCCCCACCCTCACAGGGAGGAATTCCTTCCCAATATCCCATCCATCCCTGCCCTCTGGCAGTGGTAAGCCATTCCCTGTGTCCTGTCACTCCATTTCCTTATGAGCAGTCCCTCTCTGGCTTCCTCAGAGCCCCTTCAGATCCTGGAAGGTGCTGCGAGGTTTCTGCACAACCTTCTCTTTTCCTTTACCTGTTAAAATGTCTGCATCTCAACCCACGAGTTACTCTTCCAGTTCTCTCCCCATCCCACCAGGGAGCAGTGAGCACGCAGCTGTTTGGGACTCAGCTGCCATCTGGGGTTAAACCAGGACAGAAGTTAAAGCCAGGCTTTAGCCATTGTGGAAAGACGTGCAGTTCCATTAGAAATCCATCTTGTTCTAAGTGGAGGGCTGTGGAATTAGGTCAGGCACACCCTGTGTACGCGTGTTTCCTGCTTGCTCATATTTCTGAGAATAATTGTACATGGGAATGTTTTTGGAGACTTAAAGGAGTGTTGTCACCTTAAAAATGAGTTGTTTGGAGTTTTATTTCAGTCATGATGGTTAGGCTGTGGTTCAGGAAGAGGGGAGGATTGTTCACCAGCTGATTCACACTGCTGGTTCTTCCTCACCGATTGCAAACCAAATGGTGAAGTAAAGCCACTCATTTCTACTATTTTTAATCTCTTACAACTTCTCTCTTGCCATGCCAGATGATAGTGAGACCCTGCATGAGCTGTCAGATATTGCAGCAAGGGCTTTACTCCTCAATGAATTTTGTCAGCTTGGCTTTTCATAATTTTTCTTTGAAGTTTCTGTGAAGTTCTTCACACCTAAAGTACTCTAGAATGGCTCTTTTTAAAAAATGCCAAGGATAAGGAGTATATCCTTATTAATATAATTATTATATTTATATAATACAATAAATAATAAGTAAAAAGCAGCATGTTTGTGCTGACACTTTTGTTTTCTTTTGCTTGCTAAATGTCTTGTGTCAAAATGAGTTTTCTCTGCTGCCCATGTTGCAGTATTTGAGTTTCTTTTCGTGGCGCACATCACCTTGTTTATGCAGGAGAAGCCATTCAACTCTTCCAGTAGTGGGGTGAGAGCTGTCTGCATTGGGAAGTGGCTTTGGATGTGCATCAGATTCCTGTGGACCGGGAAGGATAACTGTGCTGCAGATCTTCCCAGCCTCTTTACATTCCAAAACACTTCCTTCTTAAGAATTGCAAAGAACAAGGATCAGCCTCTTTATCTCTGCAAAGCATTTGCAGCATGAATTGTTTGTGCCAAAGATTCGTTGCTAAAGAAAAGTGTTTCCATTTTGTGATTGAAAACTATTTAAATAGGACTTCCATGTTTTTCCCTCAACAAAAGATAAGGCTTTAGACAAGTTCAAATAGTGATGATTTCACTGGGAACATGAGCACAGGGTCTGGAGAACAGAGATGTTTGTGCAGTTGCACAGCTCATTCTTGACATTGTTGTGTTCCAGAGGAAGGAGGGACCCACACAGTCCAACTATGGCAAAACCAGCGGCCAGAGCCAGATGGGAATTTTCATTTTTGATTCTGATACTCATTCCCTTTTTAAAAAATTAAAATCCCAGCCTTTCTCTGGCTGGAGGAGCTCTTTCTCTGATCTTTAGTGCTGAATGTGACATGAGGCTTTTGCTGCTCCTGAGTTCCCAGCTCCCCCAGTCCAGCTGTGAGGCTTCAGCTCCTCAGTAGCCTGGTCCTTACCTGTTCTTTCAGGATCTGAGCACACAAACAAGTCACGGAGAAGTGAGGAAACACATCAGGGTGTCTGTTCACTGCTCATGATCCCTCTGTGGTACCAGTTAACACTTCCCGGAGGGTGGAGATGTGCATGGAAGGAGCCCTCGAAGGAAGGTGGTGGTAACCTGGGAGTATTTGTCCTGCTCCCCCAGGGGAATTGCTAGTGCATGGCCAGGGAGCTGAGCAGTGAACGTGCTACAAGTCAGAGTAACACCTGAGTAAGCAGTAGGCCTGCTGCTCTCATCCTGAGGATTAGGTCTCCTCCTCTGTGTCCCTGTTTTCTGTCATAAAACACTTCCCTGCAGTGCTTCCCAGGGCTCTTAGGAGCAATAAGCAGTTAATATTTGTAAAAAGCTTTGAAGATGAATAGTGCTAATTATTATTTATAGATATTCATTCTCACCACGGGTAGTTCTCCTTGATCCTGGGCATGAAAGGAAACCAGGACATTTGTAAGCTGGTCAGGCAGGAGTTTGGCCTTGAAGTCTTTATGTACTTGTTTCCCCACTGGGTTCTGGCTGTGTTTGCAATATATTTGTCACGTTAAATGACCAGTTTGGGGATTTATTGTACCAGCCAGATGTGCCAAAAGATCTTTTGTCATTTCCCTCGATTCTGCTGACACACGATGTGCACGATTTGGGCATGCCAAGAGGGGCCAGAGGACAGGGAAATGCCATCAGCCTGAGCCGGGTCGGATGATCAGCAGGACTGGATGTTCCACTTCCAGGAAAGAGGAAAGTCAGATCTTATGCTTGGGAGAGCCACCAGATTGCAAAGAGCAGCTGTTTTTAGCAACTTTTGCTGGTGCTCAATTAGTGTAACAGAAAAGAACAGAGAAAGGTGTCAAACAGCTGGGGCATTTTCCCCCAAACAATCCAGGTTAGCAGATTAGGCAGCAAAATGGGGGGGAATGACGAGGGAAAATTTGTGCATTGTAGTTTCTTCCTAACTGATGATAGTTCTAGAAATAATTTCTGAGCTGCTGTAGTTAAGGACTCTGCTGAGGGGTGTGCTGGGTCTCTGCATTTAATTCAGAGCTTGAAGTGATGAACAAAGATTTCAACATTCACCCAACCCAGTTTGGTTGTTGTGAAATTCAGTCTGTTGGTGTTTCGTGCTATTTGACATCACTTAAATGGGGCTTGTGAGGCAGAGTTCTGGGGAAGTTATGGAGTTCAAGTGTCCCTGGATAAAGCTGCTCTTTGCCTTCATATACTCTGCTTATTGATCTGATTTCCTGCCTAAATTCTCCTCTCTGCTGAGTAATGCATTAAATAATCAAGAGATTGTTCAGGCACCGCAAGGGGAGGTTGTTGGCAGAGCTGCAGCAATTGAGCACTCCTGGAAGAAAGAGGCCCAAGAAATAAATTTTATGCTTATCTTGTTTTCTTAATGGAGTTCTTGTCAGCTCACAGAGCAAATTTTGCTCCCTGGTGAGCGTGGTAGCATCAGTTTTATCAGGGATATTGTTTCAATATAGGAAAGCTAAGGCAGGGGGGAAAAGAGTTCTGAGCCACAAGCCAGTGTGGTGTCTGTTCCTCTGAGCAGCCTGGGCTAGTGGGAGGTGACCCTTGAGATGCTTTAAGGTCCCTCCAACCCAAACCGTTCTGGGATTCCTCCTGACAGCTGGCAAGTCTCAAGAATGACTCCCCTTAAGGTCTTTCCTTTAGGATTAGAGTTAAAATTACCTTGATTTTCTGCTCGATAAGAGTATTCTTTTCCCCCATCTCAAAATACTTTTCCCGAAGTAAATCAAACTGCATTCTAAAAGACAGGTTTTGGCTTTCAGTGCAGTTACCAAATTTTAAAGCATTTTGTTTCAGATGACAGATTACAGAATGTTCTGAGTTGAAAGGGACCCACAAGGATCATTAAGTCCAAATTCAGTGAATGGCCCATATAGGGATTGGATTGCACAACCTTGGTGTTATCAGCATCATTCTCCAACCAGCTGAGCTGATCTCAGGATCAAAACATACATTATAATAATTCAGTGAATGTGTTTGAAACCACAGTATTAGTTTTATAAATACCTTAACATTTGGAGTCTTGAAAAATTCCATTTCCTCATGATAATTACAGTGCTATGAAACAGGGGAATAGTTGACTTTTTGTTCCATTGGACAATGTCAGTTCTGGCATTGATTTAAAGGCTTTGTTGGGGTTTTGTTTGGGCTTTTTTTTTCCCTCCAGGATGTTTTAGAGTATGTGGGTCTTCATATTTAGATTTACCTCCACACCCCCATGTCCCACTGCCCAGCACTACCACCCCTTTGCTGCTCTGACACGAGAGAAGAGGGCAGAGGACTGCTCAGGTTGTTCACAGGGAGTTTGTGTTGCCTTTGCTCAGGTAAAAGATCTGTCCATGTGTGACCAGGTCCATCCCACTTAAGATACTAGGAAAGGTTTTTCCCCCAGAAGGTGCTGGGCACTGAACAACTCCCCTTGGAATGCCCACAGCCCCGAGGCTGCCAGAGCTCCAGGAGTGTTCAGACAATGCTCCCAGGCATAGGGTGGGATTTAGGGTGTCCTTTGCAGGGCCAGGAGTTGGACTGGATGACCTTGTAGGTCCTTCTAGTTCAGGACATTCCATGATTCCACCTGGAGGATGCTTAATCACACAGTGCAGTTGTGGGTGCTCCTGTGAGCAGCAGGGAGGAGGACTCTGATCCTGATGGTCTCTTCCAACTCAAGATATTCTGTGAATCCATTCCCAGCTGCAGGGCAGCATTCACAGGGACTGGTGGGTTTCTGGTGGGGCTGATGAGGAGTCTCTCCACGGTCCAGGCAGCCAGGACAAGAAAGCAGCCTGGAAGGTGTGAGGAGAGGGATTTTCCCATGCTGGGTATTCTGGTGAGAGCAGAGGGGAGGTGACTCTCTGGGTGCTGTTCAGGTTGCTGGGACTGAGATGACCCTTGGGGGCTCCTTGTGTCACTGGTCCTGCCAGCCTGAGCCTTTAAAAAAAGAAATGGTTTTGTTGTTGCCAAAAATCTTCCTTCAGATGACCATCACATGATGCATAAGCAGCAGATTTTCTAAAAATATACAGATATAACAATGCTGGCAACTTCGAATTGGGTTTACAGAACAAAAGGAAGGAATTATTATTCCTTTTTAAGTTCTCATTAAGAATAAAATGTTTAATTCAGACTGCCAGTAGTGATGGGCTTGAAACCCAGCACTGAACTGCTTATTAAAACCTTCATCCTCAGCAGGTGCTGGCCAGAAAACTCAGCAACTCTGACTTGGCATTTTGCTGTTTTATTAGTGCTGTTATATCTGCTTTGTCTCTGCCATGGCAGTGCTCTGCCAGGCATCAGAGATGGCACCCACAGCCCCTGCAGGCTTCACTCAGCCAAGGGAAAGACACAGGACAATTGCTCTGCAGGGGGGAAATTGGAAAAATTCATTAATGAGGAAATTGGTGTTTTATGTTTGAGAGAGTGAAAGGAAAACACTTGAAGCCAAGAAAGGAGAGCTGGTTCTTGTCCAGGGCAAAACAAATGCCAGAGAGAATGAGGGAAAGAGACAGCAAAGAGATCTGATCTGTTAGGAGATACAAAGGAGTGAAGTTGGATCTTGAAAATAGAAATAAGGAGGAAGAATTTCACTTGGTAAAAATGGAAGCTGTGTCTCTGCATATGCTGGAAGAGCATTCCAGATTAGAGTGCCATTGGTCAAAGCATCATGTGTGGGGCTGGTCTGCATCAAGTGAGTGTCTGCTGTGGGACTGCAGTGGGGTAAACACTGGGGGAAGCACTGTGTGACAGCCCAGGATAAATCGAGAGGAAAGAGCCAAAACCAAGCAATGACTGGGAGCAGGGAACCTCCTGGTCAAACCTCAGAGTGGTTAAGAGGCAATGCCTGAGCTGTTAACTGGGAAAAGGTGGTATTTCAGGCTGTAACCATGTTGTAGAGCTATTAAGAGGCAATTAAAAAACCTCAGGTTAAGAGGCAATGTTAACTGGGAAAATGTTAAAAGAGCTGTTAACTGGGAAAATGGTGTATTTCAGGCTGTAACCATGTTGTAGAGCTCATTGTGCCAGAGCACTGGGAGTCAAGAATATAAACATTTTTAAAGGGCTCTAGAGGTCTGGAGGGTTGGGAATTGCCAGGAAGGTATTTTGCAGGAGCACACATGTGATCTAAAGACATCAGTGGCTTTAGACTTAGCTTTAAATATGTGAAGGTCTATAGATTAAATAGATTTAATAGACCCCTGATTACTTTAAAACTTTTTTTCCCCCTTTTCCTAGGTGAGGGTAGGGGCATAACTAACACCATAAGCCTCTGAAACACAGTTAAATACCTGAAGAAATGCCTTTTGAGCCTGAGGGACCTTGCTTGTGGTACCAGATACAGAGATTCGAACCTCATTGCTTGGGAGTTTCTTCCAAAACTAACAACCTGGATTCTCTCTCCAGCTCTTCTCTTAGGAAACGCCAGCAGCTCCTCACAGCACGGAGGCCCAGCATGAATGTGAACTGTGCTGGGGGCACAGACTGGTCGAGAAATCTGGAGTCCAGTTGTCCTGTGGAAAACAGAACTGTAGCAGCCCATGAGTCAGAAGAAAGTTCTGTGGTGTTAGGAGGTCACAGCCCTGCAGTTCCCAGGACTGAGGGTAAGGATAATGTCCTCGACCCTGTAATCTTAAGGGAGATCATTTTTTGGGTTTTGAGGGGTGTTCTGTTTTGGAAAATGTTCCAGTATCATAAGGCGGTTTGCACTGGGGAGTACGTGACCTGCCCATGCCAGGCTGCTCTAAAGGACAGCAGTTCACAGCAGAGTTCAGCATCTTGGCAAGATCATGCCATGGGAATGGCCTGGCAGCCAGCTCCTCCTGGGACTGTCCCTGAGCAGGTTCACTGAGGGTAGCTGGACAGTCCTGTGTGCCCACCACGGGCTGGCACTGGGCACTGCTGCCTTACACCACCGTGGTGAAGTGTGTGCTGCTGCTCAGCTTCCTGTGGGAGTCCTGCCAGCAGTCTGGGGCTGTATTTCTGGCCTGGTTTAATTCCTGTGCTCCTGCCCTTTGCACCTGAATCCATCTTGCTTTAACAAGGAACATTAGGCGTCATGGTTCATCGAAACATCCAGCTGCTGGTTCAATTCAATAGCAGCTAGTTTTATGTCATAGAGCATTCCCCTGACAGCTATGGCTGTTGGCATCCTTAATTATTGCATGACTCAGTTTTCTCATTTCATTAGGAAGTGTTACTATGAAATGATGTTTTTCAATAAATTCTCTCTTCCCCTTGCAACATTTGTTTGTGTCCCTCAGCTCTGGACTCTGAATGCCGACACAACACTTGCCCAGTAAGTCCCCAGATCAGTAGCATGCTGTCTGCTCCCGAAGAGCCTCACAACTGCCATTTCCCAGATGGAAATAAGAGGCAGCTGGAATATTTTAATACCCAGGAACGGCATGGAAGCAGTTCCCAGACAGCGGCTCCAGAAAAAGTGACGCTGGTGGTGGATGGCACTCGCTTTGCAGTGAATCCCCAGATCTTCACTGCTCACCCTGACACCATGCTGGGAAGGTGGGTCACTGCTGTTATTTTCAAGGTACCTCAAGACAGTCTAATATTTGTTAAAGTGGAATAGACATGTACTGTTTGTTTTGTGGTATCATCTGTACACACGGTGACCTCAGTCAGAACTTGGCTGTGAGTGAGACTCAGAAGACCTGACCATATGGAGAGTTGGTAGTTCCCTAGATAAGTCTCCCTTTGGTCCAATTCCATCAAAAATGCACATTTTTAGCCTAATGTGGTCTCCTTTCGCCTTCTCCCCAAGTGTTTGCCTGGTCTGTAAGCAGTACATGTGTCCCCAGCTGATAACCTCCCTCCTGACTGGGCAATATGATAATGCTCCTTCCCCTCCTGCTGCCAGCTCTCGATACTCTCCTGAAAGAGAAGTTACTCAGCTCCTGCTGAGAGGATGGAGCTTGTTTCTGCACCAAGAAACCCTCATGTGCTGTATTGCCAGCACTTTCCCCCTCTCTGACCAAAGGGTTCTTCAGGGTCACTGACCCTTGCGCAAGTTGTTGTGTTAAGGCATCAAAAGCCACGTGGAGTTATCTGGTGTAGGTCAGTGCAAGGGCTTTACTGCCAGGGGATTTTCTGCCCCAGGACTGAATGATCTGTTCCTTTGGCCTGTTCCTTACTGTGCAGTAGCCATAGCAACAGAGCCCAGGCCTCCCTGAGCCAGCTCTTGTCCTTATTTACTATGGAAGAGGTTGGAGTGGAGGTTTCAGTTACTGTATCTCTGTGTCACTGCTGGGTTTCATCACAGAATCATGGAATGGCCTCTCTTGGAAGGGACCTTAAAGCTCAGTTCATTCCACCCCCTGACACAGGCAGGGACACCTTCCACTATCCCAGGGCGCTCTAGCCCTGTCCAGCCTGGCCTTGGACACTTCCAGGGATCCAGGGGCAGCCACAGCTTCTCTGGGCACCCTGTGCCAGGGCCTCCCCACCCTCACAGGGAGGAATTTTTTAAACCCAGTACACCTGTTTGTCTGTGTAATAAATGGGTTTCCATGTTCTTGTGCACTTACACAGTTCTTTATCTCTTCAGGATGTTTGGGCCAGGCAGAGAGTACAATTTCACCAGGCCAAATGAGAAGGGCGAATATGAGATCGCAGAAGGGATCAGCTCAGCCGTGTTCCGCACTGTGCTGGTAAGGGCAGCTCTGCAGATGGGGAGAGAAGAAAGAAACAATCTGTTTGTCACATGTGCAGAACTGAGCCATCTCCAGGCAGCTGCACTCCCTGGGACATTTTGTTTTTACGTTTTGCTTTGGGATTTTTGAAGAAAAAATATAGCAGGCTTTGGTATGAGTCCACATTTCACATATTGGCTCATGTTGCCTTTTACCTTTTCTGTGTCCTGCTGTTTTAATTCCTGAGCTGTATCCTGACCTTGTGGTTACATATAAATGCATATTGCATATGAGATGTTGTGAAACCCTGTGCCATGGAAAGGTTTTAACTGGAGCTCATCATTTATGAGACCCTAGAGGATCTGCAAAGAGGCGTAGATTCTCAGACAAGCAGGGCTGGTTTACTGTTCACAGAGCTATAAATAGCTTCAGTATCTCTGCAATATTAGTAAACAAAACAAAGAACTAATTAGGAATTATCATAGTCCAAGATATTCTTAACTTTTCTCTCCAAAAACTGTCCTTTTATTCACAGGATTATTACAAAACTGGAATCATTAACTGCCCTGATGGGATTTCCATCCCAGACCTTCGAGACACATGTGATTACCTCTGCATAAACTTTGATTTCAACACAATAAAATGTCAAGATTTAAGTAAGTATGGAGAGAAATCAGCTCTTAGGAGATCATCTGCAGGGTGTTGAGCACTCTGATCCTGATTCAGTGCAGTTCTTAATCTTGTGCTTTAGTTTAAGCACGAATGTGTGGATTTCACTGGGACTCAAGTTGCATTTAAACAGCTTCCTTTTGGCTGCTTCAATCCAAAGTGAAGTGACTGAATGCTTCAGAACACAGGCACCTTTCTCCAAAAGCAAATTATAAACATTTTAGTCTTTTTGTAACAGAGGTTGAGCAGAGCTTGCTGTTCCTGCCAACAAAATGAGGGCTAAAAGCAGGATTATAACCCCTATCCAAAATGTACCAGAGAATCTTGGATAATTAAGGCTAAAGGCTGATGGGCAGAGCAGGAACCAAGGATACCAGATCTGGGAAGTAATAGAATTCCTGGTCATGAAGGGATTTGATTTGGAGCAGCTTTTTGGTGGGCATGCTGGCAAAAAAAAATACTTTTAACACAGGCAGGTCTGTGAAAGGCACTTTACCGAAATGGGGTGTGTGGTATCATAACACAGGCTGTGGGTGGAATTTCCTGCCCTGTTCTCTGATGAGTGATCACAGAAAAGGCAGCAAAATGTACTTTCAAGGGCAGAGGTTGTTGCTGGAAATTCAAGTTAAGTATCATAATGAATTAATTATTCAGTCTGTTGCTGTTTCACTGTATTGATTGGAGCTTGGTGGGTTTTTAATGGGAATGGAATGATTCTGCAGTGCAATTTGCATCCCCTTTGAAATGCAGTCTGTACTTCTGATTTTGCCAGTTCTGGATCTGGGGGCTGTCGAGGTGTCTGAACATATGTTGAGCAGTTTGTCTGGAGAAGAATTCTGGCTGTGCTCTTGCATGGATCTGGGAAGTGCAGAGCTGGGACATATTTTGATACTGTAGCAAAGCTCCTCTGATCTGTGTCTCCCCAGGCGCTCTGTTACACGAGCTCTCCAATGATGGAGCTCACAAGCAGTTTGACAGCTACCTGGAGGAGCTCATCCTGCCCATCATGGTGGACAGCGCCAGGAAGGGGGAGCGGGAATGTCACATCGTTGTGCTGACAGATGAGGACACCGTGGACTGGGATGAGGATCATCCCCCTCCCATGGGAGAGGAGTATTCACAAAGTAAGGGCTCTGCACTGCGTTCCACACACACACCCAGCCATAAGGAAAGGACACGTTCCCAAAGTGGCTCCTCCAGAAGGAGGCACTGATCTGTGTGCTCTGTGTGAGCTGGTGCTGCTGGAGGCAGGATACCTCACTAGTTAGAGCTGATCCCAGCACTCACTGCACTTTCCCTTCTGTTTCTGCCTCTCCCTCAACCTTCTCCTGGCTCCTTAGTGAGGGAATACTCTTTGCATTACACTCCCATCACCACCCAGTCTATTGAGACTGTGATGTGCATCTCTGCCTTCCCACAAGGAAGTGCAATTAATCCTGTTGAGGAAAACAGACACCTGAAATTATTCTTGGAAACCACACCTGACTTTTGGCATGTCAAAAGCAGGGAGAATGTTCCTCTGTGTAGATTCTAATCACCCTTTTTATGTCTCAAGTCCTTTACAGTTCCAAGCTGTACAGATTCTTCAAGTACATCGAGAACCGGGACGTGGCAAAAGCTGTGTTAAAGGAACGAGGCCTGAAGAACATTCGCATTGGCATCGAAGGTAAAGTGCTGCTTCAGCAAGGGAAATGCACAACCAGTTGACTCCACAGTCAGTAAAACCTGGTTTCCTCTGGACTGTAGGCATTTCCTTGTTTACTCTGTGCTTTACATTTATTTTTATGGAACAAGTCAAAACTCAGCATGTTCTTCCTTTACCGTGTTCCACTGAAATTGGCCAGGAGGCTTAAAACTTAAAGGAAAGTAAAAGGTACATAACATGTACCAGAAAGGCTTGCCTCCTTAGGAATGAGTAAACAGGAAACAGGAGTCAAATGCTTCCACCTGCTGATCCAAGCATTCCCTTAGGGAGCTTGGAGAATGTTGAGCTCTGGCCTTAGAGACTGTCTTATTTTTATAGTAGCTGTGTTTGCTCACAGAAGGGCTAGTGGTATGCAGCACCTGTGACTGACTGCAAACAGTGCTGTTCCCTCTTGTCAGAGAATGATGGAATAATTTAAGTTGGAAAAACCCTCTGAGATCATTGAGTCCAACCATTAACCCAGCACTGCTAAACCCACCATGTCCCCAAGTGCCAGATCCATTCAAGCTGTGCCAGTGCTGGACAACCCTTTAGGTGAAGAAATTTTCCCGTATATCCAACCTAAACCTCTCCTGGCGCAGCTTGAGGCCGTTTCCACCTTTCGTGTCTCTTGTTCCCTGGAGCACAGCCTGACCCCCCAGCTGTCCCCTCCTGTCAGGAGTTATGCAGAGCCACAAGGTCCCCCTGAGCCTCCTTTTCTCCAGGCTCAGCTCCTTTCCCAGCTCCCTCAGCCTGTCCTGGTGCTCCGGACCCTTCCCCAGCTCTGTTCCCCTCTCTGGACACACTCCAGCCCCTCAATGTCCTTCTTGTCATGAGGGGCCCAAAATTGAGCACAGTACTCAAGGTGCCTCAGCAGGGCTCAGCATAGGGGGCAATCACTGCTCTGGGCCTGCTGGACACACCATGGCTGGTACAGCCTAGGTGCCCTTGGCCTTGTTGCCCACCTGGGCACACCTGGGCTCAGCCTTGACTCCTCTCATTTTCTCCCCACACCATTCAACGACATCCTCACAGTCCTCCTGATTTGTCTGCCCCTTTTTCTTTCTCATCCTCACTGGCTCATCTTTTGGCACGTGGGGATGACCTGCTCCTGGACCTTTAAGTTTTCCTTCTTGAAGGATGTCCAGCCTTCCAGAACTCCTTTGTAGGGGAAAAGAGAACAGTCTTTTGCAAGCCAATAATGCCAAATGTGGAATCTGAGCATTTTTCTACTGAGTTATGTGTATGTGTCCCACCCTGACACCACCGTCACTCTTACCTGGACGTTGTGGAATCCTGTTGTCCCTTTGTGAGTCAGAGGTGTGCAGTAGAGCTGACTGGCTGTCTGTGTCTCCAGGGTATCCCACCTGCAAGGAGAAGGTGAAGAGGAGGCCTGGTGGCCGCTCTGAGGTGATCTACAACTACGTCCAGAGGCCGTTCATCCAGATGTCCTGGGAAAAGGAGGAGGGCAAGAGCCGCCACGTTGATTTCCAGTGTGTTCGGAGCAAATCCCTAACAAACCTGGTCACGGTGGGGGATGATGTGTCTGAGGACCACGAGGTTATAATGCATCACCCCCCCCAGGTGGATGAACTGGACAGGCTGAACGCCCCCTTCTCCCAAATGGTTGTTAACGATCTACCGGATTAGTGTGGCTCAGGGTGGAGAATCCTGCTGGATGTGGGAACCTCTCGTAAGTTCATCCCAGCTGATGGGACACAGACTCCTGCAAGGTGCTTTATCCTCGTTCATGCTCTTACTACGTTGTCATATTTCAAGCATGTTAATAAAGAGCCACACTCCATAGTCTTAATTGTGCAATCGAAAGCAACATCTCCTCAGACAAAAAAAAGAAATGATCTGTTGCTTCTACTACAAAGGCTTCCGGATTGTGGGTGCTGAATATTTTATCTAAACTTCTGAAAGAAGAGCACAAGTGTGTAGAAACGTCTCGTTTGACATGAGAGAGGAAATCCTGGGCCTGTCAAGACAAAGCTTTTCTTTACCATTAGGCACAGCTTTGTTTTTGTGAGGCCCAGTTACAGAGGAGTGAACATCAAAGCAGGACAGATGATATTCTTTATCAACCAGCAGAAATGTAGCACAGTGTGACAGCAAAAGCCTGAGCGTGGAGGAATCTGTTTGCACTGCCACCTGGCTTTGGATCCAGCGTGGTGTACTGCCCTGAGGGAAGGAGGAGCCAGTTCCATAGGAAGCATATAGCCTGTTCACAGGAATTCCCTATCTATACTTCTCCGTGAGATGGAATTGTTTTTAGGGATGTTTTCTGTTCAGTTCAGTAAAATGAGTAGATCATGCTGAAGAAAAACCCATAAGAGACTGTAGCTGATATTTTACCAACAAAGTAAATCTGTTAATAGCCAAATAGATGTAAGAAGCTTTCTAGAGGTGACTGTGCATGCTGAAGACTTTGAGTTGTCTTCTCCATCCCCCTGCTAAGACAAATAAAGCCAGTGGGGAAACTCCCAGTTTACTATCTGAGTAAAGTCCTTAGTCATTCAGAATTGCTGTAGACTCTCAAGGAGCTGCTGCTGCAGCATTAACAGGACAGCTACTTTCCTCCCAGTTTGGAGCTGACTGGATCATTTTGCTGTCAGGCAGGTAAGAAATACCAATCGTAAACCAGCGCTCAGCAGAGAGAAATGCACAGTCCTGGGAACAACTCTCCTTTGCTGCTCTATGTATTATCCTGATCTATGTGAGGCTCTGGGGATTTGGGTTCAGTGGCTGTAAGAACAAGCATGCTCCAGGCTGGTTTAGCTCAGGTAGATTGGAGCCGCACTGGTCCTGCTCCTGCAGCACTGAGTTCCCTGTAGGAGTTAGGTGTAGGAATTCCCTGTGGGAGTTCCCTGTAGGAACTGGCTTAAGCCCTGATGAGCATACAGTGAGTTCTGCACTGCCCCAGCCAAGCTGAGGCACCCTGAACGGAGCTGCCTCACAAAGCCATCCCTTCTGATGGCTGTGTAAAGGCTCTATGTACTCAAATCAAGTTTTTAAATATGGTCCTGGTGCAAAGAAAAGTTGAAACCATTCAAGAGGAAAGAGAAGGACAGAGCTCCTCACAAAGCTGGTCAGCTCAGTGCTGCTCTGGCAATGGTGTGGAAACCTGGATTGTTTGCGTGTTGAGTTACCTGATCAGACTTAGCAAAATTGTGGTGTAGGTATCAGTCTGACCCTAGAAAGTTTAATCCTTTTTTGGCAGGGCTGCAACATCAAGCAAATTTGTATTGTTCTCCCTCTGGCTGCCAAGTGCATGGTGGATTGAGCAGTGAAGTTTGCTGCTGTTTGCTGCTAAGGATGTTTGTGGTTTTCAGTGCAAGTAACATGACAAGATCAAGCAAAAATTTTTTGTTACAAGTAACAAATCTCTGCCAAGGCATGTTTTAGTTTCATTAGTATGGATAGAGGTTCTATTCTCTCAGTGTTTCTGCGCTTAGCTTCTTTCCCAAGTACAGCAAATAGATTTCTTCTTTTTTCAAGTGCCTATGGGAAGATTTCAGGACCTCCTAAGAGTCCCAGGGGTTCAGATGCCCAAATTCCACCTGGCTGCTTTTGAAAACTCTTCTCTGTGTGTCACTGGGTCAGTAGAGAGAAGTGTCCTTTGGTGCCTGCACAGAGCTGGGGTGATGTGCAGACACTCCATTATTGCTCCAGATGAATTGCTATTTTTGTAGTAGAGAAAGGAAGACACATGGCCCATGAACCTCCACCAGGGGCCACACCAGCCCCGTTCCTTGCCTTGGTGATGAGCTGTTCCTTCAGCACAGACAGAAGCACTGGTGAGCTCAGCAGTGATGGAACTTGTCCCCAGGCTCTGTGTGCCCAGCAGTGGTGGCCCTGTGATGATGTTTTTCAATGTGTATTTATTTTGACAGCAGTGTCAGGTTTAATTGAGTGTTGGTGTTGCCCAGCTGAGCTGGAACTGGAGGTTCCACATGCTCTGCTGTAAGGACTGGTGTGGGTGTTGTTCAGAGCTCCTTCTCATGACCCTGTCAAAACATCAGGTGCTGAGAATTGCACCTCAACAGCACCTTTTGGGGTCTGACAGCTAAAGTACCATGTCCAGCCAAACCAAATCCCACTGAGTGTGGCCCTGAGCCCAGGCTCAGCTCAGCCTCTGGGAGGATTCAGACTGCACCAGCCCCTCTTGGGAGTTACAGCTTGTAGGAGCTTTTGGTTCCCTGTGCAATCACCTGGACCTTCAGCATGGGATGGAGATATCCAGCTCCAGTGATTTCCGTGCAGTTTTTACCATTCACCCACTGTAGTTTATTGGCTTTCCCAAGTAATTATTCATTTTGGATTTTAATTTTTGTTAGTAGAGTGAGTTCCTTTGGAACACTGAATCAAATTTTAAAAGTGCTTGCTTTTCCTCCTCTCATGGTTACCTACTTCAAGTACAAGGTCAACTTTTGTCTTACTCTAGATGTACTGAAGTGCTCCCTGTGCTGTGTATGAACCCCAGATGTATGGGATTTTTCTGTATTAAAGTATAAATTATATGTGACTTGTTTGACTCCTTTAAAATTATTTTAAATGTGGAGTAGAAGAACAGACAGGGGGATAGAGTGCTAAAAGGATTTGTTTCCTTACTTCATTAAGGATCCTGAAGTCTTAGGAGTAGTTTGGCATCAGACAGAGCCTGGTTGATTTGGCATGGAAGTGTTACCACCATTTGTGCTGAGAGGACCCCAAAGTTCCCTTCATCCCTACACCAGATTGCAGTGATGTTCTAAAGGCAGCACAGAACACAGCAGTCACTCCTTGACCCACAAACTGGGCAGCATCTCTAACAAGCCCCAGGATTTTTGGTCAGTGCTGCGAAAAGTGCTCTCCACTTCTACCTCCTTGGCTTCAGAAGAAAACAGCTTTGGAGCAGGCCTGGCTTTGATTTCCATCTTCAGCCTTGGATTATTTCCAGGCTTCTCTTGATGAAGCTTGGGAAGGGGACCAAGAGTTTGAACAAGGTGGGATTTGTGTGAAGACCTCACAGCACCTTCCACATCAGGAACTGGGCAAGGGGAATGGCTTCCCTTTGACAGAAGGCAGGGTTAGATTGGATATTGGGATGGAATTCTTCCCTGTGAGGGTGGGCAGGCCTTGGCACAGGGTGCCCAGAGAAGCTGTGGCTGCCCCTGGATCCCTGGAAGTGTCCAAGGCCAGGTCGGACAGGGCTTGGAGCAACCTGGGATAGTGGAAGTGGTGTGCCCGTGGCAGGGGGTGGAACTGGATGAGCTTTAAGTTCCCTTCCAACCCAAACCATTCCAGCATTCTCCAATTCCTGTTTGTAAAACACAACATATCAGCTACAGTGTATTTACTAAGAGGATTTTATTTACACAACACAATGAGATCCGTTCCATAAAAAGTTGACTACACCTGCCAAATTTTACAGTGCAATTTTGTAACAGCTTTTAAATATTTACAGAACACTTTTTCAACTTAGAGTTTAAGGCAGAGTCAGGGCACAGTGATAAGAAACACTTAGTGCAGCTTTGTGCTAGGCATGATACAGAGATGAACTGGCAGCATAAGATGTTCAGATCCATTGGAAATTCAGATTGGAATTATTTCTAAAAATCCAGCAACTGCAGCTTAAAAAAAATGAGCTAAAAGATACAAACAACCTCAAAACACAAGAAAAATGTTTGGCTACCATGGGAGATGTAGCAGGCATACAAAATCTTTACTATTAGCAGTGAAGTATGGCTCCTAGGAAGGAGACACTGTAGGAGACACTTTTTTCCCTAATGTTGGTGAAAAAGTGGAACAGGAAGCAGGCTTACAATGCACCTGGGATCCAGAACCTCCCACTGCAAAGGTGTGTCCAACAGGACTGGATTGAAAAGACATCCAACTTCTGCTGGAAGACAAGGAATGAGGTACCCAACTGTTCCTCGTGCCTTTGAAAACTTCACCTTGGACTCCAGTGACCCAGCTGAGGGGTCCCACTTCAAACACAGCACTAAAAATGCACAATACGCAGTACTAGAGAGTTGGTTTTTCACAGCAACTTATCACAACTTAAAATTGTTTAGCTTCTTCATCTTTGGTATTTATAAATAAAAATGCTGGTCCCTTTCAGTAAAGGGCTAAGAATGCAGCTATTACCTCAAAATCATTTGTTCCTAATCCACAGCAGCTTTAAAAGATTTTGATTTTTGTTTTTAGTTTAAGGCAGTAACTAAGCTGTTAGGAATTGAAAAAAAAAATGGTCTTACATTAATTTCAATAGTTTATAAGGCAACATTTTCAAATGGCTAGAAGAAACTGCAGGATAAGGATGGAACAGTTTGAGAAGTTGGTATCAGTCCTTCGTGCAAAGTCAAAAAGGGAGCAGAAGGTGATCTAGGGACCAGCTGATAAAAGCCTGATCCTGTAAGTCATTCTTCCCATTAGCCCTTATTGATCCAAGTGAGCCCTTCTGACTACAGAGATCCTGGGATTTCTAATTAAGGCTAGTTTTGCATTTCAGCTTGGTAGGATCCAACTGCTGTCTAAACTGCTTATGGCAAGTCATAAACTCGTAGGACAAGTACAAAAAGCACAGGGGTGGTGAGGGGAGGACCCTGATGAGTTCTGTACAGTACTGGCAGTTCCCCATCAGTTCTGCAGGATGGCACTCAAGTCAAGAGACATCTACGTAAACATTCCCTAAAAGCACCTATATAAAAAAAAAAAGTTCCACTACAAATCCATTTTGTTTCATTTCCTAATCAAGAAAGTCAGACCTGGAAGCCTTTTTCTTTTTCCTGTGAGACATCGCTGGAGCTTTGTCTTGTCTGTACTCCGGAGTTAGTGTTCAGCACCAAGAGAAGTTTGCAGGAACCCATTCATATTGAAACACGCTTTTAGAAACCTCATTAAATCACATTTTTAATATCTGATTGTAAATTCCAGACTGGCACCAGGCAGGCCCAAGAGTTAATGCCACCTGTCCCTGGAAGTGCAGAGTTAACTACAAATGGACACAAAGTGGAGCTCTTGGTTAGATAAAGGAATTAGGAAAAGCTCAGCCGAGGCAGAATCCTCCCTCCCAAAATGCTGTGGTGTTCTGAGAGAGGCTTGGGCAAGGAAAGGCACTTTGGGGCTCTCCTGGAGAGACCCTGATCAGAACTGAATGTACTTCTGTAAATTAGAGTGGGCAATAATCAAAGAGTGGACAAGGTGGGTTCCACTGCCCCAAAGGTGACCCCATGAGGTACCATCCGTGGGAGACTCTGGGGACAGATGGTACAGCCAGGACAGCAAGAGCAGCTCTGGGAGGGAACACCAGGCAGGCCTCAATCAACGAGATTCTGATCCTGTTCTGCTCAAAACCAGCAGGAGAAAGGCCATAGAAGATGGGGTTTTGCCTTTAAACCACTGAAGATGGAGCAGAGCTCACAGGTGGCTAAGAAACAGCAGCAGCAGGCCTGGAGAGCCTCAGGGCTGTGCACAACCTGCCCAGCAAGGATCAGGTTCATGGAATTCCCCTCCCTCTGCTCGAATTCCAAACCCACTTGTGTGACCAGCTGTAGTTTATCTGCATTGTTTATGGATCCATCCTGACATACAGTAACCAAAAACTCGGCGCTCAGTGGAGGAAATGGCCCATTTCTCCTCTATTTAGGAAAGAAAAAGTGTTGCAAAAACTTTTTAATTTAGAAAAAATATTAAATGGCTTGAGGGTCACTTAGTACCAAAAGTAAAGTGCACCAGAACTGGAGGCCACAGCGACAGAGCTGAGAAATGCTATTGAAGAGGCTTCCAAGGAGCATTATAAAAACAGCACTACAAAGTAAGGTTAAGGCAATCCGAGTTGTGTCCTTCTACTAGACAGGTTCCTGGAGAGTTGTCTGGCTCAAGCTTCAATTATTGCTTTGTTCCTCTGTCCTGGAGTCCTCAGCCACTGGGCAAACAGTGCTGGCAGAATTGGCAGAGTGAGTTTGTCACTTAATGCAGGACTGGATGCAGTCCTATAGAATCCCATGCTTTGCAATGCCAAGGGGAAAGCTTGCTCTCATCTCCCGATGGACTGGACAGTCTGGCAAAGAATATTAAAAAAACTCTTGCTCCTGAAGCAGCAAAAGGTGCTGGCAGCAGAGATGATGCAAACATGGAATTTTTCAATGGCGCAGGAAAAAAAATCCTTAATAACAACCAGGTGTGTAACAAAACAGGGTCCTGAAGTCTTCTCCAAGAGTTGATAGCCCTCAAGTTTTCTTTAAAAAAAGGAACAAGTTCTTTTATGGATATAAACCCAAAGTACAGCAACAGAATTCCACGGCTCAGAAGTCCCAGGTAAAGCTGTGTTACTTCCCTCCTTTCATATAGGATGGAATTGCTCCTCGGGCCGTCAGGCCCTCAAAACGCTTGTAGGTATAATTGATAAAAACCCAGTCCTTGTTCTTGTAGTCAGTCTCTGGGTGGTTGCTTGTTGCCACTGGGAAAACACAGAAGAAAGAGAATTATCCTTTGGAACTGCAAAGTTTATTTTCATACAAAACACTGAATGTAGAATAGGGCAGAAAGTTTCTAAAGGGAAAAATACCATAAACTTCATGCTTCAACCCCAGGAAAGAATTGCTGGGACGCAGGGCATGGCACAAGCATTTTAAGCTAAAACAGGGTTTCAGACTACATAGAAAGAAGAAATTTTTTACAATGTGGGCTGTGAAATACTGGCACAGGTTGTCCAGAGAGGTGCTGGATGCCCCAGTCCCTGGAATTGCTCCAGGCCAGGCTGGACAAGCTTGGAGCAACATGGGGTAGTGGAAGATGTCCCTGCCCATGGCAGGGGGTGGAATGGCATGAGCTTTAAAGTCCCTTCCAACCCAAACCAGTCTGGGATTGTTTTTAAACTCACGGAACAAATGTGTGACTGTGCTGTGATTCCTTTAGGGATTCCCACCAAAACATCCCCTTCTGTCCCACCCCTCCTCCAAATGCCCACAGGAATCAGCACTGAAGGGAACTTGCAGCATTGAGGTTCCCAGGCCCTGCTGAGATTCGAACTCTCTGGAAGCTCTGCTGCCTCTGAGAGCTGCCCCTTCTCAGGTAATTACCACATCATTTACAAGCCTGCATATCCTAGAACCCAAATTCCAGCTTGCACCCCCTGCACCACGAGGTTTCTAAGCTATTTGGTCACGAGGAAAAAAAAAATCAGCATCTAGTAATATCTGGCTAACAGGAAAGATTATTCTACAGGAGAAGAGGAAGGTTTACACGGAGAATCAAACAATCATTTACCTGTTGGTTTAAGGATATCAGATTCTGGAAATTCATCAAAGTTTGAGGTATCATCAATGCTTTTAATTTCTATTGAAATCGCAGCCGGTCTCTCTCTGCCAAGAAGAGCAGATGAAGCATTAAGACTTTAAAGGCAGACAAAGCAGGATTCAGCCACCTTCCATTTCTTAACAGAATCAACACTGAAGGTACCTAAACCTCAGCAAGCTTCAGGTAGAGAACAAAATGCCCTCAACCACAGCTGGGTATGATAAATGCCAGTCAGCTGCTCCCTGCTGCAGACCAGGGCTGGCCTCAGCTGTCCCTAGAGAAGAGCAGCTCGCTTTTCTGCAAAGCATCTTACCTGATGTGCTCCCAATCAACCCCTTCAAAGAATGGGTTACTCTTTATTTCCTCCACACCAGATGCACCAATTCTGTGCTCCCATTCACAGCAAAATCTGGGATGGAAGGAAGAATGAAAATGAAGGGAGAATGAAAACGAAAGCATTCCAGCATGGAACAGCTTTCTGAACTGATACTGCTACAGTTTCTTAACACAGAAATGGAGCAGACTAAGAACTCCCACAGCAAAACCAACACACAAAGTTATGTTTAGGAATGTCATGTCCAATGCCACAGTTAAGATGTGCTATTCCTTCACAACAGGATAACGTGACCTTTCTATTTCAGGACCAGTGTAGAGCAGAACATATAAAGCCTAAAAAATCTAGACATTTATATTTCTGTCCTGAGAATAGATAATGAAGTACAAATGAGTCAGCAAGCACTGGGAGACATTTGTATGCTCCAGTGCATACAAAGGCAAAATCATTGCTGCTGTAAGAAGTCAGCTCTGTCAAAAGGATTGAAGTTGCTTCCATGAGAAGTTTGCAGGCAAAATAAGGAGCAGAAACATTTTGCCAGAGTACTAGCACTTCCATGGGAGATCCTTTTTAGCACAGTTTACTCAGGGAACCTCTAAATGGCCTGAGAGACAAAAGTATTTGACGAGGGAGTTCAGCATTTGATGCATGTGTGTAACAGTTTGTAGCATCAGGGTTTATCCATGTGAAACAAGCCATGAAAGGCACAGAATACAGAGACATGACAAGACAATTAGTGCTAGATTAACTGGCAAACCATGGGACTGGCACCTTAAAATAAGATCCTTTGCTTTATCAGAGATTGGAACTTCTGGAGGAAATGTCAGGGTCTCCTTCCAGTTCATCACTTTCTTATAAGTCTCTTGAGGAGTCTCGGAACAGAATGGTGGATAACCTGGAAAGAACAAAAATACAGTCTTGGATCAAGCAAATGTAATTCGTGAAGTCAGAACACACCTCACAGACCAGGCAAGGAGTGGCCGCCCTGAGAACTCGACCCTAAGCACAGAAATAGGCTGTCCAGAGAAGCTGTGGCTGCCCCTGGATCCCTGGAATTGCCCAAGGCCAGGTTGGATGGGACTTGGGGCAACCTGGGATAGTGGAAGGTGTCCTTTCCATGGCAGGGGGTGGGACTGGATGAGCTTTAAGGTCCTCCCAACCCAAACCAATCTGGGATTCTGGGATTCCATGAATACAGCTCATGTCCTACCCCACAGTTCTTGCCTACAACCCTGCCCTGCCCGTTCCTTACCGATCAACATCTCGTACATGATGACCCCCAGGGACCACCAGTCACACAGCTTGTTGTATCCAGTCTGCATGAAAACCTCAGGAGCAATGTAATCTGGAGTTCCCACAGTAGAAAAAGCCTGGAACAAACACCATGAGTTACACATCTGTAGAGAAAACTGCCTGACATGGAAGTGGGAACTTAGACAAAAGTGGATATTTTGAGGAAGACACCAGATTGTCTCTGAGATCCTTTAGCAAAGGTGTTTAAAGCCTTTCTTCCAAGGTATGTAGAGACAAAATCAACATTCTCATGTGAAGTAATCTTAAATAGCATGAGGAAAATGAGGAAGGGTATCACTGTCCATATCCACCTTGGAATGGGTCAGCAGCCCTTTGTTAGATTGGAAGTGGCAAGAAATGACAGTTTTGGCTGGGAGACCTCAGACATCAGTGTAAATAATGATGGCAGTGCTATCTCTGGCACATATGTCACCAGCTGTTCAGCAGATGGATGAAGGACAAACTAGAGTCATTCCTCTTCTTTTTAAAAAATGCCTGAATCTTTCAGGACTGTTCAGGACTGTTCAGAATTGATAAAATATTGGAATGGTCTAGCCGGGGAGGTGGTGGAATCGCCATCCCTGGACGTGTTTAAAAAGAGATTGGATGTGGCACTCAGTGCCATGGTTTAGTTTAGTTGAGGTGTTGGGACATAGGTTGGACTCGATGATCTTGAAGGTCTCTTCCAACCTGGTGATTCTGTGATTCTGTGAACTCTGAGATGCATTAACAACTTCCATGGAAATCCATGTTCCATTTGGATGCAACACCTCAGCAGTAACATTTCCAAGCAGGTAGAACCTACTTACCAACTGCCGGCGATTCCTCTTCCAAGTCTCTGCTTTCCTTTTGGAATTCATGTTCTGGAAAGCTAAAGGAGATTCCACAGCTGTGATTGAATCCCACTGGTCACCCACTATATTTTTATCCCCAAACCATTACACTAAAGATCTCATTTAAGATGTGTGTCAATACCCCAAACCTAAACCTTCCAGTAACTTCCAAACCGATGAAATATGGGCAACATCTAATCAAGCCTTTCATTGGCAAACCGTGCTTTCAGGGTTTATGTATCTCCATGATCCAAGTTATTCCCCTCGAGAATAATCCTGGATACTCAAGAGACTGTGCTGGTTTATTAATTTCAGTAACAGTTGAGATCCAGCCAGCAGCTACCAACTCACTGAGTTCTCTTTCTATTCCACATGCAAAAGGCTACAGCAGAGTCTGTTTTAGAGACAAGCTGCTGGAAATGAAAATGGGTTTAAAGTAACTGAAATTATTTTTGTTTTACAGAAAATGAAAATTCCATTTCAAGGTTTAATGTTGGTTATTAGACTCCCAACTGCAGCCACACCCTCACACTGAAATGAGTTGTGTCAGAGCAACCACCCAGATACCCCTTGGAGCCAAAGGACTTACTGAAGTCACTGGGAAGACTGTGGTTCAGGTTCCTGTAAAATTCTGTCCTATGGGCTTTCTTCAGTCCAGTACACAGACCAAAATCTGAGAGTTTCACATGGCCCTAAAAATAAACAAAGCAACCAAAATCCAAAATCAATATAAGACATTATCATGGCAAATCACAGGATCAGCAAGGCTGGAAGAAAACCCAACACCATCAGCACCCCTTAATTATGTCCCCAGGTGCCACATCCAGATGCCTCTTGAATACTTCCAGAGACTGTGACTCTACCACCTCCCTGGGCAACTTACTCCAATGCCTGACTACTCTGCAGTGAAAAAAATCTAATGTCTAATCTGAACCTCCCCAGCACAACTTGAGGCCCATGGCAGGGGGTGGAATAGGATGAGTTGTAAGGTCCCTTTTAATCTAAACCATCCTGGGATTCTGCAGTAATTCCAACAGTGCATTACATGCTANGAAAACCCAACACCATCAGCACCCCTAAATTATGTCCCCAGGTGCCACATCCAGATGCCTCTTGAATACTTCCAGAGACTGTGACTCTACCACCTCCCTGGGCAACTTACTCCAATGCCTGACTACTCTGCAGTGAAAAAAATCTAATGTCTAATCTGAACCTCCCCAGCACAACTTGAGGCCCATGGCAGGGGGTGGAATAGGATGAGTTGTAAGGTCCCTTTTAATCTAAACCATCCTGGGATTCTGCAGTAATTCCAACAGTGCATTACATGCTAGTATGAAAGTCATTATTTACTGCTGGCAAACTCTTTCCAAGCAAGCTTGATTTTAGGTAAGCTTGCAGTGAGCAATGGGAGGATACTGAAATAATGAGGCTTTCTGCAAAGTGCCTGCAATAACCAGGTAGCCTGGCCAGCCTCAGGAATACACCCTGATCCTGAGGGAGATTGTCCATTCTCAGCCTGGCTACTGGAACAGCCACGTCCTTCACGTTTGGTATGACCAGAGCTGGCAAGTGGGAGTGTAACAGATGTGAGAGCAAAGGGAAACAGCTTTGCCTAAGAGGGAACTGAAACCACGTGCTTTAAACTGCAGCTGAAATAGCCAAAAATAGTTGAAACAGCTGTCAGAAGAGCTCGAGGTCTGAGTGGAGCTGGGGTCTTTCCTGGCTTGGGGATTTTCCCCAGCAATTTGGCAAAAATGCCCTCAAAAGCTGGAAAGAACAGGGCTAAATAAAGAAGCACCATCTCCTTCCACAACTGTCAACACCCCTTCAGGTCAATATGAACAATCCCAAGGCCTATTTGCTCCTCCCCAGCCAGTCCATACCTTGCTGTCCAGGAGGAGGTTGTCTGGTTTTATGTCGCGATGGATGAAGCCCAGCTGATGGATGGAGTCGATGGCGAGCACGGTCTCAGCGATGTAGAACTGCGTCTCCTCTTCTGTCAGAGTGTCCTTCTTCATCAGCAGTGTCATCATGTCACCTGCAAACCGCTCAGAGGTGAACACACGGCCTCCACTCTTGCTAGTTTGAAGACATTTATAGAAAAAAGCTGTTTCTGCTGCGTTCAGTTAAAACCAGCAGGTTAGAGGTTGCCAAAGCTGGATGTGCTGTGGCTCTGTAGACAGCCAGGGCACAGCAAGGGTAAGAACCAGAGGAATATTAAGGCCAAGTTTAAATACCTGCAGCTCAAAGACCCAAACAGGAAACCTCAAGCCTGCCCAAACACCTCAGTACCCCAGAAAGCAGAAATCTTGTTCCCTCGCATGTAAAATACCAACACCACTGCAGAGCACCCACATGCACTCTAGTCCCAGACTGCACTTGTAATTAAGAAATTAGCAATCCCCAAACAAAAGGAGAGCAGCCCTTAGATTCCAGGGAGTTACCTCCAGGCAGGAACTCCATGATCAGGTAGAGGTTTAGCTTGTCCTGAAAGCTGTAGAACATCTTCACAACCCACAGGCTGTCTGCCTCCACCAGGATGTCGCGCTCAGCACGGATGTGGCCAACCTGGACAAACAGAGTGCATTGGATCTGTTTTATTAAATCCATTTATTTCACAGGCAATTCAACTATTATATTGAATAGCATCAAATATTGAGAACACAACAGTCAAACTTCTGCACCAGGGCAGAAACACTATCAGAACCTTGACATATGGTTGATTATATACATACATTTTATACCTATTATATATATAGTTATAAATATATATAAAATATATTATAATATATTTTATATATATTTATATATATATTATAACTAGTAAACCTATATATTATATAAATACTATATACAAAAATATCTCAATTCTTTACCAGTATAAATCATTAGATCTCTTTTTGAAAACACAAGAGCTTCATCCCAGTGCTGAACAAGTGACTGTCCCAGATCATTATATACCCAGAAGTACTAGCAAAGGAAAGCCTTAAAAATGTTAAATGCTGGTTCTTTGTGTCTCTGAGTCTGAATTCCTGCAGTTTGGTATTTATATTTGATCCTGTAAGCCAGAAATGCAGCAAAATACTGGCCTTGAAGTCCACATTGAATCATTTGTGCAGAACTTAAGGAGACAAACAGAAAACGAGTCCTTGTGAATTCAGAGATTTTTCTAACTTATTTCCTCTACAATAAAGGAGGTAAAAAAAACCCAGAATTTTTAGCTACTAAACCTAAAGCACAGATGCCTGTTCCTCCTCTGCACACACCACAGTGACCTCCCAGAGTGATCCCTGCCACAATTCCTGCTCGGGGTGTTCCTCACCTGCTCTTTTTCCAGCATGTCAGCCTTGCGGAGGATTTTCATGGCATAAACATGTCCTGTGTCCTTCTTCTGCACCAGTCGCACCTGGGGGCACACAAGGATTGCATCAAATCCTGCATTCCCAGCACAACTCTGGACAAAGCTGGGTATCAAGCCCTTGGCTTCCATTTCATGAAATAGTATCAGATTATAAAATACAAGATGCATTATAAAGTGCGCAGGAGTGGTAAAAAGTCCTGTCAATTCTAAGAGATGCAGTAATTTTGACAGATTTGACACTGAGCAATTCACACCTAAAGCAGGTAGTCCAAGGCTCCTTCTCTGAAGGCTACCAGAAGAGACTTTGCAAGGCACCTCCAGCTCTCCCGAAGCCCAGCCCTAATTACACCTTCAAAACCCACTGCAAACCCGTATTTAGCTGCCCATCAGGTCCTTTTCAACACAATTCAGGATCCTTTAAAGCACAGGGTGTTTTAAGCTAGCATTTATTAGGTAAAAAAACAGCACACAAAAAAACCCTGCACATGACAGTTCAGCTGAAACCAATCTGTGTTGTTAGAGTTACCTTTTGCTTGTATAAACCAAGCAAGTCTTTAACAAACACCAGAGCCAGTTAAAACCACGTGTAGTCATTTTTTTCCTGGACTCACCTCTCCAAATGCTCCTCTGCCTATTACTTTTAGAGACTCAAAGTCCTCCAGTCCAAGCCTGGTTCTCTTCAGGCGAAGAAACTCTGTTTCCTTTTGTGCATGTGCCGACCTCCTGATTCTTTTCTAGAGTTTAAGAGACCCCCAATGAGAATTCTGCAAATGAGTGTCACAGGGACCACAGCAATTCCAAGGAAAGATCCCAGATCTCCATTCAGAAAACAAAATTTCTTGCATGTAACCGTTAAGATAATTTTTCCACATTCATTACCTCTTCATCTTTCAGGCCTTCTTCTTCCATCATTTGTTCTAGTTTCTTTTGTCTAGAGCAGAGACAAATTAGAAAAATAAAGGTTGAATCATTAACCTTGCTTTATAAATCAAATTTAAAAAAAAAAAAAAAAGGTTGAATCATTAACGTTGTTTCTTAACCAGGTGCACATATCCACCACCTCTGATCTGTGCCAGCAAGTTACAGTTGTAAAGATGTACAGGAAGAGACTCAGACAGGAGATTAATGTTGAAGAATCTACTATCCGGTTTTATAATTTCAACCTTGTCCTCTCTGATTTTAATAAACTAAACCTGCCTTGAGTTGCACAAGGTTATTCAAGTGTACATTTTTGCTGTACACAAATACAAATCGAGGAGATCTGGGTTCTGTTCTTGTCTCTCTTTGACAGCTGGGCAAGTCACTTCAGGCCAGAGCCATAATAAACATTTTAACACCAAAATTTCACTTTTTCCAGGCAGAACTGGTATTCAAAGGCATTTAAAATTTCTCTGCACCTCCAACTATTCACATGCAAGATGAGAAGTTACTTTAGATTTCCTAATCCCTGACATACTCCAAATATTTGGGAAGAGGAAACTTGTCTGTACATGTTTTTCCCCTCGAAGAATCAGAAATATTTACAGCCTTAGTACAAAAGGATTATGTGGGAGAAAAGAAAGGAGGAAGCAAGACTTCAGGAGGGGAATGGCTTCAGGGGACACTTGCAATGGTTATCCTCTGGGAACTTTTTCCCAGTGCCAGTAGTATTAGCAGCTGGCTGAACTCGGACTGGTGGTTTGGAACATCACAAATGTACTAAGAAATTCCTTCTTTTTGCAAGTCATTCTTTGCAAGATCCTCTTCCTGTCTCCTGGGGCTCTACACAGCTGCTACGATGTGATAATGTTTGGGGTTATCACTTGCAGAATCAGGCACATTGAAATTGTTTCGCCCTTGCTCAAGTACCAGGGAGCCCTGCCCAGTCACCCCATTCCACTCTCAAACCAGCAGCTCCAGTAGCAGAAGTCTGTGCAATACACAGAATGAAATGGCTCAGCAGGACTGAGTGATGCCAAAGCCGTGCTGAAATTCCCCCAAATATCCCTAACAGGCTCAATCTGCACTTCAGGGTATAGTGTCAACACCATTTAAACTCCAAATTATACACCCACAGACATGTATTGTTCCAAAAAACATGTAACTTATAAAGTCTGGTCTGTTTGTTCAGACAAAGTCTTGATCCTAAACTGAAAACAACCATTGAGATTTGGAGAGTACACAACAGTGCTCATAATAAGTAAATAAATTTTAAAGGTGAGAGCTTCATGAAGAGAAAGAAATTAATTAAATCAGTGACGTTTTCTGTCTGAATTGGATCTCAGTCTCTCTTTACTCATTTGAAGCTTTGGAGAAAATATCTTTGCAAGTTAACATTTATTTCTAAATTGCTTCCTCATTTGTACCAAGCAGGCATTGGGGAGCTCGTTAAGGCTTTGGCAGCAAAGCCAAACCAACCCTGAACCATTTTCCAAATTCTGTCACAGACTCCATGGCACGCTGGGAGAACAGCAGAAATCCCAGTGCTATAACTTGAAGGTAGCAAATTCAAGGGTTCCAGCCAAAGGGAAGTTCCACAGCTCAGTCCAGCCCATTGTTACATTGGATCAGGGAACTCAAAGGGTTGCCCCAGGTTCAGGGCAGTCCCAGGCAGCACTGAGTGACTCCTCACAGCACCCCTCCTGGTCTCCTTGCACTGTCTGCCTGTAGGTGCTGCATAGGGATCGGGGCAATCCCAGCATAGAGAATATAGAGAATGGACTGGGAGCAGCCCTGGGAGAAGGTCTTGGGGGTGCTGGTGGGGCAGAGCTGGACATGCCCCAGGCCAGAACCCCCTGAGCCCTGGGCTGATCCCCCAGCGTGGGCAGCATTTGAGGGGGGATTCTGCCCCTCTGCCCCCTCAGGTGAGATCCAACCTGCAGAGCTGCCCCAGCCCTGGGACTCAGCACAGGCAGGATGTGGAGCTGCTGGAACAAGTCCAGAGGAGGCCATGGAGATGCTCCGAGGGCTGGACCTCTGTGGAGCCAGGCTGGGAGAGCTGGGAATGTTCAGCCTGGAGAAGAGAAGGCTCCAGGGAGACCTTACAGCACCTTCCAGTGCCTAAAGGGACTCCAGGAGAGCTGGAAAGGGACTGGGGACAAGGGATGGAGTGACAGGACAAGGGTGAATGGCTTCCAACTGCCAGAGGGCAGGGATGGATGGGATATTGGGAAGGAATTCCTGGCTGGGAGGGTGGGTAGGCCCTGGCACAGGCTGCCCAGAGAAGCTGTGGCTGCCCCTGGATCCCTGGAAGTGTCCAAGGCCAGGCTGGACAGGGCTTGGAGCAGCCTGGGACAGTGGAAGGTGTCCCTGCCTGTGGGGAGAGTGGGCCTGGATAAGCTTTAAGGTCCCTTCCAACCAAACCAGTCTGTGATTGGCATATTTTTGCTTTGGCTCAAGAAAACTAAATTCATTCAATACAAATGTTGGCACTCCCCCAGTTTGGAAGGAAAACAAGAAGGATTTTTACCTCATCTCTCGCTCTTCATGCTGGGCAATGAGGTTGCTGTAGAAGTTTTCCAAGGTCACCTTTGTCATTGTAACTCTCTCCTTGGTGTGGTTGCTCATGGACGAGCACGGCGTGGGGCCTGTCATGGCCATGGCTGGTAGGAAGGGAAAAGGGAGGAACATCAAACATTATAAACGACAAATAACCTTTAACAAGTGCCCAAATCCACTGAGTGATGCTGGATCGCACAGTTTGGATTTTAACAACAAATATCAGCAGTCTACACCGAGTAGGGAACAGTCTCACAAAATAAAAGGTACAAGTCAAACTTCCTGTTTTGAACATTTTTGATCTGAAAATTAGAAGGAAGGAAACTTAAGAAATGTGGTGCCTCAAAAACCACAACTCCAGCCAGTACTGCGAATGTTTATTGCTCCAAACACATCCTATCTTTAATAAATGTTCAAAAATCAGGAATATCACACTGAAATATCTAATCCAGAAGTTAATCTTCCTATAACTCCTGCAGAAATAATTCCACCAGTTGCCTATGGCTCTTCTGCTGTGAAATTTATCTAAACCCGGAAAGTTATCCCAATAAGAGAGCAACTCAGGAAGGAGCAAAAAAAAGGCATTTAGTTGCCTTTAAGCACTTTTACCAGATGTTTTCACACAGAAATTTGGCCAAATCCAGAGGAGCACTGCCTTTGGGCAAGTTGTAGTTTAAAAAATAGACAAAAACCCAAACCCTAGTGTAAGTATCTGATGTATTTATGTCTAAGAAAGACACATATATTGTAATATTCTTTCCATTATTGAGAATATAATACTTAAATACTCAAGTGTGCCACCCCCAACCAGTAGCAGTTTCAGTCTATTTGACACCCCAGCTCTATTTCCTGATATGCATTAAAAAACAAAGATTTCAAATGTCTAACTACACCTTACCCTGGTTCTCCTGAGCACCACGTAACTCGCAGTAAGGTAACAGAGCTCTGCAACTATTACTAGAAATTGCAGACAAAATAGGTGAGGCACTTCCCATTTTTACAACCCTGGGTGCTGCCAACACGCTCGAGTGACTCTTTCTGTTCACTTCTTGAGGCTCTTTACAAGGCGTCACCGCTGGGCCCTGCAAACCACCTCCTTCAGACAGCAGCTCCTTTACAGGATCCTCGTGGGACAGGAGCTGGGGAGGATCTCCAGCTGGGTGATTTCTGAGATGGAATTATGTCTTTGTGTGAGGTGGGACTATGGCTTGATGGAGGAGTAGCTCTGAGGGGGTGAGGGGGTCACACCCGGCAAGTACCCCTGGATATGGGGTTATAAATGGGGTTATATATGTATCACCTGCAGAGGTGAGTGGTTACACCCCTGGAGATGGAGGTTGAACACCAAAAGATGGGGCTGCACACCCGGAGATGGGGGCTGCACACCCGGAGATGATGGGGGGCTGCACACCCGGAGATGGGGGCTGCACACCCGGAGATGATGGGGGGCTGCACCCTGCGGCTGTAAGCAGGAGGTGTAAAAGCCATGGGCGGTTTTCACTTTCTAGAGATCACATCAGGAAAATGATCTGACAGAAGGGGGTGCGGGACA
>VZRM01003434.1:723838-766525 GCA_013397955.1 Grantiella picta
CCGGGCGCTGCGGGCTGGGGCTCTCGGGCGCAGCCGAAGGGCTGCTGCGGAGCCAGCCGTGGCGGCCGTGGCTTCACCCCCGCATTTTGCATCCGCGCAGCCCTCGCTCTCCCCCGGATCCCGGCAGAGGCACCAGCGCTGCGAGCCCTGCGGTGCCGGCCTGCCTGCGCTGCTGCTGGGATGGTCCTGGGGTGCTCCTGCTGCCTTCCCACCTTCCCTCAGCAGTGCTGCGACCTGCAGCATCCCAGCACGCAGGATCCCAGCACACAGCCTGGGCTCGCCGTCGAGGGGAGCTTGGTTTGCCACATCCCCACAGAGGTGACACACATCACCCGATGCCCACGGGAGCGAGGTGTACCCAGGGACAGGGGCCACCGAGCCAGCGCGGTCATCTCCCGTCCCAGGGATCAAGGAAACAGCCCCTCAGCCCCAGAGGACACTGCAGCTACGAGGACAGCCTGATCCGCGGTGTGCTGGGCAGGTCCTGACCGTGTCCCAGAGGTTTGAGCTGTCACAGGCAGCTCCCCGAGGCTGCATCCTCTGATTTTAATGAGGAACAGCTCCCACATCCCAGCTCAGCAAACTCATTGCACAGCTTGGGCTGTACAACCCATTTTCATCTCTTCCCTCCTCGCTCTTCGGGAATATCTGAAACCATCTGCTTCAGTCATGGTTTGACTGGCCTTGAGAACCTAACAGGGAGCTTTGAGGAGTGATGTAACAAAAAAAATGTGATTCCATACTCATCCCAGATGTGTGGAGATATTGGAAAAATGTTGTTTTGCTTCATTTTATTTGCATTTTTTCGAAAAAAAAAGTACAATTAAGAGGGTGAAAAGGGTTTTTAGTATTAACAGCATTTGAATCACTGAGAAATGCATTCAGGACAGTTGAAGTCTGTCAGCAACAGAGGAATTTCAGGATTTAAAACAGTATGTAGAGTCCCTACATGATGGAAATGCTGATATATTTGTAACACACGTGACAGATTTCATGTCTGAAAGACTGATTTTACAGTTAAACTGGACCTTGCTTTGCTTGGGCAGAGAGGGTCAGATTGTTATCAAAGGTGAACAGCAAAATCCAGTGTTACCTCTCAGGAAACACAGGTGGCCTCATGAATCTGGTTTCCTGCTGCTGTGGGAGCTCTGGGAGAGGAGCTTACTTGAGGAAAGAAAAGGAAGCAGTGGAACAAAAGACTCAAACAGGCACCCTGAAAGCTCATTGTCATCTCTTCCACCAGCAGAACAAGGAGGATGTCTAGGGCTTTGGCTGAGTGGGGATCACTGCCGACTTCTACCTGGAAAAATGAGGGAAAACCTGAGGGGCTAAGACATTTAAAACAGTCTTCATGCTGGAGGAGCAGGAAAAAAACCCCTCTGGACCTACAGGAGGTCATTACTAGAGCAGAGGGTGAAATTACTGCAGGGAGGTGTGAATGGAAGATAACCTGTACAGGGATGTAAAGTTCTTCAGGAGTCAAACCATTAGGCTGTGGATGAGGCTGTGAACGTGCAGATTAATGAACCCAAACTTCCTGCTCCGTGTGAGCTACAGGAGCTCCAACAGGATACACCATGCCTAAGATATCCATGACAGACTGGGAGAGTGAAGAGAGGGATCCATGTCAGTCCCGGTGCTCAGATGGGAGAGGAGCTGCTCTACATGAGAGTCTCAGTGAACAGCTGGAGGAGTGAATGCAGTTAAGGATTTTCATTTTGCTGTTCACCTTTGTGCTGGAGCTTTTCCCCCCAGCAGCGCACGTGTAAAGCGAGGGACAGACGGCTGGGCTGACACTCGTGGGAATAGTCAGAGGGGGTCAAAAAGGCCTTGTGGGTTCCAGTTACCCTTTGGGATCTTCGGGAGGAAGCCCTGAGCTTCCGTCAGTTCCAGCAGCTGCTTCATCAGGCTTGAAGCCTCACCTCCGTCGATGCTGCTGGAATCAGAGGGGTCTGGGCTCTTCTGCCCATCCCAGGCGGCGCTGGGCACTGGGCTCTCCCTGCTGCTGGCGGTGTGCACAGCCCCCAGGGCGTGCTGCAGCCACAGCAGGCGCTTCAGGCCTTGGAATGCCCTCCCCTTGTCGTGCAGGAGCTGGTGCTCGGTCACTGCCCGCCTGCTGCAAGGGGAGACACGAGTCAGGGACCAGAGAATGCTGATTTGCATCCATCAGCCCCAGACGCTTCTCTGCGCTGAGGAAGGAGCACTGGAGGTGCCTCAGGCTGCAGCAGCCTGAGGATCCCTGCAGATGGGAAGCTGAAATGCTGTGCTATTCTAAAGATGTACCTTGAATCTCTCTTTTTTAAAACAACTTAAACTGGGGACATTGACAAAATGACCGTAGCAGACTGAAGGAGCTCTTACAGAGATTTGGTCTTTCCCAAATTTAGATTATTTTCAGAGGTTTCCATAGCAGAATAAAGTTCCCTTTCCATTACCTCAATGTTACAGGACTCTTGGGTTTGTTTCTTTCCCTCCAGAGCTGTAACTTGGGAGTAATTTACCTGAAATCACTGATGTCCATGAAGTAAAACCAAACCTCTATTTTCTTCAGATACATCATAACTTTTGAGTCAACTGTTGACTGGGGAGGGCAGGCTAAATCTCAGATGAAAATATTTCAGCTTAGATAAGCTCTAAGTGCAGCTATAGGCTCCCACTGCAGGTTTGGATCTGAATGGGAACCTAAATATGGAATTTCAGCATATGCCATCTCCATGGCTTAGATTGAACATCCTTACGTGATTCGCTGCACTGTCTAAAAGTGACAACTGAAATGTGGTACATGTTACACATCTAAAGATGCAATTGGTGTCATTTTATACTGCACAGAGGCTGAGGTAAAATGGTGCTGTGTCAAATACATCGAATTTTTCTTCTGTCATGCTGGGAGTAACTAATAGCAGTGCAGAACACAGCCCATGAAATCAAAAGTGAGCAGTTTTCTAATGATATGAATGAATTAAAAAGGTAATATTGCTTACTTTTCAATGTCTTGACACGTTGCAAAACAGGCCAAAAAAAGAATTGCCAAAAATGTAACTGTCTGCAGAGATCTCTGGGGCAGGAACATTTTCTCTCTTCTTTAAATCAGCTCCACAGGACCAGAGGTTGACTGTGTGATCAGAAATCTTTTCCTCTGTTCTTTCTTTCACCTGACAAAATGAATTTCAGCCTTTAAGCAGGGGTGAGAGTGGAGCACTGTGCTGTGCTAAAACATCCCAGGGCTTCCCACCTCACCCCTGATTTGTGGATTTGTAACATACACCAGGAAAAGACAAGAATTCACAGGATATTTCTACCTTTCCTTGTTTAGAGTCCTAAATCTCCTTTCCCACTGCTGCCTCTCAATATAACATTTTAAACTCTTGTGTATTTGCAAGCACAGGAAATTATTTCAGGACTTGCAAGAGACCCTTTTGATAAAAACTTCACAGAAATTTGACAAAAAGATCAGGCTTGCTGAAAATCATGAAACCCAAAAGGTATTTAAGGCTGGGGCAGGAATATAAAATTAAAAGGTGTTCACAATCCAGGGGTTTGGGTCTTCAATAACACAACGTTTTCCATGAGCAAGACAAGTGCTGACACCCAAATATCCAGGATTATATGAGACTGATGTCAGATTTCTTTTCTGTGAAGAAGTGGATTTCTGGCTTAGGGAAGGGACAACTGGAAGATATAATTATGCAATGATTATTTTAATCTAAGTTACAATTTAATCCAGCTTTGTATCTGCTCCTGGCCTTGGTCCATCCATACCTACCCATCCCTTCAGCCCCACCATGCCTTTATTGCCAGGTCTAGCCCTAAAATGTCTGCATTTTTGGTACTAATTACTGTACCCTGCTTTAGGATGGGCTCCAGTCTAGCCCTTTATTCATTTACCAGCAAATCCTGGATTTGTTGTTACATCAACACCTGGAGGGACAACAAAATAAAAGTTGCAGCATTTAAAATGTTATATAAAAGTAGTAAAGACATGTTCCTGTATAATTTTTTGAGGGAATACTTCTTTCTGTGCATAAGATATTTGGGATAATGAAAAACTCAGCATCTCCTCAAACAACTTGTCTTTACACCGACTTGAATAATGTCAGTGGCTGGATAGAAAAGCAAATTATACATTAACAGAACATAAATATACATCAATTCTATATTTGCTTGTAACAAGATGACTCTGAATAAGTCTGCCCCAGTAATTTGTGAATAATTTCCTTGGGCAATATGTTGAAATCAAACTAGATGTGAAATAACAAGTGGGTATTAGTTCTGATGGAAAATGTCTGTATTAAATGCAGATACATGCACATAAATATACATAGAGATGTGTGTACTAAATGCTGAGAGATATTTTAAGTTATGCTAATGCAGACACAATAGAGAAATTACATTTTGCTATTGTGATCAACAGTAAATTATACTTTAATTAAAAAGCATCTCCCAGTTACAAAAGGAACATTATCCACTTACTGATGGTGCTGTTTGGATCCCACTGAAGTCCAGACCTGCTCCTGGTGATGTTGCAGTGCAGTGACACCTTGGCTGCCTTTTATAGCAGCCCAGGGAGCTCAGGAGCAATGGCAATGGCTCTCTGTGACTAAGACCTTTCCTCTCGTGTCAGGGAAATGAGACAGCTCCAGTGAGAATAAATCCTGGATTCTGAAATATTCGGCTGTGACTAAGGAAAAGATCTCAGCTTTGCAGGCAGTTTCTTCTTCCTTTGCAGTCTCTCCTGTTTTGTGAGAACTTTGGGTTTTAGCACAGCTTTCCTGTGTCCCAGGATGATGGACAAGGGATATCCAGCTGCTCCAGGGTTGATCAGGAAAAGTGTCCCTGTTCTGCAAAAGAGATCTCCCTCCTTTCCTGTCCTCCTTTCCCCTGAGCTGGGGAAGAGGAATCTAAATTAACAATACTGGGGGCCTCTGCAATGCACAATTAGTAAAACCCAGCTACTCACAGAACATCTCAGGAGCTCGTCAATAATAGAATCTCAGAATAGTTAGACTGGAAGGGACCTTCAGGATCATCTAGTGCCACCCTCTGCCATGGGCAGGGACATCTTCCACTATTCCAGGCTGCTCCAAGCCCCATCCAACCTGGCCTTGGACAATTCCAGGGATCCAGGGTCAGCCACAACTTCTCTGGGCAACCTAAATAAGATCCCACTGGATTTTAATGTTCAGTACAGATATCATTTAGATCTGTTGATTGTACAGTAAAGAAACTTGTTTGAAACCTTGGAAATGGGAGAAATGGAAAAGACTTATCAACTCACTAAACAATAAAAATGCAAGTGGTAGGACAGGCAAAAAGCCAAATTCTGTTTTGAAACCCTACAAGCTCACCCCATACAAGGTTTGATACTCACTGTACGATCTCTAACTAGGTAATTTCAGTAGAATTTGGATACTCAGGATGTGGCTGGATCATTAGGTTGAAACTAGTTCAGAGGACCAGTTCGTATTTCTCAAAGTGAAACACGATGAATCTATTTATCATCTCTAAGGAGCAGTTTCCTGGGAAGATTGGAAAGATCATTTGCTCAGTGTTTTCAGAAGTGACAAATTCCTTTCCCGTGGGCACAGGGATAAACCCAGACTCAGGTGGATGCAGACACGTTGTCCTGCAGAGACAGACCCCTTGCACGGCTTCACAGCCCCGTCTGTTCTTGTAGCTTCCATGGACACCAAATTGCTTTTCATTATGTTCCTCAGGGCAGCTAGTCTGAGCCCTGCTATTTCCGAGAGACCCAATAAATGTTCCTGATTTCATTACCTGAGTGCTGATTGTTAGGGAAAGTGTCACCCATTAGTGTGTCACCAATTAAAGCTGACATTTGCTAAATATTGGTAAATCAGGGCCCAGCTTCGCATCTGAGTCTCCAGGGCAGCACTTACGCTGTGGTTACACCACATTATCTGCCGTGGATCCCTTGGTTACATCTTCAGGGATTAACAAGCGTTGGCCAAACTCCTGTCTAAAATATCTGGGACAATTCATCCTTGAACTTCTCAAGTCTCCAGTACAATTGGTTTTCTTTGGATGCAGTTATTGGCATTTCCACTGGAAAAATGTCAGCTGAGTGACCACAGGCAGAGACTGCAATGAGAGGTCAGGACAGGGGCACTTGGAGAATGTTCTGGTGGTCACACCACACTGCCATGGCTATGCCCTTCCACTGGCCATTTTCTTCCACCTAAGGACTGAGGAGAAGTCAAAATAACCATGGTCGTGGCTTTATGACATCTCCCTGAGGTCGGCCTGCTCCAGAGTTACCCTGTCTCCATGAGAGATACAATATTTCTAAAGAAAATATAAAATGTGCTGATTGCACACTTCAACCCCAGCCGCACACCCAGGAGGAAATGTTCCAAGCTGTGATGAGGTCACCGCTAATGTCACACGGGGAAATTGTACCACCAGCACTCCCAGGTGGTATTTTCAGGTGGGATGAATTAACCCTGAAGGCTGCAGAATGGAGCAGGATCCTGTTCTGCCGGGAAAGTAAGCAGGGATTGGGGCTGACCAGAGCTTGGTCCCCTCAGGGCATCCCGCACAGCGTTCTTGGAGCCATCAAAGGTTTTAGCCTTGGCTTCAAAGCCTTCTCTCCCTCCCTCCGGCTTTTCCTGCTGTCTGCATGGGAGGAGCCTTCGCTCTTTCCTCACCTTCAGCAGGCATTTTGGAGCAGGAGGGTAGTGCCAATTATAGTTTCCCAGGGAGTGATTCTTTTGTTTTGCTTTCCAGTCCTTTCCCCGGGGAGCCAGGTGGGGGAGGAAGGGAATATGGCTTGCTGCAGAGCATGAAAGAAAAAGGGAAGAGAAAGCCTGGAGGCCCAGTTGAGGGGGAAGAAGGAACTGGGGGAGGGAACAGAAAGCAAAGCAAATGTGCAAATAGCCTCGTTAGGGCAAGGGGGATCCTCCGGGCTGGGATTTGAAAATTTAATTGAACAAAGACTGCGCTGCATCAAAGGGATCCTCTATCTGTAGGGAGATGGGCCGACAGATCTGAGGAATTTTTTCCATGTGCTGGTCTCTGTTACTCACCAGCAACAGGAGTGTGGGCTCCAGAAAGCTTCCTGCTTCCCTGACGAAAACATCAACTCTTTTTTTATTATTCTTATTTTTGTGTTGAGTTTTTTTTTTCCCCCTTACTTCTCTTAGCCCAACAGAGCCGAATTCCTGTGAGCTGTGTGTGGAAAGCTGGGCACCGCCCTGCTGAGAGGAAACACTGACCACACTGTGGTAAACAGAGTTGCCCTGGGCTGCTGGGGAAGCAGCAGCTGCTGAAGGGCTGTTTGTCCTCCCTCCCGCAGAGATGGGAGGAAATGTCACCTCACAGCAAACCACGACGGTTTTGGCACCACCACATCTGCTCTCAAGGTGCTGCAGGGGCATCACCAGCCCTCTGCCCCAGGGAAGGAGCCAGCAGCTCCATGGCTTCCATGACCATTTCAAGAGGTGAAGTTGAGCTCCCAGGAGTGAGTTCCAGTCTTCCCCTCCCTGTGGGAGCCTTTAGCTCTTCTGTGTCACCTCCTTGTTGCTGGGGACAGTCCTGTGCCATCCGGAGAGATGGCAGCAAACACATTTTGGGGGGAGAGGGGCAAACTGTTCCAGGAGCAGTTTGAAATCCTGGCCCCTAATGCACTGTGTACTGCGTCATTCCAGAGAGAACTCCCATCTTCCAGGGAATTAAAATTAGAGTTGAACAGCAGTGACTCAGGCTCACGGTTTTCATTCTCCATTTTCTGATTCCAAGCCAGTTTTACAGAAGCTCCTGAGACTCACAGCTCTGTCTGAACAGGGTGGCAAGGGTGAGTGTTTTGTCCTCCAAAACCTGTCCTGAAGCCAAGGCTGGGGCTGATTCTCTCTTTCCTTCCCAAAATAGTCTCCAGATGGAATATTTTACGTGTGCAAAACAAATTCAGGTGAAGCTGAGACAAAGCCTCGGGTCCTTTTTGCTGCTTCTGTAACACCCACTGGGCCCTCTGAGCTAATCCCAGGTTCCACAGCCTTGCAGAAGTCTCCTGAGGACCTCACCTAAGTAAAAACAAAAACAGATAAGGGATGTTTTCCAGTGCCATGGGCCCTGTCTCCATAAAAAGGAACTCTCTGGGATCTGCCCCTGCAAGAGAATGTCACTGTGTGGTGCCCATAGCTTAGAGGTGAGACCCCAACTGTGGCAGAAGCCTCACACCTGGAAAGGTGCAGGTGAAGGAGGAGCAAGGAAATGTCATTCAAGTAAGCAAACTTCTCACCAATTAATCCCCAAGTGCTGAGTCTCAGGGACATGCTGTGCCTCGGTGCTGGGTGCTGTGTCTTAGTTTAGGTCTAGGATATGGAAATTATAGTCTGTTCCTTCACTGTCCCTAAGTCTGAGATTCATCTAAAAGCTTTCACATTGTAAAAATATATATGTTTTAGAAGTGATGGAATAAGGGACTTGTGCCCTGTAAACAGATGAGTTCATGGGAACGAGCTCACGCACTGTTATATATCTGAAGATCAGGCTTGTGTGAGTCTCTGTTTCTTCAGAAAATGGCCTTCACCAGGCTTGGTCTATGGGCAGGATGTGAAAATGGGGTGAATCCACAGGAGCCTCAGGCAGGCTCAAATGTGCAGGTGGTTTCTGACTGAAGACGTGTCCCCTCCACCAGTTCCTGTTGTGTTTGTGCAATGACGTTTCCCAGCAAAAGGCCTTTCCGTGGGCAGAATCGTGCCAGCAAATAACTGGGTTTGTCAGTGTCTGCTTTCACTTGATGAGCAGCTCTAAGACACCCTCCTGCTGACAGAAGGATTCTCCAGGAAATATTACCTGTCTCCTGAAGTATCCAGAGCTCTAGGAGCGTTTGGACAATGCTCTCAGCACAGGGTAGGATTGTTGGGGTGTCCTGTGCAGGGACAGGAGTGGGTCTTTGATGCTCCTTGTGGGTCCCTTCCAGCTCAGGAGATTCTGTGATCCCTTAAATTTGGCTCACACAGCTGAGGTTTCTTCCAAATCATAATGCCTAGAATGTGTTTGTTTTCCTCTGTGAGACTGAAATCTCAGAAACCATGACACCAGAACACCTTACTCCAGGTGAGTGTGGTCCTGGATCCTGGTCTGGGGGTGTTATAAAACATTTAATCGACAACATTGTACACAAATGGCATTTTCTTACTGTAAAATCCAGCGAGTGCAATGCAGTGGGACTTTTCAAACACTCACAAACTTGGAATAAGGAGGGAAGTAATGTGGCACAAAGCAGCTTCCACATATGTGACATTCACATGTAGAGCTGCCCAGGGCTGGCTTGGGGACAAGCTTTGGGAGGACAGTCAAGTCAGGGACTTTGGAATGACACAAGTGCTGTGGGGCTGTGCTGGCACATCCCACAACCCCAGCTCTGGGAATTTGGCTGAACACTCTGAGCTATGCCTTGTGTCCTGGTGATGTGCCGTGTTTAGGTTCTGTATAATGCCAAAAGCAAACTGGAAATGGATTATGTTTGGATGGCAGGATTTTGGTGGACTGTGGTTTATAAAACGTGGTGATGGGCTTAATCCCAGGGAAGTGCTTGAATAGAGCAGGTGACATGTCCTAGGTGAGTGCTGAGTGCTTTGTTTGCTTTGCAGGACATGAACTGACTTCTGAATAAATCCTTTGTTCCCAAGTCTGCCATCTGGAATTATCTTCATACATCACGAAGATATGAAATTAAAAGTTCTGTTAAGATACAAGGTTGTCCAAGTTGCTTGCTAATATTTGGTTTGTTTTTTTTTAATCCGTAATTGCAAAACTTAAATCATGTTTAAATGTAGCTTCTGTGATCTGAGAAGGGTCTAGGAATGCTGCAAACCCCATTGGAGAAGGGAGGTGAGTAATGGAAATCACCATCTCAAAGAAGACACAAAGTGAAATAGCTGAACAGCCCCAGCCTTCAAATTATTTCCTTTGAGTTGCCTCAGGAAATTAGCCATCAACTAATTTAGATTACAATGGATTAGATTTCCTTAATTAAAGGCAGGTAACTCTCAGATAACTGTGCACACAATAAAGATACTTTGGAGCATCTATTACCTCAAAATTGTCATTGTGTTTCTGTCCCTTGGCTGGTTTTGACCCTTGGAGGATTCTACTAAGAAAAAGCTCTTAAAAATAATGTGGGATGCTGCAAAAGACTTTGGAAAATTCCAATTAATTCTATCAGCTGGTTGTTTTTAATTCCAGTTGGGTTTCTGGAACTCTGGTATACTGAGCAAACTCCATCCTCTGCACAGTTCCTGCTGGGAAAGCATAGTCAGTGAGCATTAATTGGTACTTAAAATGCTTTATTGTGTATGATCTGATTCAAAGCATTATTAATTGTACTTGTACCAGATAAATTAATCTTCTGTATCCCAAGTCAAAGAGATGAAGTGTGGATTAAACCCAGGCTGGCTGCAAAGGGAGGTTTTTGGGAGGTTATTGCAGCAACAACCTTGGGTGAATTTCTTGTATTACCTGATAACCAAATAAGGAAGTTTGTTATCTAAGGCAACCCCTTTGGAGCAAGTTAATCGTTTAAACAGAAGTTAAAACTCATGATGAATGTATGAATATCACATATGAGTGAGAGTTTGCAAAGCACAGCAACAGCACTGTGTATTGGTAACTAAAATTCCTCTGTTCAAATCCTCTCGTTCTCTCAAGTGCTAAAAAAAACCCCAACGATTCAATTCAGCCTTTTGTGCCTCAGCAAGCAAAGCCCAGGGATAAAATTTACCAAAACCTCTTGTCTTACTCAACACACTTTTATTTAAAGCTCACGGGCAGAAATGGCTCTGAGAGGACTGAAGCGTTCATAGGTGTAAACCCTACCTGGGCGGACCTCACCAGGCCAGAGCCACAAGGAAATAAAACTTTATTTTTCATTTCCCGCCCACCCCCGCGCGCGCGCCGTGACGCCACCTGTCAATCAGCGCAACGGCGCCCGCTGATTCGCCGCCGCGTGGCGTCACGTGGGAGACGTTGGCCGTATATAAAGGCGGGCGGGGTAGGCGCCGGCCGCCATTTTGTCCAGTGAGGAAAAGCGGAGCTGGGGTCTCGCTGAGGGTCGAGTCGGCTGAGTTTAGCGCGGGCTCCCTTCGCGCGCCCTCTCTCTGAGCACCGGTGAGGATCTTCTCCCCGGAGGGCGGACGGGGAGGCGGCAGCCGCGGTCTCGGTGGCTGGCGGGGCGGATGGAAGCGGTGGCGGCGGCAGACAAAGACCAGCCGCCATTTTGTAACGCCGGGCCTGGGGCGGCGGCTGCTGCGGCCCTCAGCGGAACCGGGCGGGCAGACGGCGGGGAGGCCGCGGGTTGCCGGGAGGAGCCGTTCTCGGCCTGCTCCCCGCGGCGTGCCAGGCGAGGCGGAGCGGGAGGTGCCGCGGGGGCGCAGTGGCGGCGGCCCGCTCGCCGGCTGTGGTCCGGCACGGCACGGCACGGCACGCCGCGCCGAGGAGCAGCTCCGGAGCGAGTATCCGGGCAATGCCCGCGGGGCTCGGCCGGAGATGGCGCTGCCCCCCTTCCGTGCGCGGGTGGCCCCTGATCCTAATCCCGATCCGGGAACAATGGAGCCGCTCCCGCGCAGCGCCCTCTGCAGAGCCCCCCGCGCTAAGCAGGAAGAGGGGCGCCGGGACCGCCCCCCCATCTGTAAACCGTTAAAGTAAACGAAACTCCCCGAAATAGTGGATTTTAATCACAGTGCGGCATAGCAGCTGTCTTGTCTTGTTGGTTTTTGACACTTTCCTCCCATCCCGCCCGCCCCTTCCACGCAGTGTTTCCATCCCATCAGATCATATCAGTGCTGAAGTTTCAGGGGAAGCAGCCAAGAGAACGACTTCCTTTGGAAGTGAACAAGCACATGCGCTGTGTTCAATATACGTGAACTTCTTTTTTTCTTGTCCTAGCAATGCATCGTGACTCTTGTCCGCTGGACTGCAAGGTTTATGTGGGTAACCTTGGAAACAATGGCAACAAAACGGAATTAGAGCGAGCTTTTGGCTACTATGGACCACTGCGCAGTGTATGGGTGGCGAGAAATCCTCCTGGTTTCGCCTTTGTGGAATTTGAAGATCCCCGAGATGCAGCTGATGCAGTGAGAGAGCTAGATGGAAGGTAAAATGTACTTGTGTGCTTGGCTGGTCAAAATGTAAGACATTGTGGGAATGATACTGTTTTAAATTGGGAAGCTTAAACTGCTGGTCTAATGTCTTGACACATTTGTTACGCACTCTTTATTTATATGATACTATAAGGGTGTTCTTACACTGCAGAAATAGAATCCTAGAATGGTTTGGGCTGGAAGGGACCTTAAAGCTCATCCAGTCCCACCCACCCCATAAGCAGGAACACCTTCTACTATCCCAAGTTGCTCCCAGCCCCATCCAGCCTGGCCTTGGACACTTGCAGGGATCCAGGGGCAGCCACAGCTTCTCTGGGCACCCTGTGCCAGGATCTCACAACCTTCACAGGGAAGAATTTCTTCCCAGAATCCCATCTAACCCTGCTCTCATTCATGAATGGGGTTGTACAATGGTTAATTTTGCACTTCACAGTTGAACTCCCACGTGAGAAATTATTTGTATGTCTCTGTGTTAATGAAGTTGAAGACGGTGTTACTGTAAAAAGGCAAAACTGCTCATGGAGACTCTCCTTGGTTCCTTCCCTGCCTGCTTTACTGGCACAGCGGTTTTGAGAAGCAGCCAAACCTTCTGTCTGTCACAGAATCCCAGAGTGGTTTGGGCTGGGAGGGACCTTAAAGCCCGTCCAGTTCCACCCGCTGCCATGGGCGGGGACACCTTCCACTAGATAGACCAGGTTACTCCAAACCTCATCCAGCCTGGCCTTGGACACTTCCAGGGAAGGGACCACCGCAGTCATTCTGGAGCTGACTCTGAACACTGTACTTCGATGACAGAACATTTTTGCTTTTATCCATTCTTTTTCACCTTTCTGGATTGTGTGTGTTCTATACCGTGCTGCCTTCTCCTTGGAAGTGCTAACCAGTGTCAACCTCTCTTCCCAGAACCTTGTGTGGATGTCGCGTCCGAGTGGAGCTCTCCAACGGGGAGAAGCGGAGTCGGAACCGCGGCCCTCCTCCGTCGTGGGGCCGGCGCCCTCGGGATGACTATCGCAGGAGGAGTCCCCCTCCTCGGCGCAGGTACCTGGGCACAGCACAATCCTAGAGCTCTTGGCACAGTTACCACGTAGCATCCTAGAAGCAGGTTGTTAAAGGCATGTTGATGGGTAACCTTCATCTATCTGGTCATGATTCGGAGATGACATGCTAAAAAAAACCAAACAAAATCAAACCCCCCACGAAATCGGGGTGAACTTAAGTTGTGTTGAGTGTTGGCTTTTGTCTTTAGGTGACTGTGCAGTTGGTAGTCAGTGCCCTCTGTCCTGGGCTTATCCTCGTTCGTCCTAAAATCTGCTCATCTTCTAGTCACACTTTCCCTTTCTTCCCCATACTTCAACTTAGGCTGTTCTTTCCTTTATTCCATAATGGCAGAACATGACATACAGCAGTTTAGCATTTCCATACCGATGGGTTTTTCCGCTTTGTTTGCAGAACTTAAATACTTCCTGAGCAGGCAGCTGTTTAATAATTGAGTAACAGTTGCTCTGAACATCTGGAATCTTGACACTTTAGTGTTGGCTTGGAATTAAAGCATCGTGTGACGAGCCTGTCACTTGGTTTGCAAACCCAGCTCTAGCATGTAGCAGGATTTTTGGGAACTGGCACATTCTTGGACCCAGACTAGTTTGTCTGGCAGTTTAAGTGTGCAACATGGTTTTTACAGGACTGAATTTACCTGTGGCAGGTGAGTGAAGTCCTCCCAAGTCAGGGTTTCGAGCTTACCCTTTTGCTGTTGAAAAAAATAACACATTAGGAGTATTTGTTAGCTAATAGATGGTTGTACTGATGGCTTGTTTTTCATTTTTTTTATGCTTTTTGGTCCATCTATTAATAAAAATGAACCCGTTACAGAGTCACCATCATGTCTCTTCTCACCACCCTCTGAGTCTGCATTAGCCAGCCAACTAGCCCTTTCAGCGTCATGTGACCAGCGCGCCCCATGCAGCTTGGCTGGTGTCGTTTCACATGACCCAGGCATGGCCAGTCGTCAGGTTGCACCGCCCTTTGGTTCCCGAGCATGCTGTTTTCTCTCAGCCTTCTCTCCAACCTTAACCAAATCGGCAGCAGCCACCTCGACCGCCCACACATTCCCGGCCAATCAGCTCAGCTGTTTATTTACCAAATGTCTTCACAACAACTACAGCAGCAGCCTTCGGCTAACAAAAAAGCAGGAAAAATCCACAACACCCCCTTCGCCAACCAACTAAATACAACGCAACATCTGGCAAAACCTTTTCAGCAAATTCTTCTTGGCAGTCAGTCCGGCAGCCTCACCTCACCATTTCTAGCTTGTTGAAACCAAAGACTTGTAAGTTTTTCCTGCTTATACAGTTTACTGCTGGTTAAAATAAGGAGTAAGCGGCTTATAAGTAATTACTTTTCTCAATCAAAGGCTGGCTGTGCATAATTGAGTGGTAACGTACATATGTTGCTTGAGAAAACTTTTAAGGGTGATATGGAAGCTCTTACACTGTGAATAACGTAAAAACCAGGATATTTGCATGTGAGATGCCAAACTAAATTTTTACTGAAGCTCTAACAAACATAGCTTTTCCTTGCCGGAAAAATCCTATCACCTTTAAATGGTTTTACTAACAGTTTTCAAAACTTAAAACAATTACTTTTTGGGATGAACTGGGCCGAGCTAAGGTTATATTTTTAATTTTTTTATTTTTTATAAGAAAATAGTCTAAACACACTCTATGGCATTAAAAATGACAATCACAAATATGCAGTTCTAATGTAGCACTTAATGGCATTATCAATATTGACACTGAGCGCATTTTCACTTTTTTTTTCCACTTGATATCTCTTATGTCTTGTTACGGACCTTTTTGGCTTGCATGGGTTCCAAAACATTTGCTCTGTGCTTTTTTTTTTTTTTTTTTTTTTTTTTTTTTTGGAACCACTTGTGGGACTTTGGTGTTCTGGGCAGTGTATTTAGTTGAAATGGAAAGTGTTGCATTGGACAACTCTGCTCTGACGCATTCTTAGTTAAGTGAATTCGTGGTTGAAAACGTGCTGTTCACACTGAGCTTGGTTTTACTGCCTAATCTTTCCATGCCTTTTACTGGATGATGGATGCCAGTTATTCTTGGCACGTTCCCTGGGCCCAACAGTGAGTTTGACAAGTTGGGAAATGCCTCACCCCATTAAAACTCAAAGAATGGATAAAGTGCCTCACATTTGGTTTTCTGGTTCTAGATCACCGCGAAGGAGAAGCTTTTCCCGGAGCCGCAGCAGGTATGAAGCCATTCCCTACCCCATGGACTGCTCCAGGCTGGGGGGTTGAAAATGAACAGCCCAGAACAGCTCCATGCGTGGGCTGTGCACAGTCAGACTGTAGTTTGGTAAAAGGCAAGCAGATTTGCCTCTGTCACACTACTTGCCTGGAATTACTGAGCTGTTAGAGATTCCAGGGATGGCAGTGGAAGGATATAGAGAGTGGAAGTAATTCCTGCCCTGCAGCTGCCTGGGTTTTCTGACAGTTTTCCCCAAAGTTGAGGTGTTAATGTGCTACTCTCTCACAGATACTGTGAGCATAGGATCATAGAGCCATGTGGCGGGAAAAGATCTTTAAGATTGAGTCCAGCCATAAATCAGGATGTGAATAGGTGGGGTTCTGCAGAGCAAACCCTTCTGCAAAGTACTGCACACCTGTTTACAGCACGTTGTGAGCCGTTGGCTCAGGCTGGTTATTCTTCCCTCAAGAAGGGGTTAATAGCAGCATCTACAACAGGTTTCCCCTGACTGAACAGTTTACTCCTGAAGGGAAGATCCTCAAGGAGCCTCATTCGCCTAATTGAGCTTTGCTCTGATGATGTTGTGTTGTGATCTGTACCAGGTCCCTCTCCAGAGACAGAAGAAGAGAGAGATCACTCTCACGAGAGAGGAACCACAAGCCTTCTCGTTCCTTTTCCAGGTCTCGCAGGTAAGAAGAGTCTTCAGTGTTTGTGGTGTTCTGAGTAAACGTGAAAATGCCTTTCTGTGCCTTGGCAATACTGCCGAAGGTGGTGGTGGTGGAGAATCACTTCTAGTGTCATTGGAGGTTCTTCACCCTGACCAATAAATTACTCAGTTTTATTAAATGAACAGTATTTTGAAAATGCTTAAATACCATCTGCTGATTGGGGCTGGAAAGCTTAAAGGAAAATTTGCTCCTGGCACCTGGATCCTAACCTAACCTGTCTGTCATTCTTCAGTCGCTCCAGGTCAAATGAGAGGAAATAAGACTGTGGGAAGGAGCTGTGTACAGGAAGTCATGAGATCCGAGGCCAGGAGTATGTACAGAACATTGTTTTGTTTTGACACTTCATAAAGCTTGGTGCATTTTTAAAATGTTTTAGCTGTTGAACTTGCTTTGTTTCTTGTATCTTGTAACAGGTGGCAAATGTAAAGATGTGAATCTGTATATGGTTCTGAGCAGATCCTATGATTTGTAATACTAATGGTTTTCCAATGTACCATTAGACACGGTTTGTGTGTGTGTGAGGAATGGCAAATGATCTGTGTTGTGTAGCTGGGAGAGCGCGGCTGGGCTGGGCTGGGGGTTGCTGAGCTCAGCTCGAGGAAGTGTGCAGGGATGGTGTGTTTCTTGTGGGATCAGGCCAGGAGCAGAGCAAGATAAGGGTGCTCCATAGCCCAGGTCTGGGAAAGTGAGCAGTGGCACAGGGAGGGAAAGGGTTGGGCTACAGCTTCATCCAGCTCCAGTTCTGACAGAGCTGCTTTATATTCCATGAATTAAAACTTTTTAGCCATAGGGTCAGTTAATTTTTTTACTTGGTGTGAGTAGAGTCCTTAATTAGCTGATTGTTGATTGACCATCTATTCCAGAACCTCTGAACAGACCAAATCCACAGCAGAACTGACACCTGGAGTGGATGTGTTGTGTCTAATGGTACATTGTAAACATTAGGAATTAAACATTTCTTTACTGTACAAGAATTTTCATGTCACTTGTAAAATGTCTTTTGTGAGATCCTTGGGATTAAAGTTTTGGTTACAACTCGTTGTTCAGTATTTAACTCGTCCCTGACTGTGACAGTCACCCCACCTGGCTGTAACTGTAAACTGTCCCAACACAGCTGTCCCTGGTAGCATCTGCTCACCAGTCCTTGGTGAGGTGCAGGGTGTCACTCTGCCGTGGCAATCTAATCCTTGTCTCACAGGTTCAGGCAGGGTGGTTCAGTAGCTGATGCCACTGACTTCTTGCCTAAGAGTGAGTCCTGTAGCGATTCCTTGGAAGAACAGCTGGAGATGCAAATGTTCGTTGTGCATGCCAGCTATGGGTTGGGAGCAGCAGTTAAGGTATTTGTCCTACCTCGGTTTGGAAATCGCTGGTCTGGAAAGCAAGGTTTTTCTAGAAGATGCACTTTCTGTGAAAGTGCAGGTGCAGCTCCCCCACTGCCCAATGGCTCCCTCGGTCCTGTATCCCAGACAGGATGTGCTCCATTGGTTCAGTTGTGTGGTTTAGATTAAATTCCTCACACTAAGCACTAATGGTGGAATTTCCTTTGCTTGGTGTTGTCCAGAACAAGGTGATGGTGAAAGCTGTAAGGGAAGGATGTGCCAGTGCTTGCCCCCCTGGCTTGCTGGGCTCATTGTCAGGATTGACTTTTTTTTTTTAAAGTAATGTTTGTTATTGTTGGATTGCATCTTGATGGTCTCTTCCAACCTCAGTGACTCTGCAGTTCTGGTGATCAGTTCAGCACCGTGTGTGTTGCTGTGTCACCCACCTCGCGTCACGGAAACGCAGGATGGCTGCAGGTACGAGCTGCCCTGGAGCGGGGTTCGGGGAGCTGGGAAGGGCCGGGCGGCTCCCCCGCCTTCTCCCGGGCCCTGTTCACCTGAGGAGGGTGAGGGAGCAGCGGGCGGAGCCGGCTCGGGCCGTGCAGTGCTGCGGGTGCTCGGCAGAGGTCAGCGCGGCTCCTCCGTGCCGGGAACACCTCCTGTTGGCTCCCCGAGAGCCCCAGCGCCGCTCCGGGACAGGCAGCGGGGCCGAGGGGCTGCCCGGGGCCGAGATCAGCTCGCTTCCCTTTCCCTGTGTGCCTCTGGCAGTGTCTGATGTGCAGAAGGGTCACAGCTCGCGGTGCCTCTGCCGGCATGGCAGTTCCTCCTGTGGTCACCTGGGGGAACAAGGAGCCTTCAGTAGTTCAGCTACTACAGGGCGAGAAATCTGAAGTGCCAGAGACAGTGGGAAGCAGGTTGTGGTTTTCATACGTAACAGAGTCTTGTGGAACTGGAAGCATTTCAGTTTCAGGTTTCTGACTGTTTTTCTGTTCAGCTGAATGAAGAAGTTGCCTCTTAGATCAGAAGTGTGGAGGTTTGAAGTGGAATACAATTAACAGCTTCTAGAGAAAGATGGGAAATATATAAATACATATAAACACTGACTGGACAGCCCTTCCCCCAGGGTATAATTAACGAGTTATTTTTGATGCAGCAGCACATCGGTGGATTTCAGGTGTCCCATTCCTGTCTGAGGGAGTGACCAGCCTGGGAGTGTTGTGTTTAAAAGTTTACTCTCAAATTAAGTGTACCAGGAAATGTTGGTGTTCTAAGGCCAGGTAGCATCCCTTGTCTTTTCCCAAAGGTTATGCTACCAGGAAGAATCACCAAGTGGTTTGTCCCAGCAAGGGGAGGACAGAGGGACACTATCCAAGGCTTCTTGGCAGAACCTCAGCCACAGCCCTGCTCTGGAGACCCCTGGGGTGCTGGAGCAATTGCTGCTGCCTGGCTCCTTCCAAATTGTTTCAGGGCCTGGTTTCATGGTGCTGACAGTAATGATTTACCGTGTTTCTAATTTGGGGAGAGGTTTAGCTGCCTCTGCTTCAGGCAGAAGCATTGTGGGGTTAATTTTCAGAGGTCCCCAGCAGTGCCTGAGCACTACCCAGAAGTTCTTTCTCACACTCTCCCTGAGGAGAGCATTGTGTGCAAATGGGTTTGCAAAGAAAAGGATCTTGTTTTTTTTCTTTTTATGTACATGCTGCTCCTTGTTTATGACAGAAGATCATGTTAAGAATGTGCCTTGCACTTAGAAAATGGAGAGGTTAAGGATGTCCTTGCTTTTGTTGGGATTTGTTCCACTGGCCTTCAGACAGGGTCGTGCTTGGGTGAGGAGTTGAGATCCTCTCAAACACTGTCAGTGCTTCTGGTTAAACTGCTCAAACGTGCAGGATGACATGTCCATCTAATGTGCTAGTTATGACAAAAACTGGAGAAAAGGAATGCTGACAGAAGATGTTAGAAAAGCAAGGAAAAAGTCCCTTGAAAAATAAATTAGTTTTTGTCTGTTCCACTCAAATTCACCAGGTTTTAGGGTACGTTGTCCTTTCAGAGCTGAACCTCTTCTGAAGGATGAAGGGATCCAGTATGGATCATACCTGGTGTTGATTTCAAAGCTGAGCCTTGGCAAGGATTGCTGCTTCCCTGTGCAAAACCCTGTTAAGAAGTGCAGCCTGGCGATTTCTGGTTTCTCCTCTAATAAATTGATTTGCCTCCCATCGAAGAGCAGAAAAGAACTCCAGAAGTCCAGAGCCAAACATTGCCACACGAAAATGAGCTTTTTTACTCTTGGACAAGCAGGTGTGCTGTGTTACCCCACTCATCCTCCAAACCCAACCTGGTTCTGGAGCTCTGCTCTTGTGTCCTCCAGCCACACCAGGAGCTGAGTTACTGATGGAGGGACCTTGCATTTCATCTTCTGCCTTTGCATTTCCTTCTGTTTGAAGTCAAAGAAACAGCACACAATGCCCACGGATCTTCTACAGCAGCCTGAGGCAGGTTACACCTCATACCTCTGAACCTCTCCTGCTTTGGTGAGGGCCTGTGAGCAGAAACCAGTGCTGGGAAGTACTTTTTGATCTATAGACATTTTCAGGACTGTGTTTGATAGAATCATGGAATCACTAAGTTTGGAGAAGCCATCTAACATCGAATCCAGCTGTTCCCCCAGCAGTGCCTGAGTGCTTCTGAAACTTTTTGCTGCTGTTATCACCTCTGTTCAGTTCCAGTTTTACTTTCATTTGCCGTGATCTCATCACCATGAGCTGCCCAAATACCTCCTGACACACAGATCCTCAAAGTGGCTGAACACTGGACAAGCTTATTTCTGCTAGATTTAATCCCTGTCTCTGTATCCATGTTCAAATCCTGCCCCAGAAATACTGTCCCAAAACCTGAGCTGCAGTCCCCACCATGGATCACCCTGTTCTGGTGCTGTTGTAATGCAGAGTCTCTTAGCTGGAAGAGGAAAAAAAAGTTAAAAAACTGGAGCATCATCCCCTTTTGCAAACAGAAGGCCGAAGGGCAGGAGTGCAATTCCAGTTGCTCCGGTTCGACCTTAGCTCCCACACGAGGCGATGGCACAGCGCCGAGACCTGCTGTGAAGGGGTGGATCCCCATTGCCCTGCTGCTGGAATGCAGCTGCCTCCAGCTTCACACCTCAACCTGCCAGGAAGAGGCAGAATAAAGCCAATTTTTGCTTTGCAGTCAGTCAGTGAAGTGGTTGCCAGAGCTGAAGCCACATCCCTGCTCTGACAAGAAGTGTTTGGCTTCCTCGAAACACCATCACTGTCTGGGGTTGCTCTTTCGTTTCTGCAGTTTCACTGGGGCACAGCCGTGAGTTCCCTCTGTTAGTGCCCTTCAAACAAACACTGCTGGGGACTAAAATAAACACAGGATCCAGACAAATATAAAATAGACGATGCAAGAGGAACGCTATGTTCGTTCCCAAGTGATTCATTCGCCTATTATTTAATAATTTAGTGGCTGACATAACTTGGAGTTGAGCAAATCTTCACATTGATTCGGGCGGTGTTTCTCCTTGGTCCTGTAAGTCATTTTAGCCGTCAGATTTTCTGTGGGAGTGATCCCAGTCGGGAAAGGGAAGTGTGTGTCCTTCCCATCTGGATTCTGTCACCCATTACAGTGGTGTTGCTGCACAGCCTCCTTGAGAGTGAGGAGATTCATCTTGCTATAGTCAGGTTGTTCTTGGGCACTTTGCTGGACAGCACGGGCAGGTTGTGATGTGCCACTGCCTGATGTCACCCCCAAAACACCCCGAGGTGTGTGACAGGCCTGGGCAGCCCCATTGCTGCGTCGGGACTGCGCTATCGGGGTGCAGCAGTGGTATCAGGGTGGGGCACTGTGTCACCCGGGCTGTCTCTTGGGAACATCACCCCTGCCAGCTGTGAGAGAGGCATTATCTCCTCGTGGGCAGAGGCTGCTTAGAGCATGAACATTAGAACATGAATATTCAAAAATATTCAACAGGCAGCCCTTGCGCTGTCCCTGCCCTCCCTGCTGCTGAAGGGCTCGCTGTCAGTGTTTGATACGAAGTGTTTGCAGTGTTTCATAGGATCCCAAAGTGGTTTGGGTTGGGAGGGACCTTTAAAACATTTTGTTCCACCCCCTGCTAGGGGCAGGGACACCTTCCACTATCCCAGGTTGCTCCAAGCCCTGTCCAGCCTGGCCTTGGACACTGCCAGGGATCCAGGGGCACCACAGCTTCTCTGGGCACTCTGTGCCAGGGCCTGCCCACCCTCACAGGGAAGGATTTCTGCCTAACACCAGTGTTATTACACCTGCACTGGGCGCTGCTCTGCTAATGCTGGGTTGATCATCTTTTCATGCACTTGTACTCTAAACTTTGTGGGAGGAGGCTGCCCCAGCTGGAGAGATAAGCTCCAGGTGTGGTCTGGTGCCACTCCTGGCGACCTGTCCTTCCAGCTGCCTGGCTGATACGTGCCACTTGGAAACTCGTGGATGAAAGTCTGCCAGATTGAGAGTCAGGAGTTCCCCTGGGCAGGGAATGTCTGACAGGGACCCGTGGGGTATTTTTTGATCTACTGACATTTTCAGAGTTCCGTGTTTCATAGAATCATGAAATCATTTAGGTTGGAAAAGCCCTCTAAGATCATTGAGTCCAACTGTTCCCCCAAGCACTGTCGGGTCCAGCACTAACTCGTGTCCCCGAGTGCCACATCCACACTTCTTTGAAACACTTCCAGGGATGGTGACTCTGCCACTGCCCTGGGCTGCCTTGTGCTGGTGTTTGACAACCTGGTGAAGAAATTTTTGCTAATATCCAACCTTAATTTCCTCTGGTGCAGCTTGAGGCCGTTTCCTCTTGTCCTGTCCCTTTTCTCGTGGCTGTACCTTCCTTTCAGGGAGTTGTGCCAAACCAGAAGGTCCCCCTGAGCCTCCTTTTCTCCAGGCTGAGCCCCCCCAGCTCCCTCAGCTGTTCCTGGTCCTTCAGCCCCTTCCCCAGCTCTGTCCTCTTCTCTGGACACACTCCAACCCCTCAGTGTCTTTCTTGCCCTGAGGGGCCCAAAACTGAACACATTACTGGAGGTGTGGTCTCAGCAGTCCCATTTTTACAACCTCTTTGTCTCCCTCCTGCTCCATTGGTGGATTTACAGTTGATAATCTCTAAACCTTTCAGTGTTCTGCAAAGCCCGGGTTTGTGTGGAGGTGGGAAGGGCTCTGGTACAGCATCACTGCTGGTGGGTGAAGTACAGAGCATCTTAACCCTGTTTCCAGCCTCTGTGGCACTGCTGACCACAGCTCCAAGTTCTAACGGATTTTCTTTCCCTGTTGAAAGGTGGATTTTCACAGGCCTAGCCAAGAAACCAGTGAGGGTGGCTGAAACTGAAAGAGAAAGGTTTTATTTTGGCACCTGGAACTCCCCAGCTTTGTGGGACTGGGCAGAGCCCGCGGTGTGTGGAGCATGTCCATCCCCTTGGCCAGCTCGGCATCAAGGCCAGGAGGGTCCAGTGGGGTGAAAGCTGCTCCTCCATCCCCATTCCTGGAAATCCTGCTCTGACACATAGTGGGAAAAGTGCAATCGACCCTTACCGGTGGTGGCTGCCATATCCTCACCCCTGGCTTTATTGCCATCTCAGCTGTCCCCTCCCATTACCTCTGCTGTGCTCCAGGCTGTGTGAGAGTCACTGTGCAAGGCAGGGCTCTGTCTGTCTGTCTGTCTGGGTCCTGGTCCTGCCCTCCTACAGAGCCCATTTCATGGCATGTTCAGGGTCTGGCTGCCCCTGGCTCTGCCCTTCCCTCCCCCTGCCCACGCCCGGCCCCACTCCTCGCCCCCCAGCACAAGGGTGAAGTGAATCACGACCCTGTGCTCACCTGGGGGCATTCCTGAAAGGCGTGACTGGAGATCCCAGGAGATGGTGACACACGCTGAGCTAGTATGCGTGTCCTGGAGCCCAGGTTTGTGGGGGACAACCCCAAATTCCCAGCATTTGGGGGTGGAGATTGCCTATCCTGGTGTGTGGGTGCTCCGGGCAGAGGATGCAGGGTTGTTTCAGAGGTGACATCGTGAGCAAGTGCTTAGTCAGAGCTTCCCATCCTCACCTTCTCACATACGGCTCTAAAGGGCCAGATGGAGCTCCTGATGGATTTCAAACCATCCCATGGCTTGGGGAGCAACAAATCCCTCGTCAGCCTCACCGTGCCACACATAGCATCCTTTGGGAAGAAGTTACATCCATCGACAGCTTCCGTGGGCTGGGCTGCACTGAGGGCTGGGGACCCGTGAGCTGCCTGGACAGGAGCAATCCTACCCCACGCTCCACTTGCTTATTCCCACCCACGGGGGCAATCCTGCTGGGCAAGGTGTTCCTGGAGCGATCCCTGTCCTCCCCCTGCCCTCGCCGAGATGCCTGTGAGGAACTGCTGGCTGCAAAATAACCCCCTGTGGACATTTTGGATGGACCTTACTCCCTGCAGGAAGCTCTGCAAGAGGCTGGAGCCACTCGCCCCGGTTCCCAGCGGGGTGACCATGTCCCCTCCGGGCACCTGCCCCATCCTGCTGCTCTCCAGGCCGTGGGCAATGAGGTGGAGCAGCCAGGGAATAAAGGGGCAGCCGGGCGCGGGGTTTGGAGCCAGGTACTGCAGCCGCCCGGCCGCCCTCCGAACAATGAGGCCTTTGCTGCCAGCGAAAAAACCCCACAAAGCTTCCAAGCTGCTCATGGAAAGTCAGTGAAGCAATTACGTTAATGACTGTGAATGGGGCTAAAAATCTTGGATGAAAATGAGTGAGGGGCCGAATGAAGCGGCCGATTCATAGCCCGGCTCCTGCATCCAGGAATATTTCCAGTAAGCAAAGGCCTTGTTTTAGGACTGTCTCATCCCCCATTTGTGCTTGGTGGGACTCTATTTCCACTCTGCTGGGTCTGGTGTCTCATCAAAATGCCTTCATAAATGGGGCAAACAAGGGCTGGATATGGCAGGGGAGCAGTCAATTAACACGATCCGAGTTCTTTTAGGGGCAGAGTTAATCAAGCATTCAGCGTTTTGTCATTCTTGTCTTTCTTTCCTGGGAAAATCCTATTAGTATAAAATCACTTAATTGGGCACTTCAAAGAGCTGATGGGAAAACAGGCTTCGCTGGGATATAAACGCCCTCCAGCCGAACACTGGGCTCATTTAGACTTCTGCTGGAGCGTGAGGGTTTCATTAAGAGCCTTCACGTTTCCCACTTAAAAGAAAAAAGCTTGTTAGTAGAGATAATAAAAAAAACACACAGAAAAAAAGCTTGGTGATTTGAATCTTGCTGAAGAGGGTTTTTAGTGCTGGAATACTCGAGACTTTGTCCCTGGCAATCTGCTGTCCTGAGCTGAGCAATTTCCACCTGCCTGGGATGTACTGACAAGTAAAAGCTGTTTGAGGAGGGGAAAAAAATCATCCCTGTGCCCCATGGAGTGGGACATAACCCTGGCTGGACATTTGGGGTGTAGGATGGTGTGTTCTGCAGGACTGAACCCCAACCCCGTGTGCTCATCCCCACTCCGTGCTGGGGCAGAGGTCCTGTGTTAGTTCTCCCCATTCTCATGTTGTTTCCCTGGGTAGAAATTCAGCTTTTTGCAGAGTTTATGCTTATCTCACCTTGAAAAATAAGTGTGCCTTGATCTCTGCCAGCTCCATCCCAAAGTCCTAAGGGATGCTCATCTGCCCAACTCTCTGCTGTTTTTCCCTCTACACTGGTTATCTAACAAGAATATTATATCCCCTCCCCAAAAAACCCTCTTCACACAGACCTTTGACCACTAAATCTCTAAACAGTGTAAAATCCCTAGATACAGGTATTTCTGTGCATTTCAAACACTCCTTACGAGCACAGGTTGGACCTCGGTGTGTTACTCCCATGAACACTGTTCCATGAAGCCACATTTCCCCATTCTCCATCCTCTCCAAGGCTGCAGCGTTCCAGCCCTGACTCCTCCACACCACCCAAGCTCCACGCTGGAACTCCCAGCCGTGTCCCCGTGGCTTTCAAGGTGCTGCTCCTCCAGTCAGAGGAGGACACGGGCCGGGGATGAGACTGGAGTGAGAAGCGATGAGCCCGGGCACGTTCCCTGCCGGATCCCCGTGCTGAGGATGGGCTGAGTCACGCTCCTGCTGTGAGTAATGTGTTTGCATCCGCGTCTGCAGAGGCTTCCACTCCCTTCGGCTCCTGCGGGACCCACCTGGGGAGATCCCCTGGGATTGAGGCTCTCCCGAGGGCTCTCTGGCTGAGGCAGGAGCTGCCGCTCGGTATTTGGGAGCCCCCGGAGGTGCCTTTGAAGGCTGTGGAATACGCTGTCATTTAATGTATTCCTTTTGCTTCCAGGCATTAGGATGGGTTATTCAAGGAAATGATAAAGACGGATTCTCCCGCGACCACACCCCTCCCGGGTGGGGGTTTGGGACCCCTGGGGAGGGCGAGCCTGGGACAGGGAGGTGACAGATCCCACACGGTGGCTATAAATGGTAAGAAGGAAATAGCCCATCAGCCCTCGGCTCTGATCCTGGTCCCCAATCGTGTGTCTGCCCTCCTCCTTCTCCTCCGTGTTGTGGGATCAAACATCATGAATCACCTTTGGGATTTTCTATTTTTTTGAAGTTCCTGTACTGCCTTCTTAATCACTCTTTCCCCCCTCCCTTTTTTCTCTGGTAATGCCACTGCAGACGTGCCCATGGACTTCCTGACCCAGACCCTGACGCCATCCCTCTCCCCACTTCCCATTTCCAATAACCCACTTGGCTGAGGTCTCCCCTGATGCCGGAGCTCCCCTCTTCTGGAGGAAGGGAAGCGAGAGTGGAGTTTGCAAGAGCCAGAAACTTCCCCGCCTCCTTCCCCATCCCAGGAGTGAACCCTCACCCCACCAAAAAATCACTGAGAGAATCCCAGTTACTTTCCTAAGGGAAAATCCATGTCTGATTGATTCTGTGGCTGGTTTAGCCCTGGGATGAATCCCTGGTGTAACTGGGATGCTCCCAGCAGCCAGGCTGGTCGGTTATCTCACTTTTTGAATCCCTCACTCTTGCATCAGTGGCTGCGGAGCCGCTCAGGGTTGCACAAGCTCCTTCCTCTGCCACTTCAAAAAGCTGCTGGTTTGATGTTCCCATTTTCTTCTGTGCACTGGGAGGGTCTTGTATGGAAGCAGAAGGGATCTGTGTTAAGCAGGGAGCATCCTCTGATAAATGCTGCTTCATCCCAGCGTCCCAAGAGGCAGCTGGAGCTGCGCTGACCCGGGAGATGCCCACGGTGTGCAGCTGGGAGGTGCCGATTGCATCCCTCACATCCAGAGGGAGCAAACCCACACCTGCAGCTTGGCAAGGAGAGGATCCACAACCACTCAGCCACCTCTGCAGTGAGGCTCTGAAAGCTGCTCCTTGCAATAAGCCAGGAGCAGAAATCATTCCCAGGTGGAAAAACCAGTGACAGCTTCCCTGTCCCAACTTGCCCCCTCCTCTACCTGCCTGTTACAAACAGAAAGACAGAAAGACGGGATGAATTTTGGAGTGTTTGGATCCAAACTGCAGCTTTTCAGGATGGATTTTCAGCACTGTGTAGCATGAATTTAAGATGATTTCTCATTCCCCATCCTCCTTTCACCTTTCCTGTCCATCCCACTGTGCCTGTCTGGAGGCAGGCAAGGGGCTGAGCAGCCACCACTGATCCAAATCCCAGCACCTCGGCACAGCCCAGCTCCACAGAGTGGGGACAAGTGATTGCAAAATCCTCCTGCAGTGCGTGGCAGCCTCCAGCCAAACATGCCCAAACATATTTCCCAGCTGCTCTGGCCAGTGGGAAGCTGCTGGTCCAGCTGGAAAAAGCAGGAGTGGTCTGCACACCCAGGGTCCTACCAGCACCCCAGCACCTGCTGGCTCCAGGGGCTTTCGAGGAGACCTGGCATTCCCAAGGGATGGCTTTAACAGGGCTTTTGTCGCTCGGAATTGTGCTGTCACCTCCTTGTGCGCACGGGAGCAGGCTGTGTTTGTCTCCGTGTGCCCAAGCGGTGATGTCTAGGCTGGGAGTGGCTGCAGGGCACAGCTGAGCTAACTCCGAGAGCATCCCTTCTCCTGCCGCAGGGCAGGGATGGATCCACCGCCCAGGCTCAGGACAGGTGCCCTCCAGCCCCGCAGAGGAACCCCAGCAGGAGCTGCTCGGGCTTCACATCCTTCCTGCGCATGGACTCGGCTGCATTTTCCAGCTAAGCCACGGAGCCCCTCAACTCCTTGGCACAGGTCCTGCAGGGCATGCACAGACTTGTTCCTGCTGCTCCTCATCCCCGCCTGGACATCTGCAGGACTCACAGCAGCACATCCTGCTCTAAACGCTTTTTTCCGCCCACAGCGGGTGCTGGGGTTCATCTGGTGGAGCAGAGCCAAGCTCGGGGGAGAAAATGCAGTTGGAGAGGCCGGGGGCGGCCGGGGATGGGTTGGGCAGCGCCTGGGGGCCAGGGGATCATCGTCCCGCTGTGGCTCTGAGGTTGGCACCCCGAGGGGCTGAGCCACCCCTTCCTTAACCCATTAATCCTTTTCCTACAGTGGCCCGGTGGGTGGGACAGGACCCCCTGCAGCCAGCTGAACTCCTGCATCTCCTGGCTGCAATGGGGCACCCCAAATCCATTGCTGGGGGATCCCTGTCGCCTCTAACGAGGAGCTCCGTGCATCCCTTACTGGGGAGTGTCCCTGCACCCCCCGAGGAAGGGGATCCCTGTGTTCCCTGATGAGGGAGATCCCTGCACCTCCCAGGAAGGAGGGTCCTATATCTCCTGGCTGATGTTTCCCGGTGGTCCCTGATGCCGGATCCCTGCATGCCCCTGGGAAGGTGTTCCCCGTATCCCCTGATGGGGGTCCCTACATCTCCTACTGGAGGAGTGTCCCTGCACCCCCAAGGAATGTTGTAAAGGGCTAAAGGGGGTCCCTGTAGCCCGTGGCACAAGTTCCTGCTCTCCCCGAGGAAGGGGGTCTCGATGCCCACGGTCCCGGCACGCCCGCTCGCCTTCGGCACCGCGCACATTCCCGGGACCGGGATCCGGGGTGGGAGAGGAAGGAGCGGGGGCACACACAGCACCGGGAGCAGGGATGGCAGAGGGGTAGGGGGGCACAAACAGGACCGGGGCCGCTGCTGTGGGGCCGGCCCGGCGCGGGGCGGGGCGGCAGGGAAATCCCGGGCGACGCCGCGACCGGCGGCTGGCCCCGCCCCGCCCTCCTTAAAAAGGCGGGGGAGGTCCGGGCACCGGCAGACGCGGGGGGGCGGCGGTGAGTGCGGGCAGGGCCGGGCGGCGGCTGCTCCGGGCGGCTCCGCGCCTTCGCTGGCGGCGGCGGGAGGGCGAGCAACGCTGTCCCCGGGAAGCGCGGTGTCCCCAGAAAGCGCCGCTGTCCCCGGGAAGCGCCGTTGCCTGGAGCGAGGGAAGCGCCGCAGCGGGGGCGGCTGCCTCGGGGCCGTGTCCCCAGCGCGGGGAGGGAGCGGGGCGCGCCCGGTGCCGGGGATGGCAGTGCCGGGGGTGGCGGTGCGGAGCCCCCCGGNACATGTCAAGCCCCGTGCCACCCCCGTGCCACCCTCCCCGGGCACACCGGTGTCATGAGCGGGGCGTTCTCTGCGCGGGATCCGCGGCTTCAGCCGCTCGCGGGTCTGCGTGCCCCCAGCCCTGCCTGCTCGCCCAGCCTTCCCCAAACTGGTGGGACTGGTCCCGGGTGCCGCAGGTGTCTGTGGAGCCCAGACGGGTGTCACCCCGGCGGTGCCCTCATCAGCAGCTCGGCTGGGAGAGGTTTTAGTGGTGCTGTGCACCTGCCGCTGCCTCGCCCGAATCTTGGGGTTCCCGCCCGACTGCCGGGAGCCTCGAAACTCTGGCTGGGCAGAGGTCGCTGCAAGCGGCGCCAGCCCCAAGGGAGGGGACGATGACCCGGCCTGGTCCCTCCCTCTGCGGTGGCTTTGGCAATCTGCAGCCATGAGTCAGGGCGAGGGTGTTATCTTGAGGCTCCAGGGTGGCACCTGAGTCGCGTCGGTGACCCGAGGATGGGGACATCGGCATGTGACGCTGGCGGGGAGGGCTGGGGGGTGTCTGGCCGGCCTGTCAGAACTTGTCCCTCTCCCGCTACCTGCCCGGGCTTGCCTGGACATGCTGGGGCTTGCCTGGCAGTGAGGTCACCCTGTTTGCGTGCTCGCACTGCCCGGAGATAGGAAGCTGGATTGCTATTTTTACTCGGGGATGCGGAGTCTGAGCACAGGGTGGCTCCAGGGACGGAGTGTGGCCTCTCCAGCCCCTGAGCTGGGGACTGTCCAGCTGCCCCCGGGCACACCGTGCTGGTGCTGTGCCTGGTAATAGCATCGTCGAATGGTTAAGGCTGGAAAAGACCTCCAAGATCCCCAACCACTGACTGATCCTCACCTTATCAACTAGGCTAGAGCACCGAGTGCCACAGCCAGTCGTTTCTTGAATGCTTCTATGGGTGGAATCTGGGGAAGACAATGGGGCACAGGCAATCCAGAGGGGGCTGCAGGTGCTGAATTTGGGGAAATCCTCCCTGCAGGAGGCTGAGAACCCACTTCTTGGGGAGGTTTGGGGATGGGGAGGATCTTTCGTGGCCTGGCTTTGGGGGTCCCAGATTGGGTGGGCAATGGGAGCTGTGAATCTGTCTTTTCTAAGCTGATTTAATGAGTGTGGCTGTCCAGCAGGGACAAGGCTTAGCTCTGAGAACTTGAATCCCAGAGCAGTGCTGACTCTTATCAGCTGGATTCAGTCTTGGAGGTGTTTTCCAACCTTAACAATTCTGATTCCATGTCGAGGTTCCTCATAACCGTGGGTGCAGTGAGGGATCCATTATCCCCACACGTATCAGGGGAATGATTGCTCTGATGGAAAGGCTTTGCCGCTTCCTGGGAAGGTCAAGGCTTTTTTGGCACCGATTTGAAAAAAAACAAACAAGGTCTTGTCTCTGGTTACCCAACAACTCCTTGCAGATAGGGAGGGTGGTTAGCAAAGTTGTCAAGCTTGTGGCATGTTCTTGCAGTTGCTTGAAGGTTTCCTTACCACCGGGTCTGGGCTCTTGAGATGAAGAAACTGGGCAGAAAAACATCCTGTTGCTTCACCTGCCCTTGTGCCAACTTGCCTTTGCCTGCGTGGAAGTGGGAATGAGGGGCTGTGGATGGAGCCTGTGGCAGCAGGGAGGTGCTGGATGGTCTGACCGGGCAGGGCTTTGCCTGCTGGAGGAGGAATAGGGAATGACATCTGCACTTTCCCCATCCTCCTGCTGTGTCTGACCTCAGCCATGCTCCAGCCTCTGTTAAAACCCCAGAAGTCAGAGCCCAGATGTGTCAGTCCCCTTGCCGCAGAGCCCAGCCCAGCTTGTCCCACCTTGGCTACCATGAGCTTTGTTCTGCTAGCCAGCATCCCCTGTGCTTGCTCCTGTCATCCCAACCCCCTAACTCATTCTGTTTCCCCACAGCCACCACGATGCCACTGTCCCAGAGCAGGGCTGAGCAGATGCCATGCAGCAGCAAGCTGTGCAGGAACCTCTTTGGCCCCGTGGACCACGAGCAGCTGCAGAATTACATTGAGGACGAGATAAGACAGCAGCTGGAAGAAGCTCAGCAGCGCTGGAACTTCGACTTTGAAACGGAGACTCCCCTGGAAGGGCCGTTCAAGTGGGAGAGGATCCTGGTGCCTGAGCCACCACCCCAGGAGGGTCACAGCCTGGTTGGGGCTGTCATCAGCAGTGACAGCTCCTCGGCCCCCGGGGTTCCCCCCAAGGACTGTGACAGCAGGATTTGCCCCGAGGAGTCCCAGCAGAGCTCGAGGGTTTACAAGGCTGGCTCCCCACAGAGCTTGAAACGTGGGCAGACCACGATCAAAGGTGAGAGCTGGGGGTTGGTGACACTCCCTGGGGGCTTGGTGGCACTGATGTCGTGGCAGGGACAGATGGAGGGGATTTGGGAGCCAGAGCCCTGCCTGGCTCTTGAGCCTGGGGAGGGAACCACCCTCTGTGGATCACTCTAGGAAAGCAGAGCCCATCTTCCAAGGGGAGAAGGCCACCAAGCAGGTGCCTTTTTGCTGCTGGGGGTTGTGCAGGAGGCTGCTGGGTTTTGCAGCTCAAGGTGCCCCCAGATTCATCACCTTCCGTTCCAATGGCCTGACAATCACAGAATGTTAAGGGCTGGAATGGACCTTAATGATCATCTGGGCAAGGACACCTCCCACTGTCCCAGGCTGCTCAAAGCCTTCATCCAACCTGGCTTTGAGCCCTTCCAGGCTGGGCTATCCACAACCTCCCTGGGCAGCCTGTGCCAGTGTCTCACCACCCTAACAGTAAAAAAAATGCTTCCTAAGAAATTTCTGTCCTCCAAGGTCAGGGCCTGGAGTGGAAATGCAGGTGAGGCAAACAGAAGAGATGCTGCAGACCTACAGCTCTGCCCTGCAGCAGCTTTGGGTTGGGGCTGCAGGGTGGAGCCCACCTGGGCTGATTTTGGGGTTCCTCCCTGGGGACACCTCCCTCTCCCTGCCCCTTTGCTCCCAGCAGGCTGGAGACACTTTCCAACACTTTCCTCTCCTTCTTCCCTCCAGACTTCTACAGTGCCAAGCGGAGAATCGTCCCTGCCCAGCCCAGGCCGTGACTCGCTGGGGCAGCTGCTGACAGGGTGGCCATGGCTGCCCTGCCCTGTGCTGTGTAAGCTCATCTGTACGAAGCAATGTAGAGTCTGTAGTTCCCTATTTATGAGTAGCTCTGGGGTCCTGAAGGACCTTCACTGTGTGCAATGTCGAGGAGGAGCCCCGTGCTGGGGCTGGACTGTGTGGAGGACTGAGATGGGCCTGGTGGGGCCGAGCATCGTCCTTGTGCCATCCTGCTGTCCCCTGCCTGAGGGCTGGCCCTGGGGGGCACTGGTGTCCCAGCCGCCTGGTGGCACCAGATATCTTTAAGAAAAGTCGTGGGTGTGGGTTGTAGAGCCCTGGGACACCCCAGCCCTGAGGACACCCCAGCTGCTGGCACTTGGGGGTGACCCTCTGTTCCAGCAGGATGGACCTGAGCACTTGTCATGTGTGGAAGCAGAGTGACGTGGAGGCTGCTCCTTCCCACGGCTGCGGGGAGAGGAAGTTGTTCCCTGGACAGCCCTGCCTTGGGGTGACTCACTGGGACAGCCAAGGGGGGACCAGCACTGCCTGGGAGGCTTTGGGATCCCCTGCACTCCACTGCCCCCAAATCCCACTTTCCCGCCGTGTTGTTGGCTTGTGCCCACATTCCTGCCTCCCTCAACACTGACAGCAGGCTGGGGAGCCCCTGCTCTGCCCCTGTTGGGCTCGTTGAGGAATAACTCCTGCTCACCAGCAGGGATGATGCTGAAATAAGGAATTGTAGCCTGTTTTCCTGGACTTTTTCTCCTTTGGGGCTGGCGGGGAGAGGAGCCTCACCTGGCTCTGCTCTGGGACCAAGGGATGGCCTGGAGCAGAGGCTGCTCAGTTCCAGCACTGAAGGATGAAGTCCCTGCTCCTGAGGGACTTGACACTGTCAGGTCTCGGCACTTTTGTGGGGTTCATCTCCTGCTCTGCTGGATTTGGACTCTGGAAATTGGTGCAAGATGGTCCCAGGAAGAAAAGGGACAGGGCTGACCTCCCACCTTGCACCACGATGCACTTTGCTGTCGGTGAAGCTGCCAAGCTCCCAGCACTAAATGTTTATTTATATTTAAAATAATGCTATTAAGTGGATGTGGGGAAAGGGGAAATACCTGTTTGTCTGTAAGTGTTAATTCAGAATAAACACTTGTGGAAGGGAATTCTGGATTAATGTGGATAAAGGGTTTGGCTGGGGGTTCCCTCTGGGGATGCAGCCCTGAGCTGGGATCTGCCTTTGGGAGGGCTGAGAGGGATAAAACCTCACCACAACCCCTGTGCTTGTCCCCATCCCCTGGGGACAGTGGTCTGGTGCTGCCACCATGTCCCCAGCAGAAGGCACTGCCACCTGTGTGGGATGTCCCTGCAGGACCCCTGTGTGAAGGTGGCTCCTCTGCTGCCCCCAGCATTCCCCTTTCCCCCCTGTGTTCCTCCTGACCCTCAGCACACTGTCCCGAGGTACAAGTGGCCACTAGCCACGGGCAAGCTGGTGGCCTTCCTTCCCCTTTGAAAGGGCTGCTGGGTGCCCAGACCCACATGGTGACCCATGCCATGGGATGGGGACAGAGAGCATGTGGTGGCACTGCTGGGGGAAATGTGGCATCTCTGGGGTGGGACTGAGATCCCCTGGGAGTCAGGGATGTCTCCACCACCAGCTGCTTCCTCAGAGGACTGAGCAAATCCTAGCTGCAGACTCAGGTTCTGGTTGATGTGAGAAATGACCCGATTTGCAGAGGATCCAGATAAAAATAGTTGATGGTGATGAACAGCTGTGTGAGGATCCTGAAAGCATCTGCCTGTCCCCAGAGCGTGGGGTGACACCCGTGCAGCCCATGTCCCTTGACACACAATCACAGCCTTTGAGCTGCTGCTGAGTCAAACCCTACACATTTAGCCCCTGTAATCTTTCCCCTTACGTCAGTCCTTCCAAACCCCCTGGCTGCTGCCGGGAGCTCCTCTTTGCTGTCACCTCCCGTTTGCCAGGAGCAGCGGCAATGAAGGAAATGAGAAATAGATCAGTGAACCTCCCTTGTCCCTGTCTGTGGGCTCTGGGGAGAGCCAGGGTCTGCTGGGCCAGAGGGAGCTGAGCACCAGGGCTTGAGCTCCGAGTCCCTGGGACACTCCAGGACTGTGTCCCCCCAGCTTTGGGACACAAAACTGATGCTCCCAGCAGCTGAAGAATGGATGGAAACCTCCCACTTTCAGCCCAGGTTGTGTTTTGCTGCTCCCACCCAGCCTGGCCTCAGCACCTCCCAGCCCTGCACCATTGCAGACAGGGGAAGGATGGGGACTTTTCTGCCCTTCCCGATGGCACTGGCTTGGGATCTGGGGATTTTGGGGGGACAGTGACACTCTGCTGGGTCCTTCCCACACCCCAGTCACAACGCAGCAAACAGGAAGCGTGTGAGCACCGGCAGTTGTGTGTCACCCGAAAACGGAAAGTGCCTTGAGTAAGAGAGATGACAGCCAGGGCTTGGGGTGGCTCCAGCGCCCTCGGGGTGAGACCAGCATCCCCCTGAGCTGGGCACCTCTCAGCCTCCTGTGCCCCCACCGAGCATCCCCCTCGGCACACGGGAAGGGTAAGTGAGTGCTGCTGCTCCAGGGATAGCTTGGGCGTCACCTGAAGAAACAGAAAATGAGGGAAATAAGAGTTTTTTCTTGCTGTTGGTAATCCAAGGGGGCTTTTTCTCGCTGCCTGTCGGGGATAATGGCTGAGGGCCCTTTTCTGATGGTTGGGAGCAGCGCAGGGTGCTGTGGGGGGAGGCAGGGCACTGGGTGATGCCATGGGGGCCCTGCTTGGCTGGGGGAGCACAATTCCCATCCCAGCCCCCTGCTTGTCCCCTGCCTCCCGCGTGCTGTGGGCTCAGCTCACCTGCCCTGGGGCTGGGACAGGGAACCAGGGCCTTCCCCATGCCTTAAACAACCCCCCAGAGCTCCCACCCCTGCTGTCCTAGAGGCTGGGACCACCAGAAAGGTGTTTCTGGTCCTGTGTGACTCCAGCAACTCCACGAGACCCTCTTGCTTTAAGGGATTAGGGCCAGTTTTGGGGCCGTTCCCGCATTTCCTATGCCCAGTGGGATTCAGCAGGATCACTGTTTCTCACTGCAAAAGGAAGGGGGCAGAGGACTGGGGGAGCTGGGGGTCTCCCCGGGCTGGGGGAGGAGAGCTGGGCTCAGGCAGATCGAGCACAGCCCCAGCTCTGCGTCACCTCTCCCCACGGCTGTGGTTTCCTTCCCTCGCTGTCTCAGCTTTGCTACACAGGGAACAACTCCTCCTGGGGACAGCATGGTGGCTGCTGGTGACACAGCCACCCACCCAGGCTGGGGAGAGGGCACTGGGGGGTCTCCAGCCCAGGCCCCACAACCTGGGTGAGCAGCAGAGCGATGGAAACATCCCAGGGCCTCACACCCTCTCCCCGGAGGTGACTCACGGCTGTGAAAAGCGAGGGAGGGTTTTGAAAAGCTGCTGCTGAGCTCTGAGAAGGCAGGTGGAACCAGCACGACTTGCTCAGACCTCCAGCATCGCCTTGGCCGGTCCTCTGCCGGTGTCACCTCCTGGCTGTGTCACCTCCCGAGTGACCCTGTGCATCCTCCACGGCCGGGAAAGAGCATGGGAGATTTGGGATGGATGTTTGGGTGGTGGCAGGGGAAGCTGCTGGCCGGGTGGGGGCTGGGCTGGGAGCCCCTGGCATGGCTGGTGCAGATCCAGCTCTGTTTGCGTCGCGCAATCGGAGACAAGTGCTTCGCTTCCCTTCCTGTTGCCAAACCCTTCTCGGCAGTCAGGCTTTGGCCCCCGACAGCAGCAAAATGAATTCCCAACGTGGTCCCTCTCTGCTAAAGGTCTCCAGTGAAGAGAGGGCCAGCCGAGGCTCAGCATCCACCGGTGTCCCCAACCGGCCAAGCCAGGGCCATGTCCGAGCGCCGTGCGGCCACCAAGGGTCGGCGCTTGGGCTCCAGCCGGCGCAAGCAGCTGCATGAAGGCTCCAGGGAAGCCTCAGCACCAGCGCCTGGCCCTGGAGAGGAGCCACCCTGGGCATCTGAAACAGTGCAGAGGGTGCAGCACTTCCTCAGCAGCAGGGGCACGGAGCAGGCGGGATTTGTCACCTGGCAGGACATACAGGTGAGGATGGGGCTCTGTCCTAGCACTGCTGGGGTGGCTGGAGAAGGTGTGATGGGTGGGTTTTTACCCTGATTTGCTTTGGTTCTAGAAACTGCAGGAGGAAGGTTTCCCGTGCAGCACGGAGGAGCTGGAGCTCGTGTTCCATGGGCTGGATGCCGCTGGCACCGGGCGGGTGGGCACTGAGGAGTTCACAGCTGGACTCCGTAAGTGCAGCCTGGGCTCATCCTGGCTGTCCCAGTGCTCTCCTGGGGCTGTGAAATGCTGCCCTTGCTGTGGAGCACAGGATAAATAATCCCCATGGCCAGGTCTCAGCCCGTGGCTCACCTGCTGTGAGGTCCTGTTGTGCCAAAGTGCTTTGTTAAGCCATGGAGGGGGAAGTGTTGGGGTTTGGGCTTCGCTGTTGCTCCAGCTGGGCACTGAGGATTTGGGATATCCATCAGCAGGGCAGTTCCTGAGCTCCCAAAAAGCTGCCAGGGAGCACCGGCGGCGGAAAACAGCATCCCGGAGGGTCCGGCTGGTCATCCCCACCCCGGCGCTGGACGGGGTGGACAGCGAGGAGCGCAGACACTTTGCAGCCTTCATGGAGCAGTTGGGCACAGACAACATCGCTGAGGAGTAAGTGCCCTGCTTGGCACCCATGGGATCCTGCAGGATGGATGGAGAGGGAAAGGCTTGGAGATCCCCAGGCAGGCAGGGAGCCCAGAAGTGTCTGGAGGTGCCTTTGGCCCAAGCGCAGGAGCAGGGAACAGGGTCAGAGTGATCCATCCCCAGTGCTCATCTGTCCTCACACACTCAAAATGGGTGAGTGAAAGGACTCAGCTGGCCTGGCTTTGGGGATTCTGGGGATGCTCACCCCAAACACCTCTCTCCCTGCAGGCAGGAGATCTGGCAGCTCTGGGTGAAGCTCCGGCAGGATGAGCCCCAGCTCCTGGACAACCTGGAGGGCTTCCTGGCCAAGATGAGGCATCGCATCCAAGATGCCAGGAGCAAGAAGGAGGCTTTGGAGCTGACTCTGAACAAGTGAGTGACCCCAGGATAGAGCACAGGGATGGCACAGGGAGCATGGGGACAGGGATGGGGCCCTGGAGGGCCATCCCAGCCGTGGGGAGAAAGCCGGCTGCTTTCAGCATCTCCACCAGTGGCTGGAGCAGAGGTTTGGCCGATGTTTGGGGTCGGGCTCCCTCTACAGTCATGGATGGGATGGCAAAAGGGCTGGGCTCGGACTGCCGGACACATCCCTGCTGGTGACCCCTGCAGGCAAACCCAGCCCAGCCTGCGGCTCCCGTGGGGTCCCAAGGCCTGCATTCCCTGGAGGAGGGTCTGACACCCTCCTGCCCCGCTGTCCCCACAGGCGGGTGGCTGAGCACGACAAGGATGTGCAGCAGCTCTGTGAGGTGCTGGAGCAGCACATCCAGCAGGAACAGCTGCGGCTGCAGCAGCAGGTGGGTCACTGTCTGCTCCTCTCCCCCTGCTGCCCATGCCAGGGGGGATCCAGCACCCCAAACCCCCTCGGCAGCTCCTGAAGGGTGGCAGGCTGCCAATGTCCTTGTGCCACCCAGAGCGTGGCCAGGAGCCACCAGCAGGGCGAGGAGCTGCAGCGAGTGCTGGACGCCAGCGAGAGGGAGGTGCAGCGCTTGGTCTCGGCACAGATGGAGGTGGGCTGACCCCAAAAACCGCCTGTGTGTGTTAGGGGGTGTCTGGGCTGTGCTGTAACAACCCCACGGGGTTGCACAGCTGATCCTGGTGTGTCCCTGCCAGCCCGGGCTGCAGGCTGTCACACAGGACCCTCAACAGCACCTTTGCCACCCCCATCCCCACACTCCCAGAGGACAGAAGTTGAGTTTCCTACCCACCATCCCCAGGAAGGGGTAATTCACCCCCTGATCTGGAGGAGATGTTGTTAATTCCCATGCATGGGGATTTTGGAGGGCTGAGAGTGTCGTGGCTGTTATCCCCCAGCTGGAGCGGCGCTGCCGCAGCCTCCACAGCTCCCAGCAAGTCACCAGCGCGGAAAACCAGCAGCTGCAGGAGAGCAACCAGGCACTGGAGGATCACCTGCAGCACCTGCACCAGCAGCTGCAGCACACCCAGGGCCGCCTGAGGACAATGAGGGCTACGGTGGCTTGGGAGCAGCGGGAGGAGCCCAGGTGAGTAGCCGAGTGACCCTGGGTCACTCATGTATCCACATAGATGTAATTCCCTCCTGGACGGGGAATGAGCTGGATGGGCCCTGGCCATCACAGTGCTGCAGTGCTCTCCACAGTGCAGGTTGATCGTGGCTTGGGGTGCAAAGCACCAGAGAAAAGGCAGGATATCAGCACCGTGCACTGAACATGTCCCTGCAGGGCAGTGCCAGAGAGATGGGGGTGTCCTTCACCCAGGAGGGCTCAGAGGGACTGATCCAAGGGCTGTGGGTGTTGCTGTCCTGCTCTATCACTGCCCTGGGGGCTGAGGACCACCCTGGGGCAGGAGTAGATGAGGGGAGGAGGAGGCAGTTCTGTTTTGACCCTTGTGCTCTGTGTTTGCAGGGACAGAGTGGTGGCAGAGCTCCCCATCGAGGTGCCAACGTCCCCACAGGTACTTCAGCTGGCTGTGTGGGGACAGGACAGGCTGCCCACGCTCCAGGGCCTTGTGCTGTTCTGTCTGGGACTGCTGGGGAGCCTGAGAGCACAGGATGCTCCTGCAGCACTGCCTCCCCCAAAAACCTTCTCAAACTGGATCAGCACAGATGTTTGGGAAGGGAGGGAGTTGCAACACCTTAGTTCTGGTACCCCAAGATTTTGGGTGGGCACAGCTGGATACCTGCCAGAGAACTCCTCATTGTTTCAGGTGGGTATGGTCCGTCACTGAGAGTTTTTCTCTCTCCTCTTCCCACTGTTTCCTGCAGCTGAGTCCGGGCAAGAGCGAGAAGTTTCGCTCCGAGATGCGGATCAGGCTGGGATCGCAGAGCGGAGAGAGCAAAGCCAAGAGCACCCACCAGGTGTAAGGGGTCCTGCTGCTCCCCTGTGTGCCCCAGGGTCTGTGAGATGGGGCTGAGCTCAGGCCCTCCCTCCACCCTCCCCAGGCAAAACATGATTTTCTGTCCTTTTAACACTCCTCTCCCACCCACTCATCTCTCACCCTGGAGATCACATCTCTTACCCAGCTCATCCCTCCCTTGGCTCAGGAACTTGCTGTACCTGGCTGAGAGTTGTCTTTTCATGTCTGATAATGCCAATATGGGTACAGGGAAGAGGCCAGGATACAGCCCCAGGTCTGGCTCTCTGCACATCTATCCCCCTTTCCCCTGCTCCCACTGCTGCCTGTGAACCCCAAGTGCACCCAGAGGGGAAATAAAATCAAGATCAGAGAAGAATGGGGTGAGGCTGTAGATCAGAGACCCTCTGGGACTGACCAGGGATGGGAGGGAGCTGGAGCCTGACCTGGGAGCTGGTTCATTGCCCCCATTTTCTGCCCTTTCCAGGGTTTGGGAAATGCTGCCAGCAGAAATCAGCCCTTCAGGAGCCCCACGGAAAGCGAGCTCTGCAGAAGAGGACCCCTTCCCAGAATCTCTGAAAGAGGAACGTTTCTCTGACCAAAGCTCTTTGCTAAGAGAGATGAATGATGCAATAGCAGCTCTGACCAAACATCTCAAGGCACAGGCATCGGGTGCTCTCCCTGCCCCAACAGACACCCCCGGTCACCCCCGGGATGATGCTGAGCCCCAAACGGGGCCAGAGGCAGCCACAGCCCATGGAACAACCCCTGAGGTCCTGCAGGAGACCCTCCCTGGCCACGTCCATCATGAGCTGCTTGAAGGAGACCTGCAAGAGGGAGAAGCCACAGCTGAGCTTCTGGATGTGACACAGGCTGGTGCGTCCACTGGAGCCGGGCAGCACACGGCTCAGGAACCAGGGGCAGAGCAGGGAGAGAGCCCAGAGGAGGCACAGAGGATGTTATTCCTGCAGGGAAAGGGTGCTGGTGTGGAGGAGATGGTGCTAAATGTGGCTATGCATCTGGGAGAGAGCACGGAGGCAGGAGAGCAGGCGCTGATGGAGGTGGAGGGAGCAGGAGCAGGGTGGATGCAGTGAGAAACAGGTTGGGAAAAACCACAGCTCCTGGGAGAAGCTGAGGAAGTGGAGATCAGCCAGGGAGAAGATTTGGAAGCAGGTCTGGGGCCGCCTGAGACTGGGCAGGAAGGTGTGGCAGTGGGACAGTGCCTTGCCATGGAAGAGCTCCAGGCAGCTGGAATTCCAGGGGAGTGTGTGCAGGGCCCAGACACGGCACTGCAGGAATGGGCTGAGCCATCATCTGAGAAACTGCAAACTGAGCTGGGAGAGCACCTGCAGCCAGAGCCACCATCGTGGGGTGAGGCACAAGTGGAAGCAGCCCGTGGGGATGGTGTCCCCGAGGTGACAGTGGCACCAGGCCCGGGGGTGCTGCAGGAGGAGTTTGCCAGCGCGGAGGTGCAGCCCCGGGGAGAGACTGCAAACTCCAAAGTGCTGGAAGTGCTGCCAGCCCCAGCTGAGCATTCAGGGGGGAGCAGCAGAGCCGGGGGCGAGGAAGAGGAGGTGGAGGAAGCAGAGCCCAGGGAGGCAGAGCAGCAGCTGCAGGGTGAGCGTGCAAGGGGAGGTGCAGGGTGGGCAGGGAGCTCGGGTGTTCAAGAGCCGCTGGCAGCATCTGTGCCACCCACCCTCGGGCAGGAAGGAGGAGTAGGAACTGATGTGGAGCTGCTGGAGGCCCAGAGCAGTGACACCAACACGGCAGAGGTGGAGGCAGATCTGCAGGTCTCGAGTGAGGCTGGATCCCCAGGGACACAGCAGGGAGGGGGGCTGGATCCAGGTGTGCAACTGGAAAAGGAGGATAAAGCAGAGTTGGGGCTGGGAGAAGAAATGGGGGCTGCTGCAGTGCACAGTGAAGGTCCTTCCCCAGCAGAAACACCTGTGGGCAGCCCAGACTTGTGTGGGCTGTTTCCAGTTGAGTCTCAGGCACTGGAACTGGTGGAGGCAGATCTGCAGCTCTGTGGGGAGCTCAGCCCGGGAACACCCCAGGGAGGGAAGGGTGGAAGAGACATTCAGCTCCAAGAGGATGAGGAAGAGGATGGGGCACAGGAGCAAGGTGAGCGTGGGCTACTACTTGAGCCAGTTCCTCATCCCAATGGAGTGACCTCGGGCCAGACAGAGGGGGCTGGCATTGAGGACCAGAGCAACGTGCAGCTGATTGCAGAGCAGGGTGAGCTCAGAGTGACCCCGGGAGGGAGCACAGGGGCAGATCTGCAGCTCATGGGAGAGGATGGATCCCCAGGGACAGAGCAGGGAGGGAGTGCGGCTCCAGATGTGCATTCCCTGGATCAGGTGGATAAAACAGAGGTTTTGGAAACGAAGGTGGAGGATGTCCAGGAAGATACAATGTTCCATGAGGGTCTCAGCCCAGGAGGCCCATGGGGAGGGCAATGTGGAACAAATGCTCATCCCGAGGAGGAGGAGGAGAAGGAGGAGCAAGATGGGGCACAAGGACAGGGTGAGTGTGATCTGTCACACAAATCTGTGCTTGATCTGCAGGAAGCAGGAGTCGGTCAGGGAGAGGGCGCTGGGGCAGGCTGCACACGACAGTGAGAGGCTGAAAGTCTGGACATGCTGGAGGACCAGAGCACTGATGCCAATATGCAGCTGCTTACAGAGGGGAATGAGCTCAAATCAGCCTCAGGAGAAAGCTCAGAGGCAGATCTGCAGCCCCTGAGTGTGACTGACTCCCAGGGGACAGAGCAGAGAGGGAGTGTGGCTCCAGATGTGCATCCCCTGGATCAGGTGGCTGAAGCAGAGTCACTGGAAATGGAGGCAGAGGACTCCTGGAGAGACACTCAGCTGTGTGGGGGTGCCAGCCCAGAAACCCCCCAAGGAGAGGGGGATGGTTCATTTGTGCAGCCCAGGGATGGGGCTGGGGACTGGGGACAGGGACAGGGTGAGCATGGGCTGGGTCAGGAGCTTGTGCCTCACCCCTCTGGTGTGAGCATCAGGCAGAGAAGGGAAACTGATGCAGGTGTGCAGACGTGGGAGGAGATAGCAATCCTGGACACTGTTGAGGACCAGAGCAGTGGTGCCAATGTGCAGCAGATTGCAGAGCAGGGTGAGCTCAGAGTGACCCCGGGAGGGAGCACAGGGGCAGATCTGCAGCTCATGGGAGAGGATGGATCCCCAAGGACAGAGCAGGGAGGGAGTCTGAATTCAGAGGTGCAGCCCCTGGATCAGGTCAATAAGGAAGAGTTAGTGGAAATGGAGGCAGAGGATGCTCAGGAAGACATGCAGCTGAGTTTCAGCTCAGGAGTCCCACGGAGAGGAGAAATTGAAACAGATGTCCATCTCAAGGAGGAGGAGATTGGGGCACAGGGACAGGGTGAGTGTGAGCTGTCACATGAACCTGTGCTTGGTCTGCAGGGATCAGGGGTCAGGCAGGGAGAGGGGGCTGCAGAAGACATGCAAGCACAGGGAGAGGCTGAAAGCCTGAACACCATTGAGGAACAGAGCAGTGATGCCATTGTGCAGCTGATTGCAGAGGAGGAA
>VZRM01003434.1:778100-792811 GCA_013397955.1 Grantiella picta
AGCGGGGCGGGCGGGGCCGCAGCCGGAGCGGGAGGAGCCGCCGGGCGGGACGCGAGCGGGGTGAGGCCGCGGGCCGGGCGGGGGGCTCGGGGGGCGCGGGGAGCCGGAGCGCTGCCCCTCACCGCCGGCTCGGCCTGCAGGGGCTCCCCGGCATGTGGAGGCCGGGGGCCGGGAGCGTCCTGCTGCAGTTTATTGATTTATTTTTTAAATAACCCCCGGCTGGGGCTCCGCTGCCTCAGAGGAAGGCGGGCGAGGCCGCGGGGCTGTGGGTCAGTCCGGAGGGGTTGCAGCAAGGCTGGGAGCTGAGCCCCGGGCAGGGCGAGCGAGGCGGCATCGAGGTTGTTAAAGCAGATGGGAACGTATTTTTATATCTATATCTACATATATGTACATCATTGTGGGTTCACCAGCAAGGCGAGCAAGCTTTCCCTTTTAAAGACTCCTCCAGCAGCGCTTCTGTCTAAATGTTTACCTTCTGAAGCCTTGGACTAGCCAGCCTGGGGTCTGTGGGCAGAACGGGGCGCTTGGGTGCAAACCCTGCAAGCCAAGTGTCATCACTGCTCCTGTCTGTGGAGAGAGCTGCTGATTCCTCCTAGGGCGGTGGAGTTCATGAAAAACCAGAATAACATATGGGTTCCTCGTTTAAAGGCCTCTCTCTAAGGGGTTTGCAAGGGATGAGCCCTGCTCAGTGTGTGTGGTGGCAAAGAGGGTACAGTAGCCTGTTGTTATTGTTTTGTCGGCTGTATTGTGGGGATAGGAAGGGAAATAATGGGTTGTTATTTGTTTTTTAAGGCCTCATCTGTTCTCCCAACAGTGTGGGAGCATTAATGCCTCATTTCCTAGCTGGAGGATTGAGTTACTCTTGAATTCGTTAAGGAGCTGGATTGGGTTTTTAGCGTCTGTGATTTACAGGGGTTTGTCTACCAAGGTGTTTCCTCCAAGTGGAATGTAAATGTAGAGGGTGGAAGCTGGGATATATCTCAGTGTTGTGTCTTAGTAGGATTCCTCTGGTGTTTGGAAAAGGGGAAACCACCGTGTTTGACAGCATTTCTGTGGGGATGTTTGTTATAAGTGGTTCCAGGCAGTTCCTCCAAGCAGGAGAAGCTTTGCTGAATCTGCTGGAATTCTGCAGGGGACAGCCTCACAGGGGAAAGCTTTGGTACCTGGGAGCCAGAGGACACTAGATAATCTTTCAGACCACTTAGCACACCAGTTACAGTGTCCAGGCAACTAGAGTAACCAGCAAAGCCAGAGGGGGGAAAAAAAGGACATTTAATATCCTGCAGATGTGCTGGCTCTTGCTTGTTCCATGAATCAGGGTATTGCCTGAATGAAAGAGTTAGTAAAGCAATGGCTTCTTTTTATTGTCACGTGCATGGCAGGTGCTTTACAGATGAGAAGAAAAAGTCCCTGCCTTGGAGAGCTTGATATGAGATATTATTGATCCAACCTGTTTTGGTTGCCCATGGGGCTGCTCAGGTGGCAAGATCTGGGACAAATATTTGCATGGAACGCAAGGAATGTCGGTAGAAGAGGGCCAGGAGCTAATTAACCCGGCAATGCAGTGCAGCGTGTTCTCGTTGCACACTTAAGGCTGGGTTTTAATTTGGCATTTTTACCTTTTTGGTGTTTCTGTGGCTGCAGCTAGAAATCTGACACTGATGTTAATATAACATCTGACATTAACTGCTGGAGTTGAATGCTTAGGCAGCTGCTGACCAAACAAATCGGGGTTATTTGTCAGCCAGATAATTTTCCTGGTCTGATTCTCCATGTGACCACATAAACAAGTGTGCAAGGGCACAGCAGGAAGCTGATCTTGGGGAGGGAGGAGCAATCACTGAACCTTATAGTCCTGTAAAAAGTGGGGTTTTTTTGAAACTACAGTGTTGCATGAAAAGAAAAATTAATATTGCTATTGCTGGAATTGTGGCTTGTAGGAGCCTGTTGTTTAGGGAGAGAGCTGTTAGCCAGTTCTTTAAAGGTGAATCAGAATTCAAATCTGAACTTTGTCTCGTCTCTTGCTCTCCATACACACATTTATGGCTGATTTGTGCTGTGGGAGCAGCCAGAACAAATGACAGCTGAGCAAATCTAAGGTTAGGTGTCTTGTTACTCTAGTCAGTGTGTGCTCAGGTGGGCAGAGCAGGTCTGTGCTTTCCCAGGCAGGCTGTGCTGGGAGGTGTGTGCAGAGCCCCGTGAATAGATGCAGTTCTCACAGTGCAGTGACAGAATTTGTGGAGCAGAGTGGTGAATTGGGTGAGCTGGATCCATGATTTGGTTCCTAAGGCCAGGAAACTGTGGAGCAAAATGGGGACAGGAGCCTGATATGCATTTCCAGCTGTGATTATCCATCCTGCTTCTTGTGTTTTCACGTGATGGTCCTCGGGCTGTGCTTTCAGGGCAGAGCATTGCCGAACTCTCCCCCAGCTGGCCCAGTTTGGTCGGGTTACTGGTACCCAGCTCAGAAACAAGAGGCAAAGCAAAACTTTACAGATTCTGCCTTTCCCCCAGGCAGTGCCAGGGTTTTTCCCAGGCAAAATGTCTCTTTAACAATGTAATTCTCACGTTGGCAGCTTTTACCTTGTCCAGCAATTTCTTTACGTCTTTCTTGAACCCATCAGCTGCTCTCACAGAGGCTTTTGTGGCAGAGCAGGAGTGGTAGAGCAATACTTTTTTTTTTTTTGGCAACTTAGTGTTGATCTCTCATGGGTGTGTTCTTATAGGTGAGAAATAATTTGCTGTCCAATGCCATTTTGTCTCCCAGCACAATGCAGTTCTTGCTGGGACATTTAGTTCTGTGGCATCTCTGACCTGCAGGCAAACTTGGAGAGGAAGGTGGGGGCTTTGTTGCCTGAAGAGCAGCTGCTCTCACATTGCTGTTACTCAATAATCAGTTGGCCTGGACATCAGGTTGCGAAAATTCAAACAAATTGTAAACTGCTGAACTTTGCCCCGCACATTCTGCTTGTTTCTGTGTCCTGTCCCTATTGCTGACGGGGGATTTAATGAAAACAAATCTGGGTTAAAATAAGCGACTGAAATTATAGCGCGGGAGGGCTTAGCTGGGCTGCTGCGTGTGATGATCAGCTTTGTATTGTTGGCTTTTGTACTTGGTGAGCAATCGCTTTATGGGACGGATTCATTTGGAACAGATGAATAAATGGAGTTTCATTGATTTCTGGGAAGCTTTGTTCATTTACATAAGCTGCGGATCTCAGCCGGTTCTGCTCTTGTCAGGAAATTTCACGGCTTCTTTGAGTCGGCGGGAGATCCTGAACTAGCAGAGACTGTTAGGAGTGCAGCTAAATGTTGTGCTGTTGGCTGGGAGGGAGCAGGTTTGCTCCAGAGGAGCTTTCCTTCTTTCCCAGGCACTGCCACATTCCTGGGATTGCTGTGCTCACACTGGTGTTGATTCCTGTTATCGCACCAATCTCTCCACAGGGATTTCTCCTCAGAGGCCATGGAGCTTTCGGCCAACGAGCTCAGCATCTATGACAAGCTCTCCGAGACCATTGATCTGGTGAGGCAGACTGGCCACCAGTGTGGCATGTCAGAAAAAGCCATTGAGAAGTTCATCAAGCAGCTCTTGGAAAGAAACGAACCCCAGAGGGGCCCTCCACGATACCCTGTCTTAGTGGCTCTCTACAAGGTAAGATGATTTCTGTGCATGAACACAACATTTGAGGATCAAGGCTCTCCTTTGCACCTGAGCTTTTTATTTCCCATTGCATCTTCTTGATGACTTTTGTGGGGTCTTTATTTAAAAAGCTGTGAAGTGTAGCTTCCTTCCTTCATGCCATGAGCTGCTTTGAGAACAGGAGACAGCTGACCAAGATTTGAAATTGCACGTGTGTGCTCTAACTTTACCATGTCAACACCTTCCTCTCCCTTAAATTATTAAAAAATGAGATTTGGATTGATTTTTCAGACTAAGATTCCTGGTGTTGGCATCCTGAGTGGAAATGTGAGGAAGGAGAAGATTCTTGAAGTTCAGGGTTGAATAATGAAGTGAGCATGGCTCTGTTTCTGACTGCCACAAATTTCTACGTGTCTTTATTCTCCTAGTCTATGAAATAAACCTATTATCATCATGCTTGATGGTAGAAAAATGTTTTCAAAGCCTTAATTAAAAGATTGTGTAAAAAGTTTTGCAAAGTGGGTGAAAGAATGCTGTTGTTAGATAGGCTGGAGATCATACAATCCCAGACTGGTTTGGGTTGGAAGAGACCTTAAAGATCATCCAGTTCCAAGTCCCTGCCATGGGCAGAACACCTTCCACTAGACCAGATGTTTGCTACAAGGCTGAAAAGCTTCCCACTGACATAATATTCTGTAATACTTTAGTGTCATCTTTACAAAACCATTGCAGTGGGTTTTATTTGGAAAAAAATTCAGGCTCTCTTCCTCGTGTCCTATAAAAAGCTGTAAAATGAGGCAGGAGAACAGGAAACTGCAAATTTGAACTTTCAGCTTCTGTTCTTGTTTTTGCTGTTGATTCGGTTTGACTTTGGCCAGGGGGAGAAATGCGTCATGTCATCTCTTTAAGGCTTATTTGGGATTCTGGTATGGAGGAGGGAGCTGGTGCCAACTCTGCCAAAGTGTTTCGAGGCTTGACGGATGTTTGCAAAAGCCACAGGGTTTTCCTTATGTAAGAGGCATGGCAGGAATGCAGGCTTTTATTTGATTAGGTGGGGAGGAAAAGGAACTATCTGTAGATAATCCTCATTGATCTCATGCTGGATTATTTGCAGTGCTAAAATACAGGAACAGAGTTGTTTGTGTGGCTTGGGTTTGAAGGCTGCTTAATTTCATCCTTGGACAGCCTTAATAATAAAACTGGGTGACAACTCTGTGTACATATAGCATTGCAGCTGAACGAGAAGACACAGCAAAAATAAGAGTGGTGCACAGCCACAACAGCCCTTTGATACCAGAAGGTGTGTCCCTGTGTGAGGACACCTCAGCTGCCTGCAGTGTGATTAACTCCGTGCCTGTTTTCCCTCACAGGGCCTGCTCACCCTGGGCTTGGTGTTGCTGACTGTTTACCTGGTGATCCAGCCCTACAACCCTCTGCCGCCCGAAGCGCCGCTCTCCAGAGCCCAGGCCTGGGGCTCCCTCGTCGGGCACATCCGGCTGCTGTCCCTGCCCATTGCCAAGAAGTACATGCTGGAGAGTAAGGAAATGACTTCCCTGCTGTAACATAGGCCTAGCAAGAAATGCCGACTTAAATACCAGCCGCGCGAGTCGCTCGAGCGTCTCCAGGGCGCCACATAACAAATGTGTTGCTGGCTTGGCATCATGGTTTTCTCTTTTCGCTGTACTTAAAAATAGCAGCCTGAATTCTAGCTTCATTGGGGCTGAAGCATATTTTATCTCTAACTTGATAATTTTGTTCTTGCACATTCCCTTTTCCTGGCTTTTAACACCTCGGGTTTTTCTTCCACAAGAGTTCCCTTTCCTCTAGAAATCTTTGCACTTCTGAGAACCAGAACTGAGATAGCTCTGCTGGCGAAATGTCACCTTTTCTTATTTTTTCTGAGTAAGGCAAAACCATTACTCAACCAGATCTTGATATCTGTGAGCAAAGTGTAAAAACTTCAGCTTGTGGCCTGGTTTAAGGAAAAGTAGTTTATGCCAAGTGGCATATTGGGAAAGGCCTGGTGGATTGAGTGCTGTCCTGTTTACGTGACATTAGGGGCAGTGTCTGTGTCTGTGTGTGTGTGAGGAAGTCAGATAAGGGCTCCCTATGAGGTGATTCCATCATGGGAGAGGAACAGTATGGATTTTCCTAGAATGGCATAATAGAAATGGAAAAATTTGGCTGTTTCTCATTCTTGGTTAATCATTTCCACTGACTTAGACTGGCAGGTGGGTGCAAGCCTGGGCTCTGCCTGTGCTCGAACACAAAGACTGTCAGTGATGACAAAGCTGTGAATTATTTTGAGCAGGGATGTGGCACGATGTTGATGGTCTGTCGGTTCACTGTAAAAACAAACTCCTGTAGCCTTGCCCTCAACAGGTTTATATTTAGCTTGGGCACCTCATTGTGTTGAAGTTGTCTGTGTTGGCTCTGACCTTCCTGCCAGAGCTAAAAAGGGCTCCCTGAAATGCCAGCACCATTCTGCATTCTCTCCCTCCCTCTTTTCCGATGACGCTGGTGGGGGATTTCTGTTGATTCCAATTTGTATGGGTGGGACAGGCTATCCCCCATTGTTCCTTTTCTTCCTTATACATTGGGATCTAACTGGGAGTGAAAAACAAAGGTGAGGACACGGCTCTGATCAGCACTTGACATTAGGAGCCTGCTTATCTACTGCGTTCAAGCTTTTCCACGGGTGAGCACCCCCTGCTCCTGTACTGAGATGGAATCCAGTGGGAATTTTGATGCTCGTTTCACTTTTCACAGGGGCCAGGAGTGACAAGACAAGAGGGAATGGCTTAAAGTTGAAGGAGGGCGGTTGGATGTTAGGAAGAAATTCTTCCCTGTGAGGCTGGGGAGACCCTGGCACAGGTTGTCCAGAGAAGCTGTGGCTGCCCCATCCCTGGAAGTGTCCCAGGCCAGGCTGGACAGGACTTGGAGCACCCTGGGATGGTGGAAGGTGTCCCTGCCTGTGGCAGGAGGTGGAACAGGATGATCTTTAAGGTCTCTTCCAACCCAGACCAGTCTGGGATTCTGTTGTATTTGTTCAGTCAGATTTTGTCCAGAGTGTTGGTGGGTTCTTCCTTCAGATACCACAGACTCCTTTGGATAAGAAGAGCCCAGGGAGGTTCCTTGGACAGCAAAAGGTTTGTAGGACAAGGGCTGCCTGAAACCATGAGCATCTTCTTGTGAAGATAAATAAGAGCAGGAACAGTTCTAGCCTACCTTTCTTTGGAAAAACCAGCTGAATGGTGAGGAGATGGGGAAACATCCACAGCAACAGGGGAAAGGGAAGGATGGAGAAGAAGAATGTGGTGGTGTTATTTAAATGCACATAAATTCCCTCATGTCTCTGTGAGTCCTGTAAGTCTTCGGAAGTGATGAGCAACAGGGTGGGCAGCAATCCAGTTCTGGGGAAAGGAGTGGTACTGAGGGGATGAGGCAGTTCCCACTCTGTTTTTCCTCATATTAGGTTGTGGTGGAAGCCTCAGCGTGTCCCAATTAACAGATTGACTAGGGCTGGCTGGAGTGACTTTGATCCTGCCTGGCTATTTGAAAGGGAGAGTGCAGCACCCAGCCTGAACCTTGGCTGGGTTCCTGTGGGAATCCCTCATGTCCTGGCTTCCCAGCAGGCAGCTGCAGCCACCAGCGCTGTCCCAGTGACACTGGTGTCACCATCACAGCTTGCTGCTGAGAGGACACTAGTGAAGCCAGCCAGCAGGGATCTGGAAGAGGGAGTTCCATGCTGTGGGGCTAAGTGGTCTCCCAAGCTCTTTCAGTCCTGCCTTGTGTGTTCTATTATTTTGCCCCTTATTTTGGCCTTGTGATCTGCTGAAGGGAAGGGGTGAAGCTGTATCTTGTGTCCTGTTTGTTGCTGAGAGTGTAAGTCTGGGAGGTCTTGCAGGCAGGTCTGGTGTTCTCTGATCACAGAATCCCAGAATAGTTCGGGTTGGAAAGGACCTCTGCAGGTCACTCAGTCCAACCCTGCTGCCAAGGCAGGCTCACCTGGAACAGGTGGGCTTGGAATGTGTCTGGAGGGACACAAGTGCAGCTGTTCCAGTGCTCTGCCACCCTCCGTGGACAAAAGGTCTTCCTCATGTTGAGGTGGAACTACTTGTGTTTTAGCTAATGGCCACCACTCCTTGTCCTGTTGCTGGGCACCCCTGAAAAGTCTGACACCATCCTCTTGGCATCCCTTGGAGATATTTTTATGCATTAATGAGATCCCCTCTCAGTCTCCTCTCTCCAGAAGGGATGTTTGCACTGCGCCTGAACAGCAAAGAAAACCACTAATGAAGGGACTCGACATACAGACTCCTCTTCCTTTCCCTGTGTAGATCCTGGTAGATGAAAATATTGAGGGGGCTGAGGATGGAGCTCGGATCTTTCTGTGCTTGGGCACCAGTTCAAAGCCAGCTCGGGCTGTTCCTGTTGGAAGCCACCTGTTGTCAGCTGGAGGCTGCTGTGGCCCACCGGCAGTGCTGGCAGACATTGCTGCGGAGTGGACACAGCCCAGCCCGGCGTGGGAGCACGGGTGGTCTGGCTCCTTCCTCCATGCCTGGGCAGGCAGGGGCAGCCTGGGCTGTGCTGTCCCTCCTGAGCTTTGGGGCAGCTTTCCTGTGTCCGGGGTTGAGGTTGGAGCCTGGCCCCTGGGAGGTGTGGGCTGAACAGCCAGGTTTGTGTTGCAGAACAAGGGCAGCTCAGTTGCTGGGTTTTCCCCGAGAGCCAAGAGCTCCAGTCAGAGTGGTGGTGAGGCTTTGGGAGGAGCAGGGGTGCAGGATGTGCTCCCCTCTCCCTCCTGCTCGTGGTGACCTGCCCTCCATCCTTGTCCCTTCCATCCAAGAGCTGTGCTGTGGGTGACAAGGGCTGCCTGTCTGTCAGTGGCTGTAGGTGGACCTTTGAGCAGCGGAGGTGAGGGGCAGGATCCACAAAGCTCTCTTGCATTGTTTGTAGGATTGAGTCCAAAGTAAATTTCCTTTTTGCCAGTCTCCGTGCTCTCTTGCTTGCTGACTTTCTCCCCCGGATCAATTCCCATATCAAACCTAATGTTCCCACCCTTTGTTCCTTGATAGCTGACTCTTAGACCCTTGGCTTTGGTGTCCATGCCTCTCTTCCAGCTGTTTTCCCAGGGCAAGGTCCCTGTGGTTGGGGAAAAGGTCTGTGGAAACGTGGTTTGCATTTGCTCTTCCTGAGCTGGTGTTTGTGCAGAGCTTGTGAAAGCCCCGGTGCTCCGGGCCTGCGGCTCTTGGCACATCAGCCCTTCATTTATAGCCCCAGAGAGGCAGTGGGCTGTCAGACCTCTGGGTCTACCTGCTGGAAGGAACACATTGTATTTTGATGGGCACAGAGGTTAACTCAAGGCTATCTGATGCTATTCCAGGGAAAAAGTAGGACTTGTGCATCCTGGATTCATTTCTGACATAGGCTGGGATGGACAAGTAATTTCCTCTGTGTTTCAGTTCTCTGATGCAAAATAGGGGTATGAGGTTCCTCTCCCCTACAAGAATTAGGGGGTAATACATGAGCTGTCAAAGTATGCAGTAAAGCCAAATGAAAAGGGGTTTTCTGTTCTTTTAACAGAAATTTTAAAACTTCAGTGGTGGTCACTCTACCTGACTTTTCTTCCCTTCACACCTGTGTCATTCCTATAGCTTTTTTAATATCTAAATAAGATTTTTGATGTCAGCTGGTTAGTAACTGCTCCCTGCCAGCCACGCAATGATGTGATGAGCATAGCATTATGCTGCTCTCGCCTTAACTTGTGTGTCTTCCCCTGATAAGTTCAGTCCTTGCAGCGCCGAAACCTCAGCAGAGCAAGTCTGTCAGTGGGGAACAGACCATGGTCCAACAACGTCACAATGTGCACATTGTACTGGTAGCAGGGGGTTGTAATGACCTCGAGGAAAATCCAGCTTTGCTTTATAATAATGACACTTGGTCCTGGCCACAGTCATCGTGCGCAGCCCAGAATCAGCTGGGTCAGTAACTGCTCAGCACACCTGAAATCAGACAAAAGCACACATGGCTCTCAGTGCTGGAAAAGAGAGCCTGTTCAAGTTACCTCCAGCTTGGAGAAGTAGTGTTAAATACCCCTTTTTGCCTACACCGGTAGGGCTGAAATCATGTTTATGGGTTTATATGTAATTATTGTAGAGAAAGGAGCCCAGCTGGAGGAGCAGTGTTTAGCAACACCTTGTAAATGGCCTGTCACTGTGTTACTAAAGCCTGCTGAGTGCCAGAGCTATTTGTGGGGAAGGGTCACAGCAGGCTGGGTTACTGGGGGAGGACAGCAGCTGGTTACTGGGAGAGGGCAGCAGCCTCTGCCTCTTGGCTGGCCCACCTTGGGTTTAGCTGGAGGCTTGCCTTGGCACTTGGCCAGCTCCTGTCTCCTCTCTGATCTTAACCCTTTGCAGGCAAAACATTTTTCCCTCTGCTTCTCTCACCCCAGCCTTGGATTGTGTTTATCCTTGGCACAGCTCTGTGCAGTAGGGGAGCATCCAGCAGGCCTGCTTTGCACGAGGATTTGCAGCTTCTTCAGAGCAGCGTGGGCACCCAGGCATTCATCCAGCCTTTTCCCCATGGGCTGAGCACCCAGGCATTCATCCAGCCTTTTCCCCATGGGCTGAGCACCCAGGCATTCATCCAGCCTTTTCCCCATGGGCTGAGCACCCAGGCATTCATCCAGCCTTTTCCCCATGGGCTGAGCACCCAGACATTAATCCAGCCTTTTCCCCATGGGCTGAGCACCCAGGCATTCATCCAGCCTTTTCCCCATGGGCTGAGCACCCAGGTATTCATCCAGCCTTTCCCTGTGGGCTTTGCAGCCCATGCTGTGTCTGACCCGTGTCAGGGATTCCTGAGCCCAAGGAACACGTGCCTGCTCTGAATGAAGCGTTGCACAATAAGGCTGCTTGGGAGGTAAGGCGGGATCTGGTTTCTAACTTGTTGCCTCTCCTCTTGCTCTCAAAGGATGTTACTTTTTTTTTCTCCTAAGCAAAGCTGAGCTGGTTTTTGCTCTTGTTTTCATGTGTGTTCTCGTGCACCCGCTCAGGGGGCTGGAGCATTTGGAGGTGGTTGTGGGTCACAGCATGTGCAGGGCTCCCTCCCATCACTGCACAGCTGCCAGTTTATCTGATCTTTTGTGTGTGTAAACAACCCTTTTATGATATAACCTGAGAGCAACCAGCAGACATGTGCTGGCTCGTTCAAAGGGGAAAAAAACGGCTGACTTTGCAGGGCAGGGCGGTGCCAAGCTGTTCATACTCTCTGTTACTTTGGCCTTGGTTCAGCCAGTGGACTGTTTATTTGGGTTTGCTGGCAGTAAACTAACCCCAAACCGTTGTGGTGCTGTGGAACGTGAAATACTCTTACTTCTGTATTGTCATGCCTCCCAAATTTCTTGTTTGCTTATTTATAGAGTGAGTGAATTCTTAGTTTGGATTCGCTTCTCTGGGAAGAGTGTTTGCCATAGGTGGCCTCTTGCAGAGGCATTTAGCAGCCTGGCAGAGCCCTCTGTGCTCTAGTGACACAGACATGTCAAACCTTTTACAGGCTGAGGCCACCATGAGGCAGGTGACAGCAGCTGGGCGGGATTTGTTTCCAAAGCTGTTCCTCTGAGGCAGATTGCTCATGCAGCACAAGCTGTCGCTGGGGCAGGTAACCAGAGGTGCCGCTGGAGTGGACTTTGCTGACAGCTCGGTCCCTGCCTTCCCTATTTGAGGTTGGTAGGTGCAGATTTGTCCTGGAAATAATGCTCTTTTGCCCCGGTGGACTGTGAATTCCTCTTGGGCTCGGCTCAGCAGACTTGATTTCACAATGTCTGGTTGGATCAAAATCATTTTCGTGCTTTGCTCGAGGTTGACTAATGATCCCTGGGCTGGTGGAGCAGCCGTTACCCATTAGTGAGATGAACGAGTAGTTCTTCAAGCTGTTGACTTCCACCCAGAACAACAATAAAGGGGTTCTTGATGGGTTTTTTGTAGCTGTTATTTTGTTCCTAGCTGTTCCTAAAAATGCTGTGAACCAAACTGGGAGGTACTTTCGTCTCATGGCATAAATATATTCAGTATACCCAGAGCTACAATAAAAGTTCAATATGAGGGAGGGGTGAGGATCTTGTACTGAACAGGGACACTCTTTGTAGTATATATTTAAAACCCCACTGTGATGCAGTCCTTAATCAGGACTTGCAGACTGTAATTAATAATCCTTATGTTTCCTGCCTGGCTTACTTAAGAACCCATCAGTTTAGCCTGACTTTGACATGACGTTATAAATGATCAAATTAATTTTTAGCCTAGTGAAGAATTTCAGCAAGATGGAGTTTGGGAAACGTTGCTTGTGCAACAAATGCCTCTTCCAAACTGTGCCACCTGGTGACTCCAGAGCTTGGAATTTCTACATCTGTAAAATAAGAATTATGGGATTTACGTGTGTCACAGGTTCCAATCATGAATTGATGCCTAAATTGCTCCGAGTTTTTTGAACGCTGTTTTACCTTTCTGTAAAATCTGGGAAGGAGAGTCTGCTGATAAGCATATAGTAACGCTTCTGCAATGGCATAGCACAAGTTACAAGCTATTTACTCAAGGAGTATCTATGAGTCTGCAGTGGTCCCAAGGCAGCACAGGGCTGGTCACAGCTCAGGAGTAAGAACAACCTGTCTTGAATATTCTTTGGCTGTCAAAGCACTTACAGTAGGTTATGAGCTGCAACTTCACTCTAAGGTTAAGGGCTAGACCTTGCAAATCCCTGCCCTTTAAATAATGGAAACATCACTGTAACATCCAGCTGGATATTTCCAAGTATGGGGAGAGCTGCAGCCCTAATCCTTCTGTGGGTTGGTAATACTAGGATGCCAGAGCACTGAGGGGGTCTTCATCATGGTGTCATAGTCTGGTTGGAAGGGACCTTAAACTTCATCTTGTTCCCCCCCCTGCCCTGGGCAGGGACACCTGCCACTATCCCAGGTTGCTCCAAGCCCTGTCCGGCCTGGCCTTGGACACTGCCAGGGATCCAGGGGCAGCCACAGCTTCTGTGGGCACCCTGTGCCAGGGCCTGCCCACCCTCACAGGGAGGAATTCCTTCCCAATATCCCATCTAGCCCTGCCCTCTGGCAGTGGGAAGCCATTCCCCCTTGTCCTGTCCTTCCAGGCCCTTGTCCAAAGTCCCAGTCCAGCTCTCTTGGAGCCCCTTTATGCACTGTGAGGGGCTCTGATGTCTCCCTAGAGCCTTTTCCTCTGCAGATGAACACCCCCAGCTGTCCCAGCCTAGCTCCAGCCCTCAGAGCATTTCTGTGGCTTCCTTGGGACTCACTCCAGCAGCTCCATGTCCTTCTGGTGTTGGGGTCCCTGGAGGCAGCTCTGTGGTGGGGTCTCACCTGAGTGAGGCAGAGGGGCAGAATCCCCTTTAATGGAACACCCAGGTGTGTACAATGGACCTACAAGAGAGGACAAAGAACTGTAAGGGGAATATTCAGTGTACAGCCATTCCTGGGAGCCCTGAGTTCATCCGAGGCTTGCTGAAGTCACTTGAATATTCCTAGCACTGGTCCCTGGTGAAGTATGTGGTGGGACTGGAGAATAGTCTCATCCTCAGAAAGAGGAATCTGGGATTTGGAATCAGCCTTTGGAGCTGCTCAGTGCATTACCCAGTCCTCTGGGGAGCTTCTTTCCAGTTCCTGTGGGTGATGGCAGCCACAGCCCCTATGGACACAACACCTGGGAGGTTCTGGGAAGTCCTGGAGGAATCTCCTTCCCTGTGATGACCTGGTTGGCACTTGGCCTGCTTCAGCCTTGCAATCCCTAGTGCTGGGGAGCAAACCAGCTTGGTGGGAAGCCAGCAAACTGCCTCAGCACCTGCAGTGCTACAAGCAGGAGGTTTTGTGTTTTCAACACTTTGTTAGGGTCAGAAGCAGCCCTTGGCTCTGTGTCCTGCAGGAACAAAGGGTCCCCCTGCTAGAGGCTTCCCTTTGAACCTGCTGCACTGGCAGATTGATCCTGCGCCCTCCATCTGGTCCCTAAAGAGAGCTGGGCTTGCTGAGCTCCTGCTCTCACATCCATGTGGGCAAGTTTCCATCAGTTCATTTGCTTTGCTGCAATGGGCAGAAGCAGGGCCAGGTCTTCTCAAGACCCTCTGAGCTTCCAATCTGATCATCCACACCCAGCATCTCTGGGGCTCTGCGCACACACACCCCTCTCTGGTGCTGGGGGCAGCCAAAAATTTGGGAGATCCTCTGCGAAAACAGCCAAGAAGGGCGGGGTACTCATTTTAAATTGATGGTGACTTGAAAATTATTTTTCTGCATAGTGGAAAGTAGAGTCATAAACTCCTTGTAGCATTAATCATAGATGTGTTTTAAGGGAAGGTTGTTATCTCCTGGCCTGTGCTGTGTTAGCAGCTGGAATCCCAGCCCTGGCTCTGCTAGGAGCTGTCCTGACATGGGGGAGAAGACAGCTCTTGTTCTGGAGAAATAATAACATAAAAGGAAATATTAGGTGGTTATGGCCGATGGGGAACTGAAGTTCTGTTAAACAAACTGAAGGCTGCCCCTCGGAAAGGGGTGAGAAAGCACAGAGAAGTTGGCCACACTTCTGTCGTGTAATGGATAGCTGGATGTGTCACTGCTCCAGCTGCTCTCCTGCACTCCAGCTCCGCAGGGATAATTGCCCACGCCCAGCACTTCAGCGTTTGGATGGGAGTGGATGGGACCATGGTGTGAGGGTTGTGCTGGGATGAAAAGAGCATCTTCCATTTGCATCCCTGAGCAGCTGTGTGTGCGCACAGACAGCGCGCTCGACTTCCACCAGAACAATCCCCAGGGCGTCTGGGCAGGCAGGGTGATAATGTAAAAGGAATGCAGGGAGGGTAAGGAGAGAAAAATCAGCATCCTGGGTAAAATCCTGCCCTGGTCCCCAGTGGCAGTTGGTTCCTCTGTGCACTGTCTCCTCCCGCCCTCCCTGGGAAGGGCAGGCGCTGCCCGTACTTGTCATGCCAGTCACACACATGCTGGTGCACAGACTAACACCCTCCACAATAAATCTAAAAGATTAATTACTAAAAAAAAAAA
>VZRM01003434.1:792830-807569 GCA_013397955.1 Grantiella picta
AAAAAAAAAAAAGAAAAAATCCCACAACCCCACTCGCAGCATTTGAAATGCGTCTCAACTGTGCTCTGCGCTGGTTATTCATGGGGAAAAGAAATCACCTCCTGAATCAAGCAATTGAGAATGCAAATATCCCAGCCTGGCTCAAAAGAGGAATCAAGCTCTGTACTGTCAAGCTGATTAGCATCCTGTTCCGTGGGGTACTGCCCTGAGCCCAGAGGGAGAATTTGGGGACAACTGTGCTTAATGCTTAGGGATGAGGTTTCTAAGTTTTGCCCAGAGAGAAATTACAGTCTTGCTACGCCCCGTCTGATGACAGACCATAGAGATGTTTTCTTGTTCTCTTCGTGGTGACTGCCCTTTCTCTGGTGAGATCTTTCAGCCTTTTGTTTCCTGTCACTGACCAGCTGTTTTTTGTGAGTTGAGTTTTTTTGTTGTTGTAAAATTGAAGCTTTCTACAGGCAGTAGAACAAAGATTTTCTTTTTTCTCTTGTGAGCAGGGAGGGAAAGTACGTCGGAGCAGTTTCTCATGGGAGTGGGACTTCTGCTTGCAAGAAGGATTTTACACTTTGTTTGCCTTTTTTCCCCTTTCCCTAAAAGCAGTGTAGATGTGTCTTCCAGAAAGACTAGGAATTATATCCTGATCCCTTTCAGTCCATATCCCAGCAGTAGGGTGGGAAATGCAGCATTTGCGAGTTGGAAATACTCAGCAAGAAAGAAGCAAAATGAATCCCAGCCTTCTCCTTGTTATGTCCCAATGAACATAAATCCTCTGTAACATTCCTCATTGCCTGTTGCAGATGTCAGAGGGGAAAATAAAACAAGAGCTCTCCTATGAAGTGCTGTTCCTCCTTTCTTACCCCTGTGCAGGAGTGTGAGCATGACTGGAAATTGCAGTAGCAGTCAGGTTGTGCGTGGTCTTTTTTCCCCCAAAAAGCTGCTGTGCATCCTTGTTTCCCAGCTTGATTTTTCAGCCAGACTTCACTCTTCTTTCTCCCCTTTGCCATCCCCTCCATTTCCTGAGTTTGCCTGCAGCAGTGTCCAGAAGATTTTGGAGCTGTTTTGGCATGTGCTGGCAGGGTGGGCATGTTTTGAGGACAGATCCCTGGAAGTTTCATGGGAGATTTGTCCCAGGCCTTGGGTTTTTCCTGACCCACCCCGACAGATCAGGCCTGGGATGGGTTTACTGCCACTGCCTGTGTTAGACCTCTCCCACTGAATTAAGGCTGCAGAACCATGGCTGTCACTGCCACAAAATCTGTGTTTCAAGTGGAATTTCCATCAAGCTCTCCCATTTCTCACAACCTTCAGCTGTATCTCCAAAATGTGCTTGGAAACATTCTCTCCAGTTCCCTGCCTGGTGAAGCTGCTTCCTTTTGAGTTACAGCCATCAGAAACTATAAGAAATCTGAGTGTTTCATGGTAGAGATAATGAGTTTATAATCGAATTTGTCTCCTTTCTATTCCATTTTTGGTCTTACTAAACAGGTTTCCCTTGTTTCTTCCCCAGAATGCCAGGACTGGTGGGCAGCAGGTTGCAGACAGAACACTTCCGCACTTCCCGCAAACTGCACAGTCTGTTCTGCTGTGAAAAGCCTTCAGATAGTGACAGACATCAGAGAGCTATCAGAAAAGCTCCAGAGGCATCAGCCTTTTCTAATCAAGGTAATGCAGGGATTTCTGAGGCTGGTGATGAGTCCAAACTCTTGAATAGCACCAGCCCAAAACCCCTGCCCAGTATTTTCACCCATAAACTCAAACTGCTCATTCAGGATGTGTGTCTAAGAAGACATTTCATCCTGGTGTAAAGATGTGGGAGGACAGAGCTCTCTGCATCCATAGCAAGTTGTTTCTCTGATCATTCCTATTTGGACATTTAGCAATCTAGGTGGCTGTTGCTCTTGGATGTTTTCTAGTGGGAGGGAAATGGGAGCAGGGAGCAGCTCTGGGGGCACAGCTTTTATCTTTGTTTCATGTTCTTTAAGACAGGGCAGCATCTCTCCTATGAAGAACTGAAGCATCTTCAGTCCCAGGATCCAGAACTGGCAAAGGTTATCATAGAAGAAAATTCAGCTGAATTGTGGAGCTGCCCATTTTTCTTTCCCTGGTGAGTCAAAGATAAAACATGTGATGGATGGGCACATCTTTTCTGCAGGGCTGCTCAGGCTCTGCCTGTGTGAATCCCCAGTGCCTGCAAGTTGCACTTTAACTGGAGGGAAGGAGAACGGGAGTGGGTTAGAGTCTGCTTCTGCTTGCTGGCACTGATTTGTTCCAAGGGCAAGACTTCTGCACTAAAAATGGAGTGTTGTGGCTTGGTCTCCAGGTATTGTTCCCCTTACAAGGTAAAATTATCCCAATGACTGCCTGTGGTCCTGTTCTTCAGGCTCTAAGTCATCTGGGCTGTGATTTGATCGCCTGAGGCAACTGGTTCACATTTCTGTCACCTCTGTCTGCTCAGTGGAAATCCTCCACCACTGGTGCTGACTGAGAAGAGATACCATGACTTCTGCAAACACTGACAAGTAATGGAAAGTCCAAGAATCCTGCAATTTGTGTTTGGTCTTGTGCAGAAAAAGTAGCCAACCCTAATCCTGCCCCTGTTAACCAAAAACTCTTTGCCAAAGCCTTCAGTGGGAGCAAGATGTGTGAACAACTCAGAGCTCTCTAAGGTCTTAGAGCAGAAACTGGTAGAGGGATGGTCAGGGTACAGAAGAATTAATCATGTCAGGCCCCTAGACAGGGATGTAAAAATAACAAGCCCCACCCAGCCTTTTCCAGTTGTATTTCCTGGTCTAGAGAATAGCCCTGGATCCTCCCTGCCTTGCCATGTGGTTTCACTTACGGTTTTGTGCAATGCCACCTCTCTGCATCTTTTGTAATTAATGGATCTAGTCAATGACTTGGATCATTTTAAGGGAAAAGGGGAGGGAATTGAATTTTAGGTATCCATCATGGTCTGTTTGTTCCCTCTTTACGTGATCCTGGAGCCAAGGAGACAGTAGGGAGGAGCACAGGTTTAGAGGGTGAGGTTGAATTTTGCTCCTGGCTCCCAGGGCTAGTCTGTCATGCTGGTTATCAGGTATGAATGTTTGGGAAGAATTTTATCGGGAAAGTAGCTTTTAAATGCAAATATTATTAATATGGGTTGATTTGTTTAGGAACAAGTCTGTGAATAAGTCTCGGATTCTGCAGGAATTTTTCCCTGCTTCCTCTTTGCTGTCCTTCCCCAAGACAGTGTCCTTGGAAAGCTGCTTCCTCATCCGCCATCCAGATTTGGGGAATAAGGTGAGAAATTAATTCCAGAGACGTTCTCTTCCTGTCTGTGATTTGTTCCCCAGCAGCTCTGAGTTTTTGTGGGATTTGCAGGGTATTTTTAGCTGATACAATCCTGAAAAGGAGCATTTGGGGTTGTATCAGTTTTGTCCATCCCTGTGTAAAGTGGCACATCAAGATGGCTGTGCCTCCCAGCAGCTGTGTCTAGTTTGGGGCAGGAGATACCCTGTGCCCATCTCCCTTGGCAGCTGGAAATGTCACAGAATTAGAGGATGAATCCCAGAATGGTTTGGGTTGGAATTGGGAGATTATCTTGTTCCAACACCCCTTGCCAGCTCCATTCACATTTGTGTCTGGCCTTGCTCTATAGCTGGGTGAGGTCTTTTTGTGCATAGTTGGGCAGAATTTATTTAAGAGTTGCATTTTAGGAGCTTTTCCTGGCAGTGAGTCTCACTCATTCTGAGACACTTCAGGCTTCTGGCCTGATCTCCACCTCTGTGTTTTTACGAGTTTTGGGGATGTGCAAGGCCTGCCTTGCCTTGAGAGGAGAACCCTTGCATGCCTTGCATGCAGCTGACCTCAGCTGTGATTCTGTGATCTGCTGGTAGCTGGGGGCAGCAGCAAAAATGTTGTTTGCTCTTTCACCTGCCTGCAGGGCGGTGACTTGCCCCTGGTTTGGGCAGACAGAGCCAAGGAAAGCTGGCCAGGCTTTTGAAATCCTCTCCTCCCCTCCTAGAGCTACAGCCTGCACAGCCTCTTCGCTGTTGGAAGTGGGCAGCTCACCCTGACTGTTGCACCTCTGGACACATGCAGAGGACACTGTGAGATGTTCAAGGTGGAGCTGGAAGCTGGGGATTTGGGTGAGTACCAGAGCTGTGGCATGCAGGGACTGGGAGATCCCTTGGAATCTGGAGACTGCTTCCAGCTGTGTGATACCTTTCCTGTGTGATACCTGGGACTGGTGTGTGCCCCTGTCACCTCCAGACTGGTGTGTGCCTGCTTGTCACAGCACAGGGAGTGATCCTTCTGGGCTGGGAGTTTGTGGCCTGGAAACCAACCCTGGGATACCAGGAGATGCTCAGTGTCAAAGCTGAGCAGCGTGGGACACAATGGTTACTACAAACCCAGTGCTTACCGAGGGAAGTGTCTTTCCAAAGAGCTCCAGCACGACCACATCCTTTAATGGGAAATGGGAGCAGTCTTTAAGGATTCACTTATCTAACAGAGCCTCTCTGTTGCCTCTTCCCAAGGTTATGCCAGCGCAGATCACTGGACACTGAGCTTCATGGCCAGAGGGACAGAGCCAGCGGTGCTTTGTGATGGAGCTGCCAGTTAAGGATGGTGGGGTGGGAAAACAGAGCTGTTCCCAGGACAAGAAGACTTTCAGCTTTGAAGTCAAGGCAGTGTCTTGAAAGGAGCAAGCTGGGGCGACCGGGGCAGGCAGCTTTGCCACCCTGCATGTTTACAATGTTTAAAAATGACTGTTTTCCTGACCCTTGAGGTAATTCTTTGCCTTTCCTCAAATGTATTTTGGGAGAAGCTCAAGCTATTTATGACCCTCCCTGTCCCCTCAGGTAAGCCCTGGGTTTGCAGCAAAGAGTTTTTTTTTTTCCAGGAGCAGCAGATGGGTTTCTCAGGATGAGACTCACCTTGCGTTCTCTGTGGATTATGGCACTTCTGAAACTTCCTGGGAGGTTTGGGAGTGGACGGGGTGTGTGACATTTCTGTGTACGTTCCTCCTGAGGAGGAAGCTTTGAGCCTGTGTTGTCAGGCCAGTTCTATAAAGGGAATGAATTGGTGATGTGTCCCAGCTCTCCCTCACGTCCGCAGCTGTGTGACCCTGCAGAGCCAATCTCGGCTCCTCCTCCCGGGCTGGGGAGAGCCTTGAGCCTGAGGGCAGAAACTCTGACCCACTTCGTCCTTGTTGTACCAAAAGAATCCCTTCAGGCCTCTCTGTGTTGTGATCACCCTTCTGCAGCTCTCTATCAGCAGGCTGTGAGCGAGTCAAATGGTAATTGTGCTTTTCTTCCCCTCCGCTTCCTTTCCTGCAGAAACACCACACACGTGTTAGTGGTGCTGGCAGTGCAGGAGTTGTGGACGGAGCTGGGGCTGAAAGCAGAGCAGCTCTGTCCAACTTTCACCTCAGACACCAAGGGCTGCACGGCCATTCTCAGCTGCTCCTTGTTTCTGGAGGCACTGCCTGCATTCCCAGCCCCGGGTACCTCCGGGAGCACCTGAAAGCTCCCTTTTCCCTGGCATATTTTTGCATTGACTCCTTCCAGACCTGGAACTCTTTCTTCCGAATGAACGTTGGTTTTTCCTGGGTCCTTTCCAAGCTGCCTTCGCGTGTTTCCTGCTGCTGGAGCAGCGCTGTCTCCAATGCCCTGAGAGAGGCTCGGGTTTGGTGTTTGCAGGCTGCGGATGCTCCGGTCCCTTCCAAGTCTGATCCTTTGGGTCTGATCCCACTGCTGAAGATCATTTACAGATGTGTCAGGCTGAACTCATCGGCCAGGGCTGGAGTTCAGGATATACTCTCACACTTGTTAATATGGAGTTGGGAGGGGTTTTGGTTGACAGCGAGTTAACTCTGTTCTCAGGAGCAAGAGCCTTTTTCTCTGTAAATATTTTAGGTACGTGTGAAATGACAGATTGGGAAAATGTCTGTGCAGCCTTTGTTTTTGAGGAGAACGGGAGCAAACATTGTGCTAATCAGATTAGGGGCTGGCAAAAGCTGCCAAGTGGGTTGACCATGTCTGGCTTCTGTACAAGGATAAGGCAGAGGACAGCTCCTGCTCCAAAGAATTTAGTCTGAGGCCTTGACACTACAATCATTTCTATGCATAACCCTTTTTTTTCTCCTGTCAAAACAATCAGAGCAAGCCCAGCACCTGTGTCAGTCTGTGCATGGCCCTCGGTGCTGGACACACACCAGATCTAGTAGAACCAAAGGGGGAGAGTCTGGCTCTCTCAGGATAGAAAAGGACTAATATAATTTGTTATAAAATATTAAAGGGAATTGGATTAATAACACTTCCATTAGTATTCCCACCACTTGGAGTGTATTTTGCACTCAGGACACTACATGCAGTCTTGTACATGCCAAGACACACACATACACACCACCCCTCTCCCTCCTGCTAAAGCCTGGGTGTTAGTTAATGGAAATTTGGGAGTTTGGTGATGGCAGAATTAGGGCCTCACTAGTGACTGTTGCTATTTACACTTTGGCAGCTTCTCAAATCAAATTCAAAGGCTGACAAGGTTATTTCACCTCTTACTGGTTTTGTATCTGACCCGTTTTTGTAAAGCATCTGCTCAGAGATGCTGCTGGAGCCATTCTTGCTGAGATTGCGGCGGTTCGGTGACACTGTCACTGCTAAGTGTCCTTGACTGTAACTTGTAAAAGAGCTGCGGAGACAATTCCCAAGTGTCTGTGAAATGCCTGGATTTGGAGAGTCACACTTAAGCCATTGTGGCTGTCTGGCTCTTTCGGGAAGAAGCAGAGAAAATGGATCTATTTACAGTTGCTGTTTAGACTGGGGGAGAGGAGGGGGAGGAAAGGGCAGGTTTGTGCCTGTTTAGCAGAAGTGTTCTCACGTAGTGCTTCTCCCTTCCTCAAAGAGTTGCAGCTGGTTGGACAGGAGCTGGTGAGTCTGGCCTGTTTGCAGAGCAGCTTTCCAAGTGCACTTTATGGGCTCTGCATAAGTTTCCAGCTCTGTCTCAGCGATACATTGCATATGTCCCAACCTCGCTCCCTTCGGAGTTTACATCATTTGTTTTTAAGCTCTCCGGTATATTTTCTCTTCCTCTTCCAAAAGCTGTAAGGAATTAGCTGCTAAACTAAAACAGGAGGGCAGTTCTCCTGCTGATAAAGAGCCGATTTTGGCCGGAGCTGCTGTGCAGTGCAGAGCCCCAGTCTGCAGCACAGCTTCCAGAGCAGCTCCTGTCTCCAGCTGCCAGAGGACTGGTGCTCACACCTTCCACATCCCAGGGCAAGGAGCCACGGTGGGAAACCCAGAGGTGAGGCCACAGAGGCAAAACTGGGATGGCCAAAGGTTTTGATACCTTTAGCTTAAATTAAACTGTGGTTGTCTCCCACAACCAGAGCTCCAGCTTCACAGAGTCCCTGGAAAGGCTGCAGGACTTCCCTAGAGAGCGTGGTGGTCCTAGTGACCTGCTGAGGTGGAACTGGGGGAACAGGGCTGTTCCTGCAGCTGTTGAGGTGTCTTGGTGATGGACATGACCAGATGAGTCATGGAGGGGATGTCCCACCATGGTTTCCCTCACCTCAGCTCCCCTTTGGCACTGTCTGTGCTGGTTTGGACAATCTCCCACTCACACACTGCCCAGCTCACAGGGATTCCCAGTCAAAACATTTTAAAATCCCTTTGTGTACTTCAGAGCTTGTTGCCTGTGAGCTGGGAGACAGATTCCTCCTCACCCCACATCCCGAAGGCTGCAAAGCTGCTCTGAAATCACACCAGAAATCGGTACTACCCACGAGCCCAGCGGACAGAGGTGAGGAAAGGTCACCTCTGCACTTGCCAGGCTGAGAAGACAGGCTGTCCTTGTCAGCTGGGCAGGAGAATTGTGGTTTAAAGCTGCTCCCCAAAGCAGGGGTCACTGACCAGTGCTGTCAGTCAGTCCTGAACTCAGGGTAACTGAAAGGAGGAGAAAGGATTATTATGATTTACTTCAGTACCAGGAAATCAGCAGCCCCCACGGGAGCAAAGCTGACAGTTTCTATTGATTCTTTTTTTTGCTTGCTTTGTTCCTTTTTTTTCCCTCCCCACTGTTATTGCACACATTGATTCCCCCGAGGGGTCCCTCTGCAAGGCCCTGGAGAGCTTTGAGTCAGATTTCCCGTGAGTCTCTGGACTTCAGCTTCTCCCACCAGGCCTGTTTTTGCAATGCTCTGCAGGAGAAGCTGGTTTGTCTAGGCTGGATCAAAGCACCTCCCTTCCCTCGTGGCCTCCCAGGCTCCAGCAGCAGCAGGAGGAGGTGGGGAGCAGGAGAGCATCTCATGGCAGAGATGTGAGCTCTGTAAACACCAGTGTCTCAGAAAGGGGCTCCTCCTGCCTTGAAACCCCCTTGTCCAGCTCGGTGATGCTGCTCCAGGAGTTTCCACACCCCCCCAATCCCAGGTCCGTGTTCATCCCTGCACCCCCAACAGAGCTGAACACTTCTGGGGTGAGGCCATGTCAGTGGGTGCACAAAGAGCTTTTGCTTCCTGCAAACCAAACTTTTTCCTCTTGGTAAATTTTCTAGGTAGAGCTTGATATCCTCCTCTTCAGGAGCCTCCTCCTTGTAAAGGGCAGATTTAGTGTCCTGCTGAGTTAGACAAGGGAGATGCTGGACTTCCCCTTTGCTTTGGAGATTCAAACAAATGGCAGGTGATTTATTTTTAGCATTATCTCTTTGTCTTGGGGAAGGGAGCCACATTCTAAAGGCTCAGGGGTGCTGGGAAGTAAAGCTATATATGCATAAAGACTGTTTCAATGCTGAACACTAAATTCAGTGGTGGGTTAAAAAAAAAAGAATGTAAATATGCACTTAATGCAGAATTTTATGGATGGTCCTAATTTAATATATTGCAAACTTTGTAAATACTTGGGAAAAGCCTGTAAAGTGTGTAAATAAATGAGATTTGTATGTAAGAAGAATAAAAAAGTTTTTACTTTTTGCAATTAAATACAAGTGTTAATGACCCTTTTCCCTTTTCCTGATTTTTATTTTCATGTCAGCTATTGAGGGGTTATTAAACCTTTTTCAGGGCACTTTTTCTAAGAGAAGTGTAATTTTAAATGAAAAGTCAGAACACTTTTGTTAGAAAAATATCATGAGAAACACTTTGTGAAAAAGGGTCACTTTGGAAAATGTTCTGTGGGTTTTAGCCTAGTTCTCTGAACGAAGTTGATGCAACAGCTCTGCCTGTCCCTCCTTTCTTTTCTTCCCAGTAACAATCTCCATCTTTCCTTCACAATTCAGTTGATTTCAGCCAAACTTCGAGGCGTGGAAGATGAGAAACTCCTCCAGAGCTAGTAAATCCGGGCAAGTAGGGAAAAGAGAGAGATCCTGTTACTCCCACACCAGTGCAGGAACCTTGTTAGACACCAACCAGCCCCTCTGGACACCCTTGAGACGTGAGTCAGTAGAAAGCCAGGCTTGGTCACTTCTGTACTGCAGAGTGGGGCCTCTCTGGAGGCACCAGGCTGGAGCAGCCCCTGGCAGGTGCTGCTGTGTGGCTCCTGTGCCCCTGCAGAGGCTGCTGCTCCCCGGGGTGTGGGGACAGGCTGTTCCTCGAGGAGCAGAAGGAAAGCTGCATTCCACACACAGCCAATGGGCTGCTTGTTCCAGCCAGCCCTGAGGGCAGCCACAGACTCCCAGCTCCCCTGTTTGGGGCGATTTCAGCTCTGTACCCTGTTCTTCCTCTCCTGCTCCCCCTTCTCCTGATGGCTCAGGGAAAGGGTATCGACCCTCTGCTTCCCCCCCATTCCCAGGGGGCTGTTCCTGAGCTGCCACATGCTGTCCCCCAACATAGACACAGCGCTGGCCGAAGAAAGCTCTGACTGACTGGGGAGTTCCTGTGCTGCAAACTGCTCTCAGCAGTTGTGTCTTGGTGCCTTTGTTTCTAACACAGCTGCATTCCAGGGATAGTGAGGACCTGTGTGAGAACAAGGCTTTGTCATTTGATGGGGGATTATTGTTATAGGCTGGGGGAAAATACAGGTGACACTGTGGTGGGTGTTCATTACAGGGCAACTGTGAAGAAGGGGAGGTTGGTGAGGTTCTGTATGGATATCTGGAAGTAGCCTCATGGTCCCAGGCCCTGGTTCTCCTGGGGAACTTCAACAACCCTGATATTTGTTGGAGAGACAGCACAGCCTGGCACAGACAGTCCAGGAAGTTCCTGCAGATCATTGAAAATAACTTCTTGGTACAAGTGGGCATCTGTGTTCAATTCTGGTCTCCAAGAAAGATGGGAATTACTGGAGAGGGTCTGGTGGAGGCCATAAAGATTAAGGGACTGGAGCATCTCTCTGATGAGGAGAGACTGCAGGAGCTGGGCCTGGTTATTCTGGAGAAGACTAAGATGTAGTCCCATCAATCCATATAAATATCTCCGGGGTGGGTCAGAGGCTGGTGTCAGACTCCTTTCGTGCTGTCCAGCAATAGGACAAGGAGCAATGGCCGTAAACTCAAACGCAAGTTCCACCTCAACATGAGGAAGAGCTTCTTTCTCTGGAGGGTGGCAGAGCACTGGAACAGCTGCCCAGAGAGTTGTGGAGTCTCCCTCTCTGGACACATTCCAAACCCACCAGGATGTGTTCCTGAGTCACCTGCTCCAGGTGGTGCTGCCTTGGCAAGGGGGTTGGACTGGAGGATCTCAAGAGGCCCCATCCAACTCCAGCTATTCTGGGATTCTGTGAGTTTTGAAAAAGGACAGGAGGTAGAAGAGAGGACCCATAACTGAGGGCTCAGGGGATGGCTGAGGTTTGGAGCAGTAGAGGCTTGGATGAAGAGTGCCAATCCAGGCACAGGGAGTGACCATGCATGTTTGTTGGCACCAGCCCCAGCGCAGCCTCTCCATCAAGGCCGATCTGTGGCACGAGTGTGTCCCATGGGGCTCCAAAACTCTAACAAATACATTTCCTCCCCAATCTTCAAGCTGTTGGGTGTTCCTGGCTCTTGCGAGGCACTTTAAATCTGACTGCCAGAGCCGTGGGCTGCTGAGAGCAGAAGCTGCCTGCACGATGCTGAGCTCAGGTCTTTCTCCCCTTCTCCTGGTGCTCTCAGTGCTGGAGCTGAGCTGGTCCCTGAGTGATGAAGAAAAGAAGATAATCTTGGATGAGCATAACAGATATCGCTCCCAGGTTGATCCCCCTGCCAGGGCTATGATGAAGATGGTAAGTGGATTTTCTTGCAGGGCAATGTTGGGGTGTTTGTGTGGTGCAGAACTCAATCTCAGTGTCAGGAGGGATCAGGATGTTCCTTAGGGGAGGCAGAGCAATTCTCCTGTGGAGTTACAAGTAGGTGTCAATGGGGGAGTTCCCTAAAGTGCCTTTAAAAGAGAAGAGTTTCCTTTCCCTTTGGAGTTGTCTTTGATTCTTTTCTGGAAGTTCCTAAGTGTGACCTGAGTCCCCTGCTGCTCTTCATGAGAGTGATGCAGCTCTCACTCCCCTGAGTGCCCACTGGAGCTCCTTGTGGTGGGACAAAGGGCAGGTGATGGCCTGCCTTGAGCAGGTGCCATGGGCTGGAGACTTTGCTGTGGCCATCGCTGGAGCTGCTGGGGGAATCCTGCTGTGTGGGACATTGCCTGCTGCTCTGTATTTGCATCAAAACCAGATGACATTAAAACATGTCAGTCAAGGTCTTTCAGTTATTTGGACCCATCACGCTCCTTCTCCTCCCCATGCCTCGTGCAGGGCTGCCTTGGAGGTGAGGGATCCCCTGTTTTGTTTGGGGAAATCAAATCAAGTCCCACATCACATGTAGCTGGAGTGGGAGCAAAACTGAGCTCTAGAGCTGGTGCAGCTTTTTGTCTTGTTCAGACTCTTGATTTGATTAAAAGTTGGCTATCAAGTTTTATCTTGCACATGTGATTTTTCCTCCCTGTTTACAGTTCATGGGGAGGAGAAGGACAACTGTTTATCCTGGAAAGTTGGAAGACATCTGTGGGTCACAGTGTGCTTGGAGAACCCCTCCCTGCCTGGCCCAGAAGTTGACCAGGCTGAGTAAAGCCTTCGTGGGCTGGTAAATGGGAGCTTAACAACCAAATGAAGCCAAAGGCTAAATTCAGGGAGAGGAGGCCTGAGCAGTGGCTGCAGAGTCAAAGGGTACAGAGCCAGAGCCCTCAGCACTGTGATGGTTTCTCCACGCTGAGTTGAGGATGCTCCGTGATGGCATTAAATGTGCTCCAGGAGAGGTTGTGAGAGTTGTGGTGATGCCCTGACCTTCTCCTGTTTGCCCTATAAACCAAGGTTTTCTTTGTGTTGGGACTGACCATGGAGCTCCCCTCTCCTCAGGACTGTGTTGGGTAGGGATTTGAATTTTCCTCGTGAATGGGGAAACTGTGGCCAGAGAGCACAGGGGTCCTTGTGGGTGCCTTGTTCCTGTTGGAGAGCCCAACAGGCTCTCCTGTTGCTGACCCTGAGTTCCTTTCAGACCTGGGACACGGACCTGGAGGTCAATGCTCAAGCCTTTGCAGAGAAGTGCATCTGGGGCCGGAATGGGGACCGGAATGGGAAAAACATTATCGCTGTGAATTCAACGCTGAACGTAAAACTGGCCATTGAAAAATGGAATGAGGAGAGGCAATTCTACAACTTGACAACATCTTTGTGTGACCGCAGAGAGATGTGTAGCCGCTACACCCAGGTACCAGCTGTTGGGGTGGAGGGGCTGTTGGGACAGGAGCTGTACTAGTGCCACAGCTCCTCCCAAAAGGACAGGAAGCCAGGTGGGACTCACAGTGATAGAGGGAGCCCTGGGCATGGTGTCAGCCATGAGCAGCCTTTTGGAGAAGACCTTTTTTGAGACAAGCTCTGCAGCCCTTTTTTCGGCTGCTCAGCAGAGCTCAGTGACAGCTTGTCTCGGGTATAGGGATGAGGTCTGAGTGCTTCTTCACGGCTTGGGTGGGAGCAAGGAGGAGAAGAGGTGGTGGATGGATGGATGGATGGTTCCAAGACCAAAGCAGAGATGATGATGCTCTGCCTGGGTAGATTATATGGTAGGAGAGCTGTGGCACTGGAATATATAAACTTGGGAAGGTGGTTCAGATAGGGGCAAGGGGCAAGATCCTGAATGCCAGAGCAACATGGGGAGGTGGGATCTGGGGCACACCCTGTGGGATGAGGAGGACCCTGGAGCAGCCTTTAAGGCCAAGAGACAGGTTGCCTTCACCCAATGCCCTCACCTCCACCCCTGGTCTTTGCCTTAGGTGGTCTGGGCAAAAACAAGTCGCATTGGCTGCGAGGCACATTTTTGTGAGAAGATTGATGGAATCAAAGTGCAGAAAATGCACCTGCTTGTTTGCAGCTATTACCCCACGTAAGTTCCGGGCCCCAATGCCCATCCCCTGCTCTGTTCTAATGGGGGTGAGGGATCTGCTCCAGGGAGGTGTCTGCCCTGGCTTTAGCAGCCTTGGGGTCAGGCTGGTGAGTAAATGACCCTGACAGGCTGTGGCAGGAGACCAAGACCTGTTTTTTACATTAATCCTGAGTTTTGCCTTGGCTGGGACATCCCAGCTGAATCAGCCTCCTCTCTGGGATGGGTGTTTCCCCTTCCCTCATGCTTCTTTTTCCCGGCATTTTCTGCTTCCAGGGGTAATGTAAGTGGCCGAAAGCCCTACTTGGAAGGACCCTCGTGTTCATCGTGTCCCACGGACACAGTCTGTAAGGACAACCTGTGTGGTGAGTGAGAGGAGCCATGCATGGCCCTGGAAGGGCTGTCAGAACTGAGACCCCAGGCTGGGTCTGAGCTCTGAACCCTCCTGGAGCTGTCAGGAAGCTCTTGAACAGCAGCAGCTCCAGGGCTGGACCTAAGACAGGACAGCTGCCACAGTATAAGGAAGGCCTTGTACCCCATTAGGCAGCGTTTTTTGCCCCTTGTGGGGCAGGAGGGACATTGTGTGAGGGACATGAGATGTCTCCAGGCTGGGAAGCCCAGAGTGAGCTGAGAGGGCTTGGCTGCTCTTCCAGCCCCTGCCTGGTTTCTGCTGGTCCTGCTCAGTGCAGGGATCTGCTGAGGTCAGCTGAGCCAACCCTAACCCACAGCACTTTTCATCTCTGCATCTCTTTCATACACCTCAACCTCAGCCCTGCCAAACTCACAGCCACAGCCAGACCAGAACCCACAGTACCAACACACACCAGAGCCAAACCACAGCATCAGAACCCACCATAACCACAGCCAAGCCACCATCCAAAAACCCACTTAGAACCCCAGCCAAGCCACCACCCACAGCCACACTCCAAACAACAGCCAAGCCCAAACCCCAAGCACTCTCACCCATTACAAGAGCCAAACCAAAACCTGCCACCATGCCCCCAACAACAACCCGAGCCAGGCCAAAACCCACCACACCAAAACCCACCACAGCTATGGCCAAGCCAACACTTGCTGCCACATCAGCAGCTGCCACAACAGCAGTGGCACAACTGAAAACTGCCACAACCACACAGCCAGAACCAGAAAGTCCTGATCCTACTGAGGCAACTGGGATCACTCTTTCCTTTGAGCCCACATCAGACCCAGATTATAAACTATCTCCAGAGGTAGAGGTAGGCACTGGAGAGGCTGATAATTCCATCACTAAAGAGGATCTTCTCTAACTTCATGTTTCCTTCTTTTCTTTTGGTGTCTTCCCTGTGCAGAAAAAAAGAACAGGAACGGGAATGGGATCAGGAACGGGAAAAGTGTGGATGGAGCCAGGGCTGGAGCATCCAGTACCTGCTTGGCTCTTTGGCT
>VZRM01003435.1:0-180835 GCA_013397955.1 Grantiella picta
GCCTTTAATTTGTTGGTTAGCAATAATGGTGTTAGAGTTGTCTGTTTGGATGTGGTTTATGCTTTAATTGTTTATCTCTTGAAAGGGGAAAAATAATCGTATTTAGCACTAGCACTCCCTCCAGCTACTGCCAAGGCCTTCACAGGAGATTTGAATCATAATGTACTAATTTATAAACCTCCTGAAAGTCATTTGTGTTGTTAGCACAGTGCTGAGATTCCTGGAATAACAGAGAAACTCTCGTTTGCTGCACAGTTCTGTTAAGTTCTGAGGATGGGACCTGAATTTCCAGCCAGGTGAGAACAAGAGGGAACCTGAGCCCAGTTATGCTCCTAAAAACTTAGTAATTCCAGAGGATGACAGTGGTTCCTGTGTCACACTGGGCACAGCAGGACAAGTGTTTGGCTTACAAAGCACTCCCATTTCTCACGCTGAAAGAAATCTCAGAATACAAATTGCTGAAAGATCACAGAATCCCAGGATGGTTTGGGTTGGAAGGGACCTTAAAAAGCTTCCATAGTTCCATATGAATGCATGTAAAACCCATTTCTACCTTTACATAAAGTGGTTTACACTGTTATGCAATAAAGAACCACCTTTATTTGTAGAACATCAGGACAGATGTTATATTCTGCAAAATTTTATCTTCAAATAATACATATTTGCAAAAAACAGTCTGCGCATGCTGAGGTAAGAGCTCACTCAATGTTAGGTTGGAATTTACAGATTTTCTTGTCTTTCAAATAGTTTAATTCTGTTGAGCAATTTGCTGCTCTGAATAGGGTCAAAACCAAGAAAAACAAGTCAGACTGATGAGTTTATATTTAATAAATAAACTTTTATTCAAAAATATCCTCTCGTTTATTCACAGTTTCAAGTCTGAAAAGGATAATACTATTCTTGATCAACTTCAACACAGCTGAAACCATTCACTTTCCAAAACAAAAAATTGCAAGAGTCACATCAAAGCTAGAAAGGCACAGGTTTTTGTGCAGGATCCTCCATGGGATTAAGAAGTGCATCCACATATTCCACAGAAATCTGGTACAACTTGGGCTGCCCTTAGCAGTGAAAGCGTTCCAGTAGAGCCATGCTTACAAAACACATCTCATTAAATACCAAACCAGAGCAGCTGTGAGGTTACATCTCTATGCAAAACATGGACATCACTGCAAGAGAAAAATCAGGAATTTCCCCACGGTGAAAAAGTTACATTTTTATCTCCAGAACTCCAAGAACTGGCATTTCAAACAAAGTAATGCTGGGAGCCGAACAATGAGAGCTTTGCGGGTATGAAAAGGAATCGCTGTGCTTTCCCAGCTGTCCAATGGAACAGTGGGGATAACTCACCCTCAATAAACACAAACATGGGAACACCCCAGTGCTCCCAGCAAGGCACTGGTGCTGCTGCTCTGCAGTGCTGCTGTCACTGAATGCCAGGACTGCCTTCGGTATTCCTCGGAGCCAACTGCTCCAGCAGGCTCAGGATGAGCTCTGTGCGCTCCAGCAGGGACAGCCCCTTGTTGGCAGTGGCACGAAGCAGCAGGGAATAGACCTGCTTGTTTGTTTTCAGAACTGCTTCTTCTTCATTGGTGCCCCTAAAAAAGAGAGCAGAGAATCCCAGCTCTTACAGACCACAGCTCTTTATTTTGCAAATTATCAAGAGCATTATTAAATAATATTGATGAGTATCCCTGGGGATATCCTCAGCCCCCACACTCCCTGCTATTTCACACCACTGCACTCAACTCATTCCATTTATACTGCAGAAAGGAGCATAAAATATAAATAAATATGGTATAATATAAAATGTACAACAGCAGTCAGGTTAATTGCAAGTGCTTCAGGAATGACTGAGAAACGCTGAAGCAAATTAAATTCATCATAGACTTGGCAGGAATCAGACAGGTTCATTTATTGAACAGAACAGGAGTCAATAAAAAGCCACTGAAATGCAAAGTATTTCTGGGATAAGTTACAAGTATTCCCAGAACAAAGTATTACTTTCAATTACTTTTCCCGTCCGATTTGCACAGCCAAGTTCTGTTCTGCTCATGATTCCACTTTGGGAGGGTAAAACTCTCATTTCATCCATTTTTACTGCCAGGCTGCAAGCTTTGCTATCAAACATTCCTGCATGTTCTGCTGCTCTCTGCCGAAGTGCACCTGAGACCCTGAAGCAGCATTTGTGAGCTCCAATTTCCTCCCTTTTCAGCCCATTATTAAAGTAGAAGGGAGGAAATGCACACAGGCTGCACAGGAGGCACAAGAAAGGTTAAATCAGAGGTAGTTTTAAGCTTGGCCTCAAAGCTTCAAGAAGTTTAACAGATTTTTAGAGTCCCATTTCACAGCATTCCAACTGTAACAGGTTCCCTGGGTGTGATCTTCAGTGCAAAACCACAAGACAATAATGCCAAGGCAAATGTGGGGGTAAAACCCTTCCAAAACAAAAAATGAGGAGTTGCCCATGTTATGAGACAACAGAACTAAACCCATTTACTCAGTCAGCTGAGACATCAGTTTGGTAACACATAAATTATCCTATAATAATCCTCTGTGTTTCACACATTCAGATTGCCACCTTGTGAAAGCTTTGTTTTAGGAGGGGAAAGCTCCTAGCATTGCCTGAACCACAGCTAAAAACACACACAGGCTGTCTTCTCTTCTGTTTTTTTATTTACCAGTCTCTGTCTCTGTTTATCAGCAGACAACTTCCTCCCAACAGTGAACTCATTTCACAGTTTACTTTTAGCAAAACAGTTCTTGCATCAGCAGTGCTTCAATTCCCAGAATCATTAACCCAACTTGGAAGCCCAAAAAAATCCTCTAAAACTAATGCTACATTTTCATAACTTCCCTTTATATAACATTGGGAACAGCTTCTGCATTCACACACTTGCTGCTGAGGGAGTAAAAAGTATTTTCTGGGTCCCAAAAGGAACACCACACATGTTCAGATGAAACCAACAGAAGGAGCTGGGTAAGGAATTTCCTGCCACCCCAAATCTCAACATCTCTTCAAGGTCAGCACAAAAAATATCAAAACCATGTTTGTCCTGAACCCCGGGGTTCAGCAGCAGGACAGAAGACTCCATTAAGAATTAGTAAATTCTCTGACACCAGGGCACATCTTCCCCATATCCATCCCTCTCTATTTGCAGCATTACTGATGTGCCTGAATTTCTTCTCAAGCGTTCTGCTTGCCAAACTCCACTGACATTTTATCAGCAAAATGTATCAAGAGATCAGCAGCACCTGGCAGCTTCTTCTCCAGGAACTCTCAAGTGCTCTGTCACACACCAATCCCAGTGTCAGTCAGGATAAAGGACACCAAGCGTCAACTTACCCAATCTTTTTTTTGGTTGAAGTTAACAATTTAATGGATTGGAGGAGAAGGAAGGACATTCTGGACTCAAAAATCCCGAGCAGTTTCAAGACTTCCTCCTTGTTAAGGCCTGCAGAGGAATCGTTCACTGACATGCTCTCAGCAGGAGTTTTATCCTTGCTTATCTACAGGAGAGAAACAACCAAAAATAATTTCACTGAATTCCACCTTTTAAATGCAGGGAATGAGTCAGAAAATTCCACGTGCAGGGGAGCTGACTTTTACAGCTGCTGCCCAAACTGCCAGCAAGGAACACACAGCATATACTGCAATTCTTGACTGAGCCATCAGGAACATTGTTCACACTGGCTACAGATAAACCTCCACACCTTAATATTTAAATATTAAATATACCAGAGAGAGAACTCCTTTTTTTATTATACACAAATTTTGAAGATCTTAGAGGGGACTTTTAAAGGGTGATAAAGGACCCTTTTAAGGGATAGCAGAGTTGCACAGGAAGAAGCCCATTCTCACAGTCAGGCAATCCAGGTCTGTACAAAAGTATGCTTTAATCCATCCCTGGATCGTGTTCTAAATGAATTTTTTTTATCCACTTCCAGGCTAGGGGAGAACCGCAATACATTCTAACTCGGTCCACACTCTTTAAGCCACTAACTCCATAGAAAAGTAACAAAGGAATATTTTCACTGCCAAATGACTATTTTTTGTGAAGGCACAAGCCAGAAGGGAGCAGGTATCACACCACTTGAAGTTCCTTTACCTGTTCACTTTCTGCCGCAAGCTCCTTCCTGATGAGCTGAAATGCACCCTTGGTTTTGGTCATTATATCAAGAGCCCCAGACAGAGTCTTCAATTTCCCAGCACTGCTGTTCTGACCTAAAAACCATAAAAATGAAGGACAAATGGCTTATGTTACAGACTGTATTTTTCTCCCATCCAAAGATTTCAAGAGTTAGGAAAAAAGCACATCTTGCCCTATTCAGCTGAAAACCAGCAAGATAAAAGTGCCTTGTCTCCTTTCTTGAGGAAAATTCTATTCTGAGCAGCATATTGCTCCTGTTCTCATATAAATTTAGTTATCTAAAAATGAAACTAAGTAGGTAGTGGTGGCTTGGAAAGCTGTTGTAAAGCAGAGCTACACTTACTGGCCATCTGGAATTCTGCAAAGGCCACTCTTTCCAGCTGCACACGCAGGAACTCACAGGGGGCATCCTTCAGGAGCTGGAAGAGTCGCACTGCTTTGCTATAGTGGAGGTCAGCAAGGACACGGTGCTGCTTCCTCAAGTGTTCATCACCAACCTGCACTCACAGGAGGGCACAGAGTAAATCCCACACCCTTTGAATGTTCATGAGAAGCCACTGGAAAAGTTTACTTGGAGACTGTCGTGAAATAGCACTTGTTCCTTTGCTTAAATATTTTAAGTAAATAAATCCCAACTACAGGTAGAAGGACAAATATCAAGCTCCACACATATTGAACACGTTCAGGATGGAATTTAAAGCAGTGTGGAACACTACCTGGTTCCTGAGGCAGCTGTGGTACATCGAAGCCAGCCTGTGGTGGATGGTGGCAGCTCGGTACTGGCACAGGGGCTGCCGTTCAGACACTGTATCCACATCGCAGTACTTCAAGGACTTCATCATGGCTTCGCTGACTTCCTTCTCTATCTACAACATAAAGAAATAAATACACCCCAAATTTAAAAAAAAAAATTAAAAATCCCTGGAGAGGGGCTTCTCACGAGGGCATGTAGGTAGGATAAGGAGAGTAGGTGTTGGGAAGGAATTGTTCCCTGTGAGGGTGTGTGGAGGTGGCTCTCGTGGAGCTACCCTCCCGGGATGTTCCCTCAGGGGCAAAGGATCAACCAGAACCCTGGGAAGACCAATAGTCATGGTATGTCCCAGGAAACCCCGTGCTGTTTGAAATGGTAAAGCCTCGGGGGCAGATCCCAATGAAGTGACTCCACCNTGTCACTGCGTAGAACTCAGCGCCTCTTGATTCGGGGATCTAAGGTCCACGAACCTGGAACTGCGGGCTCCGTGACCAGAAAGGGTCATCGGCCCAGCCTGCCCGCAACAAGGGTGGGCAGGCCCTGGCACAGAGTGCCCAGAGAAGCTGTGGCTGCCCCTGGATCCCTGGCAGTGTCCAAGGCCAGGCTGGATGAGGTTTGGAGCAGCCTGGGATAGTGGAAGACATCCCTGCCCATGGCAGGGAACAGGATGGGTTTTAAGGTCTTTTCCAACCCAAATCATTCTGTGATTCTACAACTTCAGTTTTCAGGACAACAGCGTATTTTTTTTCAGATACAATGAATGCTTTCTGTTACCTGTTCCTGAGCCTTTCTTGACAAGGGAGCATAATCCTGCTGTAGAGTTGCCATAGTGAAATATGTAGTAGACAATTCCCAGTTCACAGAATCCCAAACAGCAGGATGCACATCCCTCTTCCCCAGCGACCTCAATGCCTTCAGGTAGTAGTCAATAGCCTACAAATGACAGAATCATACATACATAGTTACTGCCTGCATTCATAACAACCAGAAATTAATTTCCTTCTACTCAAAGTATCTCTCTGAGCCTTCTTCAGTATATCCCATTTGATAATCACTTTAATCCTGACCATGAAATTCTCTCTCCCTTGTGTGTGGCATTGCATTATGTTAAATATCAGCATCTGAATGTCACAGCAATCAAACCTCAACACCACCACCAAAACCTACAGGGCAAGGATTAGCGTAGTACAGAAGCAGGAGAGCTATCCCAGGTTATTCCACCCAAAATTAAATATAGTTACCAAAGCAGTCACAAATACCTCACAGTAAAAGGCATTTTGTGGTTTGAGCCCTGCTAAAACCAGGGAGGTATTACCTTATTGTAATAAAGGGCCTCTTCTGGGGAAAACTCCCTTTTGAAGTCCCCTTCAGCTGCACAGTGGGCCTGAGCACAGATCCTCATCAGTCTCCCCGTGTTGCACAGCAGAAGGGCAGCATTGGTGGCATCATCAATGGATTCAAAATTCTGAATTCCTTCCTCAAAGCAGGAGAAACTTCTCTTCCAGAGCTGCTGCTCCGTCGTGGAGACGTTTTTACTCACTAGGGTGAAGCACAAGGCTTAGAGACTCACTCAAATTCCTCAGAGGTTCTGAACAAACATTTCCATTATGTCCCATTACAAACCATATTTTAGCATTTAAGGGTGGGAAATGATTCTGAAGACCCAATTCATGGAAAATACTCCTAAGATTTCCGTATGTTTGAGGGTTTAATACCCGAGGTGTGCTATTACACATGCTACACTTCCAAAAGAATTCCAATGATATGACACACAGAACCCCAGGAAATTAACAGGATAAACCAGATTTGTTTCCACAGTAATAATTCAGGGGATTGGAGTTACTGCTATGCATTTTCAGTATGAAGCAAATAAAACATGACTTTTACAGACAGGTAAATTAAGCTTCTGCTTGTTCACGCTGGGCTAAACCAAATACATCAAGAATGCAACAGGCCCTGCCCTTCACAAAAGAGTTAAAAGTTTCTCTGATGGTTTTTTGAGAAATTCTACACATTTTAAAGGAATTTTTCCAAGTTATATATTCCATTACTCAGTCTACGCACAATTAACTACAGTGCACAAGCCACAGTAATCTACTGTACACAAATAATTACAATGGACATTAAAAAACTACTAAGCCATTTAAATATCCTCTTTATAATCAGAAATAGATTTTCCATACAATTAGTGAGCTTGATCACTGCTGTAGCTCCATGAAATAGTCAGGAATGGAAAAAGGATACTTGCCCACTCTCTCTGTCTGCACTGCAGCAGCTTGGTTCATGTAGAACACTCCAATCTCATTCCTGATATTGCCCATCCTCTTGAGCACTTGGATGTGCTGCTCTGGGTTTTGGTTTTTTAAATTACTGAAGAGTAGGATTTCATAAGCTGCTTCATAGCATTTACAGCTGACTGAAAGCTGGTATTCCAAGTCTGTGGATAAATCTGTAGCCCAGGCAAACACTGGAAAACAAAATGCAAAGCCTTCATGTCAACCAGTATTTCTCTATTTAAATCTGTGGTAGTCTAGGGAAAAATGCCCAGAGAGATGACCAAGTACATGTCAAAACAATCCCACAGACAGGTAGATTTTATTTATTACTGAAACAGTTACTGTCTGCAGTTGTTTCACAGCTCCAGGCCATGTCATACAATACCTTGACAATCCCCTTCTGTATGACAGGCAGGAAGGATGAGCTTTCTCTGAAGAAAACAGAGGTGAAGTGCAATAAACCCTCTGCCACAAGTTCTCCCCATGCATGATTTTGAGGAAACCCTATGAAATTATTTATGTCTGTCATGTATCCAAAGTCTGGCAGCTCTCCTGTGTCAGGATCATACCTTGGCACCTGGATTCTCTGTGAAGGCTGTGTAGTATCTCCTGATCCTCTTTAGTCTGGTAATTATATTCTTCAAGGTAAGCTGCTCTGTTGTTTGCATTCTGAGCCAGCATCAACTGGATATCTCCACAAAGGGTTAAGCACTGACACAGGAACACCAGCACCTCGGGAAGCATGCTGCCACACAGGCAGCAGTAGGTATCTGGTGGGGAAAAAAAGAAAAAAAAACCGATGGATGAGGGAGGGGGAAAGAAAAGAATTACACCTCAAAAGGCTTGACAGACTGACAGGATAATTGGGTTTTGTGTTACCTGTCTGCACACAGAGAATAAATGTGACAACACATGTTCTCCTCAGAAGAAATAAGCTATTTTAAAGTCAGAGTTGCTCTGCATAGCTGATGGTTTAACAAGAGCCCCTGTGTTGTCCAAGCTGAGCAGTCAGTCTGGCAATTACAAATGCTAATCTCAGATTTGACTAAAATAAAACTGACTTTCTGCAGATTAACTCAAATGAGATACAGCCTGAAAAGTTAATTTCCAGAAGGTGGAGTTTGAAGTTGATTCTCCAGTCTATAAAAGACGGAAAGGTGCCAAGTGCTCTGAGTTATTGAGAAGAATATCGAAGCTTTGTGCTACTTTATAAATGTCCTCCTGCCCTAAGGAGTCTTTCCTTCCCTTATGGCAGGGAAGTAGCAGCACTTTAGCACTAAGCTACTGGCATTTCCCAGTTAGTTACTCTCATTATGGTAATATTAGTCTAAACAGCCTGATTTTACTCTTTTCCTTCTCCTCAGTAATGCTTGAAGATGCATTCTATTTCAGAGGAGCATCCAATTCAGCTGATGAACAGGTCTGGTGTTTCTCAGAGTCAAGGATACATTTATATAACATAGGAACCACCAGAGAAAACTCCCCCAAATTCAACTGCTCTGAAGCTCCAAATGTGCCCTCAAATTCCCAGTCTGTCAAAATGGGATCATTTTCAATCGATCACTCACAAAAGTTATCCTCACTACAGACTTCTGTCCTGAATAATAAGCTGGACACTTGATTTAGTTAAACACATGCTTGTCAGACCTGTCACTGCCCCACATTGGGATAAATCAGGCACAGCAGTATCTGATATGGTGACAGGTGTCTCTGGCAGTGGCACAGGTGACAAATCCATGCAAGGAGCTTACCATGGCACTGCAAGGCCAGCTTGATGTATCGCAGTGCTCGCCCGTATTTCTGCAGGATCATAGCAGCATCAGATAGGACATAATAAGCTCTTGAAGATTTCAAAATGAGCTGGAGTTTCATTTTATATTGCCACGATCCAGGAATCATTCCTGACTGGCTGGAATGCTTCCCCTTCTGGAAAGAGCCCACTGTAAGAGGAACAGAACCTTGTCAGTGAATCTCCCCTCTAACATATGACAGAGGTCGGACACGACTCCCTCAGCATAGCCAGAGTGGGAATTGCCTGACTGCAGCCCTGCACAAGTAGAGTTCTCCAGCTTGGCTGCCACTCCCTTTATCATCTGCAAAACAGACCCAATACGTGGCACTTTTCCATGCACTGCACCCAATAGCAGGATGCTGGGATCCAGTGGGACAGTGACAGTGCAGTGACCTCTGACCTCAGACAACTTGTGAAACACAGAAGCAGAGGCCAGCACCACTCCCTTAAGGAGCAGTGGGAAAGAACAAGAAAGCCACAGGCAGACTTTGTCATGTTCTGCACAACATCCTTTAGATAAAGGCTCAGTTTCTGTATGAACAATCTCAGTGAGAAAGCCTCCATTTGTGGGTTTAGCCTCCAGCACACAAGACCCTGGATAATCTGCTCCTTCCCACAAGGAAAACCAAGGACTTTCTTACACTCATTTCAAGATATCCTCTGCATAACATTATGAAGCTTTTCTTTGATGCTGCAGTGCTCATGGAACCAGAAGGATCCTGGTCTAAGGCCTGTTCCCACCAAAGGACAGAATTTTGCCCTGATAGTATTTGCACACAGAAATGAGTCTCTTGTGTAAAATGGACCTACAAGGCTTGACTTGTAAACTCCCATCTTGTAATAATATATAAGTAAATATAAGAAAATACAGTAAATAAATTCTTAAGCACTACATGTTCTATTAGGACAAAGGCAAATCTAATCCAGTAACACCTCACCCAGCTAAAGACACACACACTGCACTGCACATACACTATATCCACACACTATTAGTAGTTCTCTTGAAGTTAGAAATTACAGAATTTAGAGGACTCATTCTTTCCATATGTATGTAAATATGTACACGTGGCAGAGAAAATACATAACTTGCATCACAGAAAACAAACCCATGGACTGGAAAACAAAAGTGAACAGTAACACTGCTGTTACTTCAGGGATGGACTCATCAAGTACAGATCCAGGAATCTGTGTGAATATGAATAACTCAAAAATGAACTGGCTTCTTATTCAGAGATTCTTCAGAGGGAGAAGAGAAGAGAAAGGAAAGAATAAAGAATTGTACAAGTAGGCAAGACAAGTGTCTTTCTGAGCTATGCTTACAGGGCTCCTTGCCCTGCAGTGAACTCTACAACTTTCAAAGGAAAAGTCTTTCCTGGAACTTTTTATGTCACTACAGAACAAAATAAAATAGAGAGACTGTAGTCTGAAACTTCTGGAGTTTGACCATTTAAGCAAACAAAATATCTTTTATTTGCTGCTTCCTTTCACAATTGTAGAGGTACAAGAAAGGAAACAAAATCCTAGTTAACATTTTACATGCAATTCAAGCACCAAGCATAATGGAGGAGCAAAACTTGCCAGAAGGGAGAAATTCCTCCAGAGAACATCCAGGTCACACACACACACACACACACACACACAAAGAAATTAAGACTATTTTTAAAACAACCCACAAAACTCACGGTGCTTCGCATACCAAACCTCAAAATAGCAAGCCCTTATGGAAGTCATCTGAAAGCCACATCTAAATAGAGTCCAGTAAAATCATGTGTTGACTAATAAAGGTTCTTTGCTATGCAAAATAACTCAAATGAGCTTCTCTTTTCATATTTAAAAAGGAACAGACTGTTCTCCAATTTTCAGTGCACTACTTGTCCTTAGGCAATAGTGTACTTAGTGATTTAAACACACTGGTTTGACAATCAAAATAAAGTAGCAGCAGTTTGTGTTGGCACTGGAAGGTCTTATTTGCACAACAATACAACTTACTTTTGTCTAGAAATAAGGCCATCTGTTTTTCCAGAGACTCAGGACTACGACTGGTGGATTCATCTTCATATTTCAACGGGATTGGAGTGCTGGGGTCAGCTGCAGGAAGGTCACCCTCTTTTTCAACACTACTGTCAACAGACTTCAAACCCTGCAAAAGGAAGAAATCATTTCCTTCACCTTGGCAGCAATATTTAGCAAATACAAAGCAGATGAAGAACTGCGTGGGAGGTGAAGTATCTTTAGGAAGCTGGCAGTGAACTCACCTCCAGGACGTGGTTGAGCACCAGCCTGCAGCGCTCCTCGGTGCCGTGGCAGACAGGGAATGCATAGCTGGGCTGCATTGGGAAACCAGGGAGGAGAAGAGAACACATGTTCAACACAAGAAATATAAAAATGGCTGGCCAGAAGATGCCAAATGAGAGGTAACATCAAGACAAAGTGGAATATGGGGGGCGGGGGGTGGGGTGGAAATCGACATGAAGTCTGCTCTACCATAAAACTCCAACACCTCAGATTTTATGAGCAGCACATGAAAAGTTTCTTTGCCCACTTCAGTTAACCTGGAGACAAAATTAACAGGGAACTAAATTTCACTACCCAATTTTGTCCCATGAACGGAATCATGCAAGAAGACCTTTAGAAATCCCCCAGTGTCACTTACACGTATTCGATGCACAGACTTGTACTTTTCTGGAACTGACAACTCCCCAACAGATTTGATTATTGCCACTGCTTTATTGTCATCTGGGGGATCAGAACTGTTGCTGTAAGAACCATTCTCATCACTGTCTGGCATCTCTTCCTCTTCCTCACTGTAACTTTCATCAGAATTTCCATTTATAGGGAAGTCTGCAGTGTCTTCTTTTTTAGGTTCATCCAACTGAAAAAGCTCTGATAACATGTAGCTTGCTGAAGCAATAATCTTTGCAAAGAGGAGAAAAAAAATCAGTGATTCATTTTCAAGTTAAATTCTTCTTTTGAGAAGCAAGAACAAAATAAATTATCTTAGAATAAGGAGTACAGAGTACATGTAAAGAGGTGTTTGATAACCTTTAAATACAGCCTGAGCAAGTTCCCTGGGAAGGAAAAGGATCCAAGCTGATCAAGGTTAGAAGAAAATAAAAACCTACTGGTAAAGAACAAGTACTGCCTGTTCTAACAACTTGCAGATCACAAGAGAAAACACAAGGATCTTAAGCAAGCAAAAGAAAATTGAATGGATTCCACTGGGATTTTGAAAACCTTTCACAATTTTAGAAGGAATCTAAAACATTCTTACTGGTTTAGTTAATATGTGTCATGTCCCCTCTTGTAATCCATTCTAATGGATTTTTCTAATCTAATTCAGATTTTTCATGCCACATTTTTGGGATTAATTTTCAGTTGAAAGCAACTTAAATCTAAACAATTTAGAGACTCTCTAGCCCAACCCACTTAGCCAGGCACGTTGCTCAGAACTGTGTCCAGCTGGGCTTTGAGTAGCTGAAAGGATGGAGACTGTAACTTCTCTGGCTGACCTGTTTCAATTTTCATCCACTTTCAGAGTAAAAATGTTCATACATTCACATTTTACACTTTACCCAGGATCTGATCCCAGAGGGCTCTTGGGCAAGAACAAAAGAGTGAATGTAATGACAAGTTCCTTTTTAGAGCAGGACAGAAGACTTGCGCAGCAATGGAAGTCAGCAAAAAAATACTAATTCTTGGAAAAAAAAAAAATCAATGCTTAAGTTTATAAATAAATTTAAATTCTCTCCCTTGGGAGCAAGAAGTAGCACACTATTTATTACCAGGTGTATTTTGATGACAGCATTTGTATTTTATTTACACAAAAGTGCAAGAAAACATGGAATTCTTACCTGAGGATGTCTGCCATTGTCCAACAACTTCAGACAATTCAGGAGCAATGTCCTGATTGTGCCATAGTGTTTCTTGTTCTGGTTTTTCTTCAGCATCATATTGCAAGCAACTCTAAAAGAAAGTTGAACAAAACAGTGAAATCCCTGGATAATGCCTTTGTGCTAGAAGAAAAAGAAACTTTAAACAATATTCTGCAACTGTAGATCTTCCAAACTTTATGATGGGTCTACAAGACTTTATCAGCAAAAGTGTTTACATGGAGAAATGGTGAAAAGAAGAAAGTTTGTTTTGACTAGTGGGAATGAGATTTAGCAAGTTTGTGTATGATTGGCATTTGATCATGATTTTTGGTCTGTGTTCTGAACAGAACTGCCCCAAGAACTAAGTATTGCAACAAAAATGATAAAAACTCACTTGTACAGCAGAATTGCCACTGGCATTGTAAAAGGATTTTGGTATTTGTCTTCAGTCTCTTCACAAAGCGTCGTGAGGTCATAGAGCTTTACTATATCACTCCCACTTGCTGAAAAGGAAAATCTTTCATTAATCAACATCACATTACCATCAATCTTTTCAAATTGATGTAAACATTCTTACCTTTAAACAGCCAATAGGTATGCCCTTCTTTGGTGCAATTTGATTTCAGAAAAGATAAGATATTTTGAGCAATATCTTTTATCACTTTGGTAGAAAAATTAGAGTTTTCCAAATTGGGAATATCTTCAGTCTTGATCATTTCATATTTCTGCAAAGAATAGAAATGAAAACTCATGATTAGGAGGGTTTTGTGACACCTACACCCCCCAAAATGAATATATCAATGTCTGTATCAACAGCTCAAAGAAACAAAGGCTGCTATTATGATAAATTCAGTTAATTTCTATGATTTACTTTAAGCAAGCACATCTTCAATACTCAATCAAAGCTTTAGGAAAGATCCATTTCTGTCACAAATATGGTGAATGCAGAACAAAAGATGAGGGGGGAAAAAAAAAGGGGAGAAAGGACAAAAGAACAACATCTGTTATTTCAATGAAACCCAGTCAGCCTAGGAAACAACTACAGTCTACTAGGTAGAACAGAAATACAGACTGTCTACAGTAAAATAGCATAAACATTCAAAAGTTTGTATCTGTCTTGGCAAGGAAACATTACAGATTTTAAGATGTAAGAAACTGATTTCTGCTGTTGCATTTTTTATTTTTGCCTTCACTCAAACATCAGGGGAAGAAGGAATCTTGCATACATGAAAGGGAGGGGAAGAAAGAGTACACGATTTTTAGATGACTGCTGCAAGCTGTCTAGAGGCTTCTCAGTCTGCAACACGGGATTTTTGTCATCATTTTCTCAGAACACTATGAAGGATCTGTTATACCCGAGGCAACTTCAGAAAGTGAAGAATGGATTATTATTTTAAGGCATAATGCAAAGAGCCAGACTTACCTGAACAATTCCATTGACATGAAAGCACATCACAAGCTCTGGTACGTTGCATATTAAGTTGTCCAACCAATAGTCAATTCCTGTTAGCACATTTATTGGCTTGTTGTTATCCCTAAAACAAAATATTTCTAGTGTTAGTTAAGTCTTCATTTCCCCTACAGGAAATACTAGGGATGTTTACTAATGGGATTTTGGTTCAAGTCATCTAAGAGTGGATGGACACTAAAACAATTATTTGTGAATTCTTATGAGTTATTATCAAAACGGATGTGCTGATCTCTCCAATGGAATATGCTCACATTCCATCAGCAATTTAGAATTTTTGCCCACATATAACAGGGTTCAGATGTCACACTATTGCCAAGATAGTAAGTACTTCAGACATTCTAAAGAAATGGCACTTTTAGCTGCAACTAATTATAGCCCAAACCTTCTCCCAGACCTTTGAAATTCCTTTCAGAGCAAGGTGCTTTTAATTCCTAGATGTGTCTTAGAAAGGTTACAAATACACCAAATGATCTTCAAGTTTTTGCTCATTCTTTGCCTATGTAGAGGCAGGAACAGAAAGGCTGGTAATGAAGGGATTAACATCAAATTGGGACTGGAATACTTCTGTCTTACTGCTCAGTAACATTTCAAGTGGTTATGCCCAACAAGCAGTTATTGAAATTCAGAAGCCCAGGAACAGAAGTATTACCGCCCTCTTTTATAAAAACAGTAAAAAATGCAGAGAGCTAAATAGACTAGAGTAGCAAATCAGTCAAGGCTGGCATAGATAATATCCCATGAACTTCCCAACTCACCTGAGACGCAAGCTCACAGCAGGGTATCTCCCCCCTCCAAATATTGGCATATTGGATCCCACCAACATGTGGATATCTTCAAAGGTCCACAGGATATTACGAACAAAGTCATTTTTAAGTCCCTTCATTGAAAGAAGACAGAATTGGCCTGTGAATCAGTGGTCTAACACTTGTTCTCTGTGACATTCTGTGGAGTTACGAGACAGCAAGAAGCCAAAGCAGCAAATAAAAACCAGCACGTGACGAACCCAGCTGAGCATTCACAGGAACTTAAAATAGCAGATGCCACAAAAGCTACTTCTACAGGGGACTGAGGTTCTCTCTTGGATCCAGTTTAGGCCCAATTTAGAAGTGTTGGTTTAACCTGGGGGTTTAGCTCTCACATAAAGCATACCTGACTGTTCTCCCCATCATTGAACAAAGGAGTCAGGTTTTGTTCTTTGGGGGCTGAGGCCACGTGCCCCACTAGATATGAGGGTTCAAGAGGCACATTTCCCTGTGGAAAGCACAAGGATAAGGAGTGATTCTGCTGCTGAGGTCAAGTCAGGCCATTAAAAAAATATATGAACAACAAAAGCATAAGGGAAAAACCTTTACCTCCAATATCTTTAAATAAATATTCATTAAGCTACAAAAAGCCCGTAGTCAGTGACTAGAACACTTCTTTTCCATAGTTAGTGCCAAAATGTTGTACTTTGTAATATTCTAAGAGGCTCTGGGAAGAAACCAGGAAGTATTTATAGGAGTTCCTTATTAACCCAGGGTCAACACCAGATTATCAATGTACAGAAGCAAAACCTCTATCCTGCTGGCTAATTTATAAACTGAAGAAAATGATACCGTACAAATGCACAACAGCTTCTTCATCACGAACAGTGCTGAATTGGGCAATAGTTCCTCAAGAGGATGAAAGAGAGAAGCAGACCTTTTCCTAAAAGCTTTCAAGTAGTGAAGTATTTCTCCACTTCAGAATATTACTACAACACAAGCCATGCAGTTACAATTTTATGGATAATGTAGGTTAGAAACGCCCTAAATTTAGCAGATCAGCTGGTAATACTAAGCAAGCACAACTGTATCATCATTGTTAAATTAATGCAGACTGAAGACAACAGATCTTTCAACCTCTCCAAAATTTAATCAATTCCTGGTTTCTGTTGCACAAAAAAACCCACAGGAATTAACAGTTTTTATAAATAAGTTTAGCCACAATAGAAATCCTGAATTAGTGCCTGATACTAATGATAGTTTGTTGCATAACTGCTGTAAACATCTCCCCTTTCACTTGTGTAATCTCACAGCAATCATTTTTAAGTATTGCTTAACTGTTTTCCCTTTCCAGAAATTTTAATTTTCCTCTTCGCTTAATAAATTCAGGGCCACCAAAAGATGGATATTAATGGCAGATGTAAAAAAAAATGCCAGAACCTTAGGCTTCCAAATGTATCTTCTGAATATCAGGATTTTCCTAATTTTAGGAAATTGGCTATGCTATTTAGGAAATGGCTATGCTTAGCCAAAGGCTTTGTTTCCCAAAAATGCTAGGATAAATAACATTTAACATTACAGTGACAGAACAAATATGTGAAATTTGGAGCTCTGAAGCACTGGCAAAAGCTGCAACTGCCAAGTTCTCCCCATGCTTTAGCTCAGTTCTTTCAGCAAAGAGCTGCAGCAGCTCCTCTGAGAACCTTTCAACATCTCTGTCTCAACAAACACAGTGGTGCCACACAAAACACTCCCCACACCAACCTGGTTAGAGGCACCTGGATCTTCAGACAGCGAGGAAGGCATTTCAAAAGGAGCTGGCCAGGAGGCCCTTCCTGCTTCATCGCTCTCACCTGCAACAGGACCCTCCTGGTGCTGCTTGGAAGTGGAAGGAACAGGCTGAGCAGCTCCATCTCCATTAATGCTGACAAGGAAACATTTACAAGTTCAGTTGACAAGATGCAAACAGATCCATTTTAGAGCTGTTATGTTTGGTGCACTGTTGTCAACAAATGACTTGGCTGATAAGCAGTTAATTAAGTGGTGCTGTTTATTTTATTCTTTAATACTTCAATTTTAATGCAAAATTCTTCCCAGCCTACTGTAATATTTACATTTTATTTCCTGACCTCATCCCTCAATTTCCTATGTATAAGGAGAAATCAGTAAATAAGACAGACTTTAATGGAATTTCAACATTGAGCTCAAGACCAAAAACCAGGCAGAAATAAGGTAAATTCAAGTTTCATGCAGACAAAGGGTTACCTGTAATATAAAAATTTAGAAAGTATTGCCTTCTGGTACCAATGTTCTTTACTCTTCTTTTTTCTTTGCCACTTCTGATCAATCAGCCTTTGATAAAACTCTTTCAGCCATGTCCAGTCCCCTGTCTAGGCAACAGCAGAAATATGAAATTAATAGCAAGAAGCATCTGCAAAGTAAACCAAGTGCTTTAGAAATACTCATCCACAAGAAAAGAGACCCAGAAAATAACTTCAGGACTGAAGTTTTTAACTGGTTATTTATTGAAAATACAGCTTCTAGGAAAGTTATGTTCTTATTGAAAATTTGACTTAATTAGAAAATCAGATTTATAAGAGACTACATAGTAAGAAATACATATTGATAATAAAATTAATCAAATAGTATAGCAATACTGATGTAACTACACAAAAGTGAGACATAGAATATTAATCCTACAATACCACAAATACAGGACATCAGATGTCATTTGTGGGTAAACTGATTGCTGCAGAACAGAGCACCTTTGGTACTCACACAGGATTCTCAGGAATTTCCATACATATTTTCTTGCTGGCTACTCTGTTCCTGAAATAATGAATTTTGACCACATGCTACAATGAACAAGAACCAAGTGATTAACCTGAGAGGATCTCATGAAGAGCTCCTGGATATCCAGCTCATCCAACAGGAGTGTCCTCCCAATTCTGTGCACTGCCATGCTCACGTGGGACTTGCTGTAAGGGATCTTCAGGAGTTTTTTAATATTCTTGCAGAAGAAAAGTGAAAAGAAAGAATATTCAATATAATTATATTGCATTGGAATAGAATTCTTAGCAAACTCCGGCCCTGTCATGTTTAGCAGGGACTTGGGGAGACTCCAAGTTTAAACTCTCCATCACTCCAAACATCCTTCCTTCCTTGTTCTTCCCCCAGCCCACTTTGGTCAGGCAGGATCACCTGTCCTGGCTGTGTCTCTTCCCAGTTTTCCATGCACTCCCACCCCCTTTCCCAGCACAGCTGTATGAGGAACAGGAAAGGCGTTGGCTTTGTGTAAGCTTTGCTCAGCAACAACAAAAACTATTAAAAAAAAAAACTGTAATATCAACCTGTGCTCTGGACAATCCCAAAGCAGACCCATACCAGGCATTGGGAAGAAAATGAACTCTACCCCAGCCCAAACCAGCACACATGGTCAAAAAAACCTTCCAGTGCCAGGGATTTTCAGATCATTCCACAAGGAAATGCACTTGTTGAGGGCAGGGAGCACGAATGACAAAGGTAAAGAGACCAAGTCATCAGTAGAAACCACACCCATGTCTTAAACACATTCTCTGAATGGATCATCACAACCAGGTAGCAACAAAAATGACCAAAATATGCAAGTGGATGTTTTGGATTTTAAACCTTTATTTTCACAGCAGAAATACCATTTTTTTGTCAGGTGTCCAGAGCAATCCAGACAGAGATCTAAGTCTGCATGCAAATCTGACAAATATTAACGCAGTACATGAGTATGTGTGTTTCCTCTTCTGATAGCCTCATCTGAATTCTACAGATATAACCAGCACCAAAAGAGTTGACAAGCTGACAAAAATCAAAGGAAAGAAGAATGTGGAGGAGAGCTCTCTCTTCTAGATAAAAATAGGAAAAAAATAATCTTGAGAGTAACAGTTTACATCAAAATAACTGACTGCATACACACAAGACAACTACAATGTAAGACTGATGTGCTGCACTCACTAAACCGCCTATTGTAGCTGAAGATTATTTCTAGAACTCCAGGGAAAATATGATTTTCTCTCTACATTTCTCAGTGATCACAACTCCCTTACTTGGTGATCAGTGATTCATTAAGGGTCCTTCCTTTTTGCCAAAGGATACAAAGATGCCAGAAGCCATGACAGTGTCTTAAGAGAAGTTTATACAGTGTAAGAATTTGAATGACAGAATTTAAGATGTGTCCATACCTCTGAATCAGACACGACATCCACATCATTTCCAACTGAGTCGATGAAGTCATAGGCCATCCCAAAGCTATTTTAAAAATATTACAAGTTAAGACAGTTCCAGTATGACATTACAGACCTGGTTTTTATATCTATTAAACCTTTGAAAGGTTTTTCACAAAAAAAAAAACACAACCCAGCTAAACATCACCAAGTGTAATGAGACCTAAAATTAACAAAATAATTTCATCTTCATATTCTACAAGTTTTTCAAAAATATCTTCGCAAGTGCTCAGATCTAATTTCAGGACATCCTAAAACACTTTAAGTTTTGCTGAAATCAAGAAAAATCAGAGAAATGGAAGGATTCCTTTTGACACTAAAAATAGTAAGAGTTCTTCAAAGAGTTTCTCTTTAAGGCAATAAGCATGTTAAAGACTTTTAGTAGCTGTAACTCATTTTACCTCTTATTCACGTTTTCCAAAACTGCCTACAGGTTGCAATAGACACATTGTCTCTTCCTCCACTCTCATTAAGGAAATTACAAGGTACTTGAGTTAGAATATTTCAATGTACAGATCATTCTTTAAAATAAATCCAGATACTACTATAATCCAAAGGATACATGATGTGCAAGTTATACTTTCATTATCAGCTTTTTAATACTGACACTAGAGAAAGAGATTAAACTGCCAGCCTCTACTTGACAAACACAGTATCTAAAATAAACATGAAAAATTCATCAAGCCCTGAAAAACATGTTACTCTGCTCCAAAATGTACAGCTCTTAAAAGAGATGATGAGGATGTAAACACAGACCTTGCACAAACTGTTAAATTTCACTGACTGGCTGACTTGGTGTGAATTTGCTTGTTCAGCACAGGATTTCAGCCTCCTGTTTATGAACACTCTGAATTCAACTCATTCAACAATTTAACAAACATCCACACTGAAAAGTAACACTACTTTTTCGGTGTGCCCCGTTTCACCGCCAGTGTTCACTCCTGATGTAAATCTGAAACCTCATTTGCCATTAGTCAGGGCCAGTTTCTAAAAATCCAGAAGAGCTATAAATTGGCTTCCAAAGGGAACCACATTTTCCATTTTCACCTGTTATCAAAGGCAGAAGGGCTGGCTGAACCAGTCCAGTTTGATTTAGGCCAACCAGGGAAGAGCATAAAGTCAGTTTGACTGTCTGAAGGAATGTGTCAACATGCACGTGAACAAAGTAATAATCAGCATCATTAATCATTTGCAAAGAAGACAAGATCAGAGCAGAGAGGCCAGAACTCAACATGAAAAAGTAGAGGGAGACTGGCTAAGACAAAGTGATGTATAGTTGCTATGGTAAAACCTGTACTTTCTACTTTAAATAGCACAGGATGCAAGTTCACAATCAGAATTACTCTTAAAGGCATGGAAAAAAAAATAGGGGCTGCTGGTTTTTACCTTGAGAAGGGTTTACTTTTTTTGCTATTGCCCAGAATGGTTGTCCCTGCTGGTCCCAGCTTGGCACTTTCCCGTAACCAGTTGGCAGGAGGAAGCTTCAGGTCTGTTTTCTCCTGCAGACGGGCAAAGGCTGCTTGTGGAGGGGCTGAGGAGTACTTCACCACAGCACTGCTCTTCACCTCATTGCCTCCAAGGAACAACACCGAGCCCTGGTTTGCAGAGTGACATTAGCCTTCTATTTATAAAGTGTTGGCAATTAAAACTATCAATGTTGTGTTGGCAATTAAAACTATTGCTCTGTGATAAGTTATTTTTAATGGTAAGTGAGCAAAATCCCGTCCTCTATTCACTTATCTTTCTCCAGCACATACAGTTTTCCAGTTATCCCAATTCCAACTCATGTCAAGCATAAATTCCTTTTCTGAAATTATCACAGAATCATTTAGGTTGGAAAAGACCTTCAAGATTATCGAGCCCAACCTGTGATGCATCATCACATTGCCAACTAGACCAGAGCACTGAGCACCACATCCAGTCTTTCCCTTAACACCTCCAGGATGGGAACTCCACCACTGCCCTGGACAGCCTGTTCCAACGCTTGACAACCATTTCCACGAAGGAATTCTTCCTGATGTCCAACCTGAACCTCCCTTGGCCCATCCTGAGGCTGTTCCCTCTCCTGCTGTCCCTGTTCCCTGGAGCACAGCCTGACCCCCCGGCTGTCCCCTCCTGGCAGCAGCTGTGCAGAGCCACCAGGTCCCCCTGATCCCCTTTGCTCCAGGCTGAGCTCCTTTCCAGCTCCGTCAGCCTCTCCTGGTGCTCCAGACCCTTCCCAGCTCCATTCCCTTCCCTGGACACCTCCAGCCCCTCCAGGTCTTTCTTGACTTAACAGCCCCAGAACAATCCCAGAATACGAGGATGGAGCTCAGCAGAGCCAGCACAGGGGGACAGTCACTGCCCTGCTCCTGTGGCCACACTGTGGCTGAGCCAAGCCAGGTGACAGTGATCTTCCTGCCCACCTGGACACCCTGAGGCACAAGAATGAAGTGCCACCAAGGTCAGCTGCCCACACAAACCAAAATCCCTCCGAAAGGCCAGAAGGAACACACGACTCCCACTGAAGTTTGTGAAAGTGGGTGTGTATTAACACCGAGCCTTCGCTAACACCAACACTAACACCAGCATTAAAGCTAACCACGCTTCTGCCTTAACAAATAATAAATAAATAAGCCCCGTGGCTCCTATTTCTTGTCAAACCCAGCAAAGCACGCAGCTGTCAGCCGAGCGTGAGGAGCTTTGAACTGACACATGTCCAAGGAAAAACAGCTCCACAGGACACCACTTACGTAAATGCGATGCACTTAGCAATAACAACAGCAACACCGCTCGCAATTAACGCTTAATCATAATTAGCATGTTCCCTACCGCACTCCGGCCTTGACAGACTGGAAAGAGGATCAAAAACACGGCTTCAATTAAAACACCACTGGGGGCTGTGACTGTAACCACAGCTCGACCCCCTCAGCCCCGCTACCTCACCCACCACGGCCCCTCCTCGATGCCGCTCACCTGCTTGGGCTCCTCGGCGTCTCCCCTCAGCGGGGCAGCGGCGCCCGCGCCGCAGGGCTCCTCCATGGCCGGGAAGGGAGCGGGAAGGGAGCGGGGCTGAGCGGGAATGGAGCGGGAATGGAACCGGGAAGGGGAACGGGAGCGGAGCAGCTTCCCGGGGGCGGCCGGCCGGGCAGCGCCGGCTCTCGCGAGACTGTTCGAGAAGGCGCGGGAAGGGCGGGCTCTGAGGCGGTGCCGTGAGGGGAGGGAGGAGGCGGCGGGGCGGGACGGGCGCGAGTCGTGCTGCTGGCGGGATCGCGGAGTTACTGAGGTTGGAAAATACATCCGAGATCCGCCAGGCCGACTTGTGAGCGATCCCCACTTTGTCATTATACCAGAGCACCGAGTGTCACGTCCAGTCGTTCCTTAAAAGACCTCCAGGGATGGGGACTCCACCACCTCCCCGGGCTGCCTCTTCCAATTCTTGACCACTCTTTCCGTGAATAAACTTCCCCTAAAATCCAGTCTAGGCCTCCCCTGGCACAGCTTGAGGCCGTTCACAGCTGAGGCAAAAGGTCCCCCTGAGCCTCCTTTCCTCTGGGCTGGTTTGGCTATCCTGGGTAGCTGGGACCTTAATGAAACGAGAAAACTTGGCCCAATGAAATGTAATTAAACAAGTGATAAATGGGGTACTTCAGCATGTGAGAGGATTGAAAGTTGCAGTGTCCTGCCCTCTGCTTTTACACTGAATTCATCAAAGGCTGTGATGGGCTCAGCAAGCAAGTAATGCCTAAATCGTGCCCACAGGATTTTTATTATCAATTGTTTTCCTTGTAGATGGTATTCCTCATTGTCCAAACCACAAGAGGCAGTACAGTTCATGACTGGTCAGTGAGTACAAATGCTGCCTCTTAAATTACATCTGTATCTATCTATATCCGCATAAATATAAATATATATATATGTATATGTGCATACATGTATATAGATCATAGAATCCCAGAATGGCTTGGCTTGGAGGGGAGCTTAAAGCACATCCAGCTCCAACCCCCCAGCCATGGTAGGGACATCTTCCACTGTCCCAGGTTGCTCCAAGCCCCAGTGTCCAACCTGGCCTTGGACACTGCCAGGGATCCAGGGCCACCACAGCTTCTCTGGGTACCCTGTGCCAGGGCCTCCCCACCCTCACAGGGAACAATTCCTTCCCAATATCTAATCTCAACCTACTCGCTGTCAGTTTGAAGCCAAAAAGGACACAAGTGTGTCTTTACAGTCTGTCAAGGCCAAGGAGGCAATGCCTTGGTTTGTGCTACACTGGCCAAGTGTGCTGACAGTGAAATAGTTGGGATGTTTCCAAGTGAGTGCTCAAACTCAAAAGCAAAAAACCCTTAAGACACAGTTAGGTTTTTTGTAAATATTGTTTGTGTTCAAATACGATGTGTGTATGAGTAAAGCCATTTTCAAAAGAACAGGAAGTTACATCCTAAAAATTCTATCCCTAACATCCTTGAGGTTTTCCTCAAAAACAACCCTTCTTTCTCCAAGCATTCCTATTCAGGCTGTAAAGTGTCATTGAAGTGCTTGTGCCAAACTGATTTGTTTTGAACACTCCATCCTTTCACCAGCTTTTATTTCTGTCTCGGATTAGAGACAAATTTTCTAGGTGGAAAGCATTCCAAACAAATGCCTCCCCCAAAGCCACAGATGTGACAATTTCCCCCTTCCCTGCGGCACATGGGCAAGGGCAGTATTGCCTAGCGTTGCCTTGGTTGTGTGGATCTCCCTGAGCGACCAGGGCGGCTCTGAGGTCACAGGGGAAGGTTCTACACCTGCCCCACTCTGCCAGCAGGTCACCAAGGAGCCGCAGTAGCCCTGCAGAGTGCCCAGGGGTGGCAGTGACACCGAGCCATGTCTGAGTCCGAGGGTGGGCAGCCCAGCGAGCGGCGCGCTGGCGACTGGGTAAGGCCAGGCAGGGGCAGCGTGTCCCCCACAGGGCTTCTTTATCCTTAAACTTTAAAAAAAGTACCATGCTAAGGGTGACTTTGGCCTTCAGCCAGAAATGAGTCTTCCACTTCCTGAGGCTTATGACGAAAGGGTGTCCTAGGTATTCAGAGGAAGCGTGCAGAAGTTCTGACTTACTAACTAACCCTGGCTGGATTTTTTTCCAGCCATGCTGGAGGTCTCTTATTTGATAGTTAGCCCTGGCTAATTTTCCTTCTCTTTTGGGAAACTCCAGGCAAGGTTTGCCTCAGTTCTTGCCTCCAGGAGAACATTGTGATCCCATCGGAAACACAGGGCTGGGATGCCTTGGCATCCCAGGGCACTGTGACACTGCTGGCACAGGCTGTTCCTCACTCTCTTAACTTTTTGGCTTGATGTTTAGTTGTGCTGTTCCCTGAAATTTTGTGCTTTTAAACCTGTACAACAGTAGGAGTAGCATGGGAGGGAAAAAGGTAATGAAGTTTTAAGGTTTTCCTTGTTGATTATTGCTCTATAAACAGTTTTCACAAAGTTTCTGGATATTTTTGTCTTGAAGGTTCCTAAAATTCTTGGCTGGTTACTTATCCAAAAGTCTTTGGTAGGGTTTGTGTTGTGTGTGTGGGAGGCTCCTCATTTTTCAAGAGGCCACTAGGTGCTGCTGCTATCCAAGTAATAAACCATAAATGGGAAAATAGAATTTCCCCCACATTTCTGATCAAATTTATTTGGGGGGGGGGGGGGGGGGGNTCTATATTATTTTCTAGTTTGTCCACACGGGAGATTGTGAGGGTGAACTCGAGTCAACAACAAGCGCTTCACAAAGACATGTCCTGAACTTGGCAGCCGCTCTGGGCAAGGAGCACAGAATGCCGCTGGCATACAAGGGTCGGGAGCAGGTGAGTTCCTGTGGCAACAGCGCCGATTTTCAGAGCTCTTTTGCAAATTGTCACTCGCTAAGTTGTAAGTAAGAGCAGCACTCAGGGTCGGTAATGGAGCAGCCACAGTGGGCTGGCAGACTTTGTGCCTCAGGGGATGAAGTGATTGATTGCTGCCTATGCTGCAGAAGAAACATATTTCCCTGCTACTCATAATTTTGGTTGCTCAACGTTCTGCTGTATTATTGCTGATTTTCCCTTTTATTGTTGAGACACCGAATACATTATGATCCATCTCAGCCACAACCTGTGTGTAAAGCTCTGTAAGAAGGTTTAATTGAAATTTGATCACCTGTTTGGCAATGAATGTCGGAAATTCAGTATATTCACACAAAGGAGTATTCTTTTGATCATTAAAAAGTTAGAAGCTTCTCATTGGAAACATTTTTAAGGCTTGCTTAGAAATGAGATTTTTGAAGAATTTTAGGAAGAAAGGAAATACAATATTTAAAATGTTGCAGTGTTGTAAGCACGTTTTCATGTCCTTATTTTGTCATCACACTGAGTTTTGCTTTACCCACCCACTTTGTGCACAGAACGTTTTCTGTTTCCATTTTCTATAAGCACAGCAATTACAGTGGGTTCATTTTACAGATTTTACTATAATGAAGGACAGAAATGGGCTTGGAAGGAATATTTAAAAGGGGAGCTTGGGGCTGCTGAAAAGGAGATTATACTGTAACATGAGTATACACTGTTAATATTACATCTACCTTTCTGTGGAACATCTGGCCTTAGCCATTGCTTGAAAAGGAGAACCAGGATAGAGAGATCTTTTATGAACACCAGTGTGACTCTTCACCTCGTGTTTCATGTCTTGTCTTTGCCAGCCCTTCACTTTTAAACAGAATTAGGGAAATTCTTGTCTTAATTCTGATAAACCAAGAATTAATTTGAGATCAATGGTGAGAGCATGAAGATGCACTAAGGGCTAAAATGGCAGAATGTAAGAAAGGAAGGTTTGTTTAGGCACCAGTAATAAACATTATTCCTAAAATGCTGAGACTGACATTTGATTGCAAGTAGGAGATTTTAGTAAGAAATTTTGCAGACTTGGAAGGTGCTTATTTTTAAACACATACGTGAGAATGTATCTGTTGAATTTACTTATCCACTGAACTACAGTCTGGTTGAATCTGTCTGAGACAAGTGAACATGTGAACACACCTAAAAAAAGGTAGAGAATCTGCCTAGTAAACCAGAAATACTAAGATATGACCATGCAGCTGACCCCATGCAGGCAGATTTTGTATTTGATGACTCTTCTTTCTGGATCAGGCCTCCAGTTACATTGGTCTTTAGAACTGATTCAGATTCCCCTATTCTTGAAACATCTCTTTTAGGTTATGGTACATTAAAACTTGCTCTTTTGTTTGGAGGGGAATATCATTGTTGGAATATTGCAACGATATGTAACAAACATTAAAAAATTCAAATATGTTCATTATTTCTAAAATAGCTCTTTTGCAGCTTTTTTTTTCTTCTGAAACTCTGATTTAATTTAGAGACTGGATGAACATCATGTTAAAAAATGAGATTATAAATTAGTTAAGCAATTAATACCTCCTCCACTTCCTCTGCAACAAGCAGTGTCCATGACATTCAGTTCATAAATCACAGACTAATTCAGTTTTGAGGTCCCTTTTGTAGTTTATTTTAATTAGCTTTAGGCCTACTGCTAAATCAAGCAAGGCAATCCTGACATATATCCAGCATTTTGCTGCTTTGCAGACAGAATGTATTGTTTCTTATTTGAAAATTCACACTTTTATATTAATCATGTATATATTAGCAAACCCTCCTAGTGATCTTATTAAAGAACAGAAAGTCCACATTACCCCTATAAAATCATGTGCAGTTGAATATTTAACATAGGAATATGAGTTCTGTGCTAGAACAAAGGCAGCTGTAATTTCACAATATAAGAACTAAGACTAATAGACTCCAAACAGGGTATATGAGAATTCATTTTTTTTTGCTGTAATTTCTTTCAGAAAGCAGGAAACTACAATTTCCCATTCTCTTCTCATGACAACAGGCATGACATATGCAATGCAGCAGAGTATTTTGACTTGGTAAGTGCCCAGCACTGAGACAAATCAAGCAAGTTCTGATCTATTGGTCTGCCAGAGATGAAGCACAGTACCTTTTCTGTCCCCTGGGGGAGAAAAAAAAATTAAAACATTTGAGAAGAGAGAAATGTAAATAGCAAAGAAAAATACTCTTTTTGATAGTATAGGGGTGAGGCTTCTCTGGGACTGCTACGGGTGTACAGCAGCTCACACAGCTGAGAGTGGCACAATTCAAAGGGAACAAAAAGACATGATTTGGGATTCTGGCATTTTGCAGTGTTCCTGTTTTAGTTTTGTACCCAGTTAAATGTCCTATTAGTCTGCTAAAAGCGATTGGCCTTGCAATGAATTTTTGTAGAGATCTCAGCCACTTGTAATTCACAGTCCCAAATATTTTGTTCAGTCTCATCTTTATCATAAATTTAACCAAAATCCATAGGCTACCTGCAATGCATTCTTTTCCAATTCAGATCTCTTTACAATACATCTGTTTAAATGTATGCTGCAGAAGCCACAACTTTGACTAGAATTTAAATTGTTCGGAGCTTTTCTGTATGGACTACAGTTTCATGTTCTTTCACTTTCCTTAGATTGTTGATATCATTCCAGGTAGCAAAAGAAATAGTACATTTCACAGGATAATGAGTAAAGGAAAAAGCAGTGAATTGTGATATAGGAAGTTTGTCTGACTTTGGGCTCTGTCAGGCCTAGACTTTTTGGAATTCATTATTCACTGAGTAACCTCCATTTCTGCGCGCTTTATGCAGTGTCTCATAGTTTTAGAGATACTGATCAACCATAATTCCAGATAAATTTCCTGCAAGCTGTAGAGTGTGAAAATCAGGCTCTGTCTCTCTGTGTTTGGAATCACAAGGGATAGCATTCAAGATTCAGATTTCATGGTCTGGCTCAGTTTCTTTATTGCAGTCCAAACCTAGAATTATTAACTTATTTCTTTGGGTGCCTCTGAAGATTAATTTAGCCGAGTGTAGCTAAATAGCCTTGAGTAGATGGTGTGCTACAGAAATGTAAAGTAAAAGTGGTTTATTAACACTGAGAGGTGGAAGGTCAGCAGATTTCCCATTATATATGCAACCAGAAATGTTCATACCGGCAAGTCTGACAATATTATTTTTAACTTGCTAAAGATCAACCATGAGTTCTTGAAATCACTGTGGTAACAGCTTCGTTCACTTCCCAGTGGGGTAGTGACTGTTACAAGATTTATCTGTGAAGCTGTGACTGGAAGTCATATGTTTGCATGAATTTTTCTTTCCCTTTTTTTTCATAGGGCATGGGCGTGAGGAAGTTTGATGCAGAGAAACAGAAAGAGCACTCCTCTAACTTCTTTGACTGGGGTCCTGCAGATGGCTCGAGTGGCAGTGATGACTTCTTAACCGTTTACCAGACGTCATTCGTGGCAGATCAGACCCCTGGAAACGCCGAGGGCTGCTGCTGTAGGCGCTACCCAAAACGACACACCCAAGGCCACTGCAGCGACAAACCTGCTCCTGAGGATGGAAAAGCCCTGCAGCCATACAAGACATCTTAATTAGCAAAACACCTCTGGAGCCCCGACCTAGCAAATCTGAACTATTCATTACTCAAAACCATGGTGAAGGAATAAACATTTATGTGAAGTGCATGTGGCAGTACTGTTGAGAGTTCATTGTGATCGACAACCTTACATTACTCTGAAAACATAATTACTGTAAGACTTTTAATGAAGAGGAGCATTATAAGGAAAAGCAAGACTGTGCATATTTTTAGTCATACCTCTATTAGGAGAACAGAGATAGGGATTGTGCTTGTGTTATCTGATACTGGTTGACCCTCATCTTGATACAAAAGCTCCTTCAGCTTCTGAATCAGAGGCAGGGCTGTACCTGAGACAGCTGACAGCACCTGCATCGACACAGGAGCTTAATGGAGCTGGATCCTCGAGGGATTACCACAGCAGGAAGCCAAACCTGTGTGTGTTCAGGTAAGAGAGAAACATTTCTGAAAGGTTTCATGGCTGACAGTGCAGGTGACCAGCCATTAGAGCAACTAGATAAAAAAGAAGCTTTGTATTAGATTGCTGTGCAAAACAAGTGTCCTGTTTGGTTATGGCACAGCAGTTGTGGTAGTGAAAAAAGAAAGAGTGTTGTGAACAACGTTTGTGCACTCACAAATTTGATTCATGGCAGTAAGGGGGGGAAAAGCATGAGCTGAAGTGGAAAGCTGCATGGAGGTTTGAGTTTGAGGTGGCCTGGATCTTAAAGAATTAATGATTTTATAGTAACATGTCCCCAGGGAAGAGAATTCAAGTTCAATCCTTCAAGCTCTCTGCTCCCAGAATATTCACTGATGTTAGAATGTGGCAGGCAAAGGAGTCAGACCTCCAGATGATGTGTTTTCCTCTTCTAGATAATTTCCATTAATATCAAGAAAGTAATACACCACACTGTGTGTCTTAAAATATTCTACAAATAAGCTTGTTGCTATGCAAAATAATGTTGACAAAAAAAATCGTAAGTTTATGAGATAATTTCCTCTATTTACAAGATAAATGGAAAAATAAACCCTTGATCCTTAGAATTCCCTGCATTGTAAGAGCTGCCTTGAACATGAGCTCAGTTAATAAATGACATTTCTGCCTTTCAGTGAAAAGATATATCTTTGGTATCAGCATGCAATGGCTGATGGCCTTTTTGTGTGCCATCAAAATAGATGGGATTAGATTCCCCAAACATGTAGCAATTTTATTAGCACATGTTGAAATAATAAACTCATTTTTTTAATGAAGTTCCCCCTATTGGAGTTCTTGGGGTGCTGCATGATCCATCAAAAACCAAAACATCAATGAACAATGTAAAACCAAATAAAAAGCCAAGTAACATAGTGCTATTTAAAAGAATTGCTTTTTCTCAAAGTAAAGACAGCCTACCTGACAGCCCCAGAGTCAGAATTTCCAGAGCTTTAGCCAATAATTTCATCTCCAAACTGATTCAGAACTGAAGTGTGTGCCAATCACATGGTGAATGAAGTGCCCCGTGCTGTTTGGCAAACTCCAAAGGGCAATCTTGGACCTCCATCAGAAGGAAGGAACACATTCTTGCTCCATTTAAAATGTTTATCTGTGGTTTAGCATTACGACTGGATGTGGTGAAATAAATTGCTGTAGCTTGTTATGCCTTAAAACACCAAGAGAAACATTCCAGATTTCCTTTTCCCCTCTTTTTCTTTTTTTCTTCTTCATAATTTGGTTAAAATGTGGATTAAAAAAGGAAAAAATACCTGTGGATTAATACATATTTTCAGCTATATTGCAATAAAGATTCCAGAGGAGAAACTGAAGAGATCACGAAACCTTTACAAACTGAGATACACTGTACTGGGTTGAACAAAACAGGTGATTACCACATATCTCATGCTCTGCCAGTATTTCTTGGGTATATAATGGGAGACACAATACACTGAATTTAGAAATGAATCATGAATTCCTCAGATAAATTCCAAAAGTCATACCTTTGTGTTCTTTGGGTTGAAACCATCGGTTTGTTTAATCTTGTGATGATATTGTCTTTGAGAAAAAGGTCCAGTTGAGTTAAAACATTTTTGAACGTGGGGTTTTTGGTTTTTTTTTTTTTGCTTCTTGGGGAATGGAAGAGATGAAAGGAAGGCTGGCTGGTAACTCCTCTAAAATTTTCTACTCCGTGCAGGAAAGCAATGCTGGCTGGGAGTTAATTGGAATCAGATGGGTGTAGGTAGGCTCAGCAGAATGAGCATACTGTGCATTAAATCAGCCTAAATGTTCTAAGTGGTGCTGTTGAGGATGGACTTCTTTGTGCCTTTTTTTAAGAAAACCCAAACACCCTTTCACAGAAACAACAGGCTCAGTCCTATAATCCTTTCCAAGGAGTATTGTTACCCTCTGGTTTTCTCCCAAGCCTGGATCAATGTAGGGACTGTCTATACAACATTCTTAAGAAATCTCTTTTGTCTTAATTTCCAAGTGTTTTCAGTGTGTTGCTTAAATTCACAGAACTCAAACAAAATTCATCAAAAAAGTTAAACCAGAAGGCTGGGCAGATGGCTGCAAGTTCCTTTGGTTTAATGAGTTACTACTCATAAGCTGAACCCCACATGAAGCTGTGTCAGCAGAGGTTTAGGTTGGATATGAGGAAAAGGTTCTTCCCCCAAAGGGTTCTGGGCACTGCCCAGGCTCCCCAGGGAATGGGCACAGCCCAGAGGCTGCCAGAGCTCCAGGGGTGTTTGTACAATGCTCTCAGGGCCAGGGTAGGATTGTTGGGTGTCTGTGCAGGGCCAGGAGTGATGATCCTTCTGGGTTCCTTCCAGCTCAGCATATTCTAGGATTCCATGATTAATAGAGCTGACGAGCAGCAACTTTGCCACTGAAGTTTCCATGCCCTGGCTGAAGCCAGCTTAGTTCTCAGGTGGCTGGTGCAGGTGCACTGAGAACAGTCTTGTGCCTGGGTTTGCAGAGTTACATGCAGTTGTTTAAAGTGTGTTTGGTTTTTTCCCTTATTGCTGCCCTGGTTGCTGATGACAAGATGTGAGGACATGGTCTCCCTCAGAGCTGCTGTCACTCAGCCCCTGACGCTCCTGGTAAGCTGGATGTCACCTTTTACAGCTGTGTCATTTATGAAGTGTTGTGACCACTGAAATGCTGTTTATGGTTGATAGAGACCGTAGTGTTGTATGAGAGCAGATTGGCTTTGGTACAATAGGAAGCAAGACAGAGGCAAGATGGAAATTTTTGTTTACCTAGTGTCTAAAGACATTAAGAGATCCTTAAAGCTGGGACTGTGGGGAGCACTGGAAGGGGCACTGCTGCTGCCCATGGAGCCGATAATTCAGTGAGGATGCAGCAATCTGATTTACAAGTCATCTGCTGTTAATCTAATCACTGTGTTCATAATCTAATCACTCCATGTAGTTGTTCCTTAGTTTGTACTTTCCAGGTTAGGAGTGAAGTAACTTGATGTGGATGCGGCCCTGGAGATGAACCTTTTCCTTCCTTGTGCTGCACAATTACACAGTGGCAATTGTGTCCCAGCTCTGTCTAAACCCAAAATTGATGCTCATTTATTTACAGTGATATAGTTCATGTGTGGATAACATTAAGCCTCTTTAAATGCTCTTATACTGGTTTAACTTTCCCCTAACTGAGGAAAATACTGGTATAACTGTGGTGGTGCTGAACCAAGAGTACAGACCTGTATCTAATAGAAATATTTCTGTTGATACACTGGCCATGCTGGTTGGCAAGAAATGAAATTTCTGAAATAACGTGGAAACTTCTTGGGCATCTCTATCTTTAAGCCACAGTACACAAACATTATTATTATAATTTATTATTGATTATTTATTATTATTATTATTATTAATTTCCTTAAGACTCCCCTGCTGTTGACACATTATCTAATGAGCAGTAGATGGCAAGGACAGAGATCCATTCCACTCTGGAGTGGGAAAGAACTATAGAGAGCTGCCTCATCCCCAAATGTCTTGGTTTATTCCTGCCTTCCCAACAAAGTAATGAAATAATGAGCTATTAAAACATTATCTGTGGAATATCTAATTAAAGAGAAGTCCATTCACAGGGAAGCAATCCTAACTGACCTTACATTGGATGTTTAGCCATAGCCACTGGGTGTGAGTGAACCAGTAAAATAACCAATTTATTATGTGGACAGGCAGCTGCTTTTATGAAAAGCATGTTACCTCTGATCAAACTTTTTATTCTTCAATGCATTCACCTGAAAGTGCAGTATTTCAAATTATCATTTTTAAATGTGGTGTGCAGAAAAAAAAGTAGTTTGAAACAGATAAGTTTAGTTCAAACAAAAGCAAGGAAGTGCTCAGAGGAGACCTCTGGGACTGCAAGGACTGGAACTCAGGAATTCAGGAATGCCTGCTCACAGGTGAGTGCTCAGGACCCTGAACCAGAGAAAACCTTGTGCTTTCTCACATTGCCAGTGTTAACTATTGCAAACAAAATGAGCAGCTCTGGAAGACAGGCTGAAGGGTGGTGGTTTGCCAGGTTGCCTGAACCAGTTCAGCAAATCAAAATTTCTTTTAATTCCTTGCTGTGGGATGTGTAGAAATAGTGCTCATAAAGTACTACTCTAATAGCGATGAGTATATATTCTTGTGATCCTTTTCAAAATTCTATGGAATGAGAGGCAAATTTTGTATCTCAAACCATGCTATTTCTGAAAGGAAACTAAATTTAAAATGAAGATCTCCTCTTGCTTTCTCACCCCACCACCCCCAAAAAGGAAGGTAGTGTTTAGACTGCTGAGTATATTCCAACATCTACAAATGGCAATGTTAATATGCAAACAGAGTGGCACAAGTGTCAAGTCCTGTGCTCAGATGTAAACTCTTGTGGGCTCAGGCCATATAATACTAACCAGACACTCATACCTCAAATGGCATTGTAGGCATGCATTAATGACCCTAAGTGACAGACCTCCTCATCTTATTGCTTAATTAATCAATGGCCCAGTGACACATTGGCAGTGCTCTTTTTCAAGCAGTGCCTCCCCTCACAGGGTAATCAAATGCTATATGGCACTGTCGACTTATGGGAAAGCCAAACCAAATAAATAAAGTTTAATTTCCTGATTCCCCTGGGATGTAGTGATTCTTTTTAACAATGCTTCTTCAGCTGGGTTGAAATTAAAAACCAGCATGATCAACATATTGCGGAATATTTCATGGACTGAGTTAAGCACCAGGTTTAAAGACTTAAAAAAAAAAAAAAAAAGGACTGTTGATAAAGAGCCACAATATTTCCCATCAGAAATGCCTAATCCTATTTTTGTTCTTGGTGTTAAACTCCACACTCCCAGCTTTTAAGCATTGCTATGAAGGTTTTCAGTGCATGTGGGATCTTAATTTTCATTCTGAATCAAATGTGCTATAGTTTAGATGAGAATTTACATTTAATCTTCAAACTATTTTGTGACATGCAATGCAGTTTGGTTCCATAGGAGGGCAGATGTGTTGAATGGCTTGATTTTGATATGTGTTGTATTTAGTGTAAGAGCTACAGTTGGGAGTTGAATTATCAGATTTATACTGATATCAGTGAGCTCTCAAATTGTGTCAGAGAAATGTAACCACTTGATTCCAACATAAATAGAAATATCCCATGGGGTTTGGTGCTTAAAAAGTTCAAAGGTTTTTCAATACTCATTTATTTTATTTTGTCTTTGGGAATCTATAATCTGATTACAGTTACTTATTTAATCACTGACAGTATCCAGCAAATTCACAAAATTAGTTCTTTGGTTTACTACTTGGATTTAAACCAACTTCTTATTTCTCTAGCATCAAGTTTTCAATATGTGCTAATTTATGCTAAAGTTTTCTTTATGCTTCAAGCGAAATTCAGGCTTAAATATAAAACAGCTTTAGCCTCTGGGTTAAATAATTCCTTAAAAAATTTTAAATTTCAATCCATATTTGCCTTTTCAAGTGAGTGGAAAAACGAGTGAAACATGTTTTGTTGGAGGCAGAAATGTGTGTGTGCCCTCATGGCTTAGCTGATCCCTTCTTGCAGTGACCCTGGGAGTGACTGCAGTTCCTGTGCCCTGAGCTCCCCGGTGAGGGCAGGTTGTACCCAGAAAATAGCAGGGATCTCCCTATCCTTTCCCTCTGGCTCTGCTGTTCTGACCCTCAGTACCTGCAGAGAGGGATCCCTGTGGAGCTGGGAAGCAGAGACCACTCTGCAGTCTGGGAATGCTGCATTCCTGGGAATGCTGTCAAGCAAAGCTTTCCTTGGACAAGATAATTTCTTCTAAAATTGGGAAAAAAATTGCATCAGCTAGAGCTAGAAGAGCAAGATGAACATTTAATCTATTTCATGTAACAAAGTACCTGAAGTAGAAGAGGGCTTATTAACCAGTGGAGACATTTAGAGGCCCAATTTTCAAGAGAAACACAGTCCTCCAGCTGCAGGAAGGACGCTGTGGCAGCCTGACCTTTTCTTGCTGTTCAGCTGACCCCTCCTCTTCCCTCTGAGCTTGGCTGGGTCTCTCTCCAGATACACAGGAGCACCTGGAGAAGGAGTTTGAATGATTAGCTCTGATCTGCTGTGGAAACAAATATTCTTAGTCAGTGGAGGATGATGGTAAGGGTGGTGTTCTGTTGGTGTTCCATTGGTGTTCCACTGGTGTTCCCTTGGTGTTCCATTGGTGTTCTCTAGGTGTTCTGTTGTCCCCAACCCCAACAGCCCCAACAGCCCACAGAAGAGAAACCCCACTGTCCTTTAAAAAGAAGTTGTCAGAGGGTCTCTGCAAGCCTTGCTTGCAGATGTGGACACTTTTGTTCCATATCCTTCTTTTACAACACAGTTTTGGACTACCAAGTTGTCAAAAAAAGTGTTTGGGAATTATAACTTAAGAAGGAAGATCTTCCTCATCTCCATTCCATCACTTATTTCCAGGTTGCTTTTCTGTTCAAACTCTCTAGAGTCTGATCTTGCTGCCAAAGTAGATATCAGAAGCCAATATGGCAGCTGTCATACAGGCAAAGATCCTGCTGAGATTTGTGAGATAATTCATGTGTCAGAACACAGGCCAACTGATAATTTTATTTATCTTGATGTGCAGATGTCTGGTTGGATAAATTCAGAATCATTTCAGTCCACTGCCCAGTGTATGGTCTAAATGCTGGTAACAAAGACAGGAATAGAATCTGTCACAACTCTTGATGTCCTTAGGACATGACACATTAGGAGTCTGTCCTCACGTTTTCCTTGCACTCTGATAATGACTATCTACTGCTGCTGTGGCTGATGGAAACCTCTCTCCCCCTTTCTGGACTGGAGGCAAATGTGACAACATTGCTTTTCCAGAAATGCAAAAACTTTTCCAGCCACCTCTGGATTGTTCTTTCTTCCTTACTTCACTCCACTCCCCTTGAACTTCCCCAGCAGGATTTTTGCAATCCGTTTCTAGAAATATTGCATTCAGTCTGACACAAAACAGTATCTTCGGCTGTGATAATAAATTAGGCGCAGTGGGAATTGAAGCTTGCTCTTTTGTCCAAGGTGATATAATGGGAGTCATTCATAATGAAGAAAAAAGTAATTGTTATGCAGCATTTTTGTATTAAACATGCCTCCCCAAATTATCCAGAGTATAAAAGAGAATGTTTGGAGAGCTTTGTTACAACCATGCTTGAGCAAAATGCATGTGAATGTGCTCTTATTTGCATAAATGGGATTTCTTAAAATACAAACCATTCGTATTGCGCTGAGCTCCCTCAAGCCCTGCTACCTTACAAGACGGATCATGGTTTTATCATTAATCAAAACAAAGCCAAAATCAATAAACATGCATAATCAGGACTCTCTGATTCCAGTATGCAAATACACTACATATTGATGAAATGTTTCTGAATCTAAAATAGTTTTACTCTCTTTTTTCCCCTCAGAAGTCCCTGAGCCTTTTAATTTTAGTATTTTATGCACTGCAATGCAAACAGTATAAGAATGAGTTTGTGTATCAGAGATAACAAGTTAAAAGATAAATGTTGGATGAATCTCCTAATAGTTTTTGCTTGCTCTACTGACTTTAAAGGCAGTTTATGCTTCCGAAAGGCTGGTGATTTCTTGACCTTTAAAGTCCCAATCCTGCCAAAGCAGTTGGTCTGCCGTGCTCTTTCCAGCCGGTACAGGAGCATGGGCAGTCGGGGCCTGGGCCCTGTGCCAAGGCTGTTTGTTAATTAGTGAAAATCATTTGTTCCTTGTGTTTAGGGTGATGGAAGGGTTACCTTGCAGGGGGACAGAAGTGATTTCAGTCAAGACAAGTTTGTGTCCTTGGTGTGTGGCTCATCAGCACCTGCAGCTCCATGGATTCTCACACTGGTCAGAGATCAGCTCCTCTTACACTGCAGATCATGCAAATAATTCCTGATACATATTTAGTGCTGCCTCCTGGAGTTATAAATTCCTTATCAAACATACATACACTATGATACAAGGCACAATATCATCTGAAGATGCGTCTGAAGGTAAACATTCCACCAAGAATGTCAGTAATTTCATACATTTCAGGAGTATTGCACTGCTACAGTTAAGAACCTCTATCAGTGCATGGCTGAAATTAATGCTGCAAATTCTTTTAATGTGAACCACAGTTTTCTAACAAGTGAGCTGTGATAGGGTGAATCTTAGCAGCAGCTACACTTATCTTATTCAGAAGCTGTACATGTCCATAGCTGGTACAAAACAGATCCAAGAAATGGGCACATCAATAACCAAAGGATTAAAATAAAACAAAATTCTGTGAAGGCCATAGTTAAAGGAAAAGAAGGATGAAAAAGATCAGCATTAGACAAGCGAGGCTGCAATTAAGTTGAAAAAGTTCCTTGTTTGCTAGTCAAATAATAAGCCATGTCAGAGCTCCAGAATTGGCTATTCCAGCAAATTGCATCTCTTGTGTATCTGTGGGACTCTGCTAACCACAGGCATGATCCTCTCGTGAGAGTCATCCCCTCTGAGCTGATTTATCAGCCCTTGGAAAAGTTTAAAGGTGTGATGTTTATTTTATATCATCATAAACTAAATGTGGCAGCCATCATAGATTAGGAAGCCCAGTTTCAAACTGTGAGAGTCTTTTAGGCTGATTAATTTGCCATGGATGGATTTCACAGTGGGGCTGTCTGTTTGCCAAGTCATGCTCATTTACGTTTGCTCAGTGCTTGTTTCCACAACCATGGAGTACCTAAATAAATAAATAAATGTCTGTAGGTAGGAATAGGTACTCACCTGAAGAGAAATGGTAGATGCTATGTGGAACTGCACTGCTTATTCTAGAAGCAACCCCAATGAAGTCCAGAGTGTCGTGTGTGTTTATAGCATAGATATAGGTAAATATATAGGGTGAGATGTGCAGTGAGCTCCTCAAACTCAGTTACTGCTTCATTTTCATTTCCTGTGCAGGTGGTTTCCAGGAAACTTTGTACTTTTGCTTTTTTAATTGATTCTTCAGTGATCTGATCTGAAACTTTCTTTTAAAAATAGGAGAAAGTTTTAATTTTCATGGCAAATACCTGCACTAAGGTACTTGTCAAAGGGAAGAGTAAAGGTTACTTCAGAAATGGGTTGATGATAAGAGGAACTGATATTGCTCAGCATCTCCCTACTGCTCAGTTTTCCAAACCAGCAAAAGGAGTGAGAACTGTTTATCTTTGTTTCAGCCTGTGCTTACACGGCTTGAAACAGAATTTAGCCTCTGCCCTTTTCTTTGCAGATTTTGGTAGTTGTAATGTGTTGCTGCTGGACATTCACAATCTTGCAGTGGCTGTGGCTGTTTTATTCCTGCACTGCATCCACGAGATGTAATGTTGAGCCTTCTACCTGTGTTGCTTGTTGATTTTAGCTTTAACTTGTCTTTTTGGCAGGTCTGAGGCTAGTGAGTAATTGGTATGACCTGGTGTATCGAAACAAGTTCTACATTAAATCTTTTTGTACTCAGTTATTTTCAAAAAGGAGAAAGAAAAATCCATCAGCCAAACGAGGAGAAAGAAATTGTGAAACCTCTCTGATTTACGCAAGAGCGGTAAAGAAAAATACAACTGAGGCCGTTTCCTTATTGCTCGTGGAAGCTTTTCAAATAAATAAGAAACTAGACAGAGTGAGAATAGTGATGCAAGGGATTAATATTTTTAAAGCTCTTGGGTTTCTTTGGCTCAACCTTTCTGCAGAAGGGTGGAGTGTTTACATTAACCACCAGCATCCATCTCCAGGGGTGGCAGCCTGGCACCTCATCTCGGTTTTGCATTTAAAAAGGAGGAGGAAAACATTACCTGGTGATCCTGCAGGAACACTGAAGAGAGTAACAAGCTGCGGTGAAGGACAGCATGATCTTCTCCTCCAGATCTGAGGGCTGTAAGTTTTAATGTTTATGTGTACTGCAAGTCAAAGACTGATCCTCCTTGGGTTATTCTCTGGCTCCATGGACTGCCATTTGCATTTAGAGCCTTGTGACGTTTTGTGTTTTCAAAATATTTTTCACATGAGACTTGTGAAGTGCATTGAAGAAAACAAATAGACCTCTCTCCACCTACGGGGTGTAATTGCCTGCTTGGCACAGATAGGACTGGAACGAAAGAAAGCCCCTCGCCTTGACCTCCTTACCCTGCTCTAAACATTTTCATGACCTTTTTTGGAGAAATCTGGCAAAAGTAATATCAAACAGGGGACTTTTTTCCCATGTCCTCCTCTGTTTTGTTGCACAGTGTGGTCTGTTTTAAATAAGCACTACAGTGCAGTCATTTAAGGGAATGAAGATATTTCATAGCACGCTTAGCATTTGCATTTGAATATAGGCCACCCTGCTGTTTGATTAAACTGGAGTTTAAGAAAACTGTAAGAATTGAGGTTCATGTGCAGTGCAGTACTTTACACTCCAATTGCAAAGGTTGTTGAAGGAAAAAAGAATGGTAATATCCTTGGAAGTACATGACTAATGAGAATATATATAGCACTTCTGAGACAGCTCAAATATATAATTATTGTGAGGATTTCACAGACACATAAATATAATGATCTTCAGCTAAGTAAATTGCTACCTACCAATGAAATAAATATGGTCCCTTCAGAATTTGAAATAATTCAGTGCTGTAGGTGGTGGGAAATGATTCACCTTAGCTGTTATCTCTGGAACAGTAATATAGAAATATATCTGCCAGTACTGTTACATTTACATTGTTCTTCATATCCTGTGGAGTTTGTCAGAAGATCTGCAGTCCCTGCTGGTTTCCACCCCCTTATTTTGATAAGGCTCCTCACAGCATGGCTCAGCCATGGGTTGGAGCAGCTAATATTGTTTACCACAGTAGGCATCCCAGCCATAATATTTTTCCAAGAAACACTGATGTGTTTAAAGGTCAGGTTGTTACTGATTTGACTGCTAAACATGAATTCATTTTTTCTGGGAGTAAAAGGGTGTACATGCCTTGGGATAAAGGTTAAACTGTTGTTTATGCACTCGATGGGTGGAAAACACAAGGCTTTAATACACAAATCATAATAGCCTGGTCGGTCAGTCAGGGAGATGTGATGCTTTACATAGAAATGGAAGCTTGGAATCCACAGGCTTTTCTGACTATTGCTGTAGAAAAAAAACCTCACTGATAACTTCAGTGCTTGCCTGGAATTTGTAACGAGTTTAAACTCTTTTCTGGGCACAGCAGGCCAGAACTCATCCAGGTCATTTGGCAGCACTGATAAAATTGATTTTCGCTACCCCTGATGAGGTGTCAGGGACTGGATCCTTCTGCTACAGCAAGGGGAGTGAAACGAAGGAAGGTGGGAGAGATGGAGAGCCCTACACATTTGGATTTGCTGGATTTGCCATCTTTGGTGGGGTGGGAGTGATGTGGTGGTGTCTGCTTTTGCCAAAGGCATTTCTTGCTCTCCTCTTGCAGCTGCCCCCTGTCCTTCAGGTGCCTCTTTCCATGGCAGTGAAATGGTGGTTGGGAAGGCCAGCTTAGCCTCAGACATGTCTAGCAGGCAGCTGAAGTAAACATCTGGATTTTAAGGGAGGTGTGATGTGTTCTGAGAGCTTTGCCTCTGCTGGCTGACCTCCCCAGGAAGGCAAACCTGAGCCAGGATGTGCTCAGTTCCTATTTCCTAGAGGTGACATCAGATGGAAGTGTGAGCACTCGGAGCTGAGCCAAGCTCTGCCTGCAGAGCCCTCTGTGCTCCAGCTGTGGTGTCCCCAGTTCAGCTGAGATACCATAGCGGAGAGAGGAGCTCAGAGACCAAGGATATCTCAGCATTCTTACTGGCTTCTCTTTGCCAGCTGCTTCCTCTTAGTTAAATACCATTCCTTCCAGTCTCTCAAGAAATGATGCAGCTTCCAAGAGTGATTTTAACCAAACCCCAAACTTGGTTTTGTGGGAAGTGGTTTTGCTTCCATCAAAGGCTGCTCTTTGCCAACACCCTTGTTACATTCTTCCACTGTGTCCATGTCAGTCACCCACTCCTTTCCCATTCCTCTCCTTTTCCCTTCTTCCAGTCTCTCAGAGCCTGAGTCACCTCATTTACCCAGCCTGTAAATACCTTTCCTTCCAGCTTTCTTCTTTCTTCTGCGATAAGGAAATCTTTAATGCTAGCTTACAGAGGTGGCTGCAGCCATGTGGGATTACATTATGTATTTCCTTAAATATACCTTTTGGTATTTTTTTGGAGCCTTCAAAGCCCATCCAGGGCTGTTCCTATTGAATTATCTTATAAATGTTTTCTATATTTGCTGTCATATTTATTTCTACAGATTTTGTCTCTGCAAAGACTCCAGTCCCGGCACAGCGGCTCAGGTCACTCGTTTGATGTGGTTTTCTGTGGGATGTTCTGACACCTTGACCATCTTGGCATTTGCTTTGAGAACAGATGGAGGAAACAGTCCGTAATACTCCTGTTGGCCTAAAAGCAGAGACTCCAGTAGTGCCATGAGTGGCTGGCTGACATCAATAGCACAGGATGTGTGTTTGATTAGCTTTGCTCTCACAAGAAAGACCCAGTGTATTGTTTTGAAGAATGTGTTCAGTTGTTTTAGCAAACTTAAAAATCCCCCGTGGCTCCAGAAATAGAACATTCAAGTGAAATGACTCCCATGGCAGGGATAAAAAGCCTTGCAAAATGTTTTGTCTACAGATCACCCTTAATCCTGAAGCCGTATCAGTTCAGAAAAACTTCTAGATTTCTTTTTTTTCCCCCTCATCTCCTGAAGACAGATAAATCTAGAGACCCTGCAGGAGGATTTCTGTCTTAGCAAACAGTGCTTGGCTGCATTTTGGGTTGGTATTTTAGCTCAACATTACAAATACTTGTGTCAAAGATCTTGGCTGGAATCCTGGAATTATTTCAGATGCGATGGTGTGATAATAAGAAAAAAATCCTCCCTAGGCTTTCATGCCTGCCTCTTATTTCTGCCAGGTTGCCATTGCTCTCTTACTGAAGAGAAGAAGCTGTAAAAATAACATTGTGTTCCTGAGGTTTCTTACAGGAAGATGATTTCCATGGATGTTGTGTAGGGAAACTTCTTTGCTGTTTTATCAAAGGAAAACATGGCACAGAATAAAAAAGTTCCACTCGAGGAAAATCCAGCACTGAACTGGAAAGGAGAATTCTCATTTTTTCTCTGTTTTTCCTCTTCCACCCTCATTCCTCACACTCAGGAGTCCCATGCCCTGTTTTCCAACCTTATTTTAATCCTTCCTTTGCACCAATAAATTCTAATTGCTTTTGTGGAAAGCCAGTTCTTTCCTGATATGTGGTGCCTTATCCCTTAAATGTTGAGCAGGAGTGACTGCCACTTGCTAGATTAATTCCAGATATTACTTTTACAGGGGTAAGTCCATATTCCTGTAATATTTTAATAAGTATTTAAAAATACTATAAAGAAGAGATATTGTATTTATTATCTGTACTTGTTTGTGCAAGGAATTTGAGTGATATTTGGCTGATATTTTAGATATATAATTCTACAGATTTTTCTGGAAATCAGAAAATTAAAACTCCCAGTGTTTTTGCAAGAACAGCACAAACCAAACTATGAGATATTGCCTAAGCAAGTTTAAGGTCTATTTAAAAGTAAAAGGAAAACAAACATTTCAGGATTTAAAAAAAAAAAAAGGATGGGGTTCTTGTTAATAGTAAAAGGCAAGGGTTGTAGACACCTTCAGATTAGAAAAGGCAATTAATATTTATTTCGTATCAAAGTAGATTGCTAATTAGGGCTGTGCTCTGCCCATCCCCCAGGGAAATAATCAGGCAAGCGAATCTCATCTGGAAAGTTCATGTATGGCAATGAGGAGCTCATCAAAAACCAGCACAAACCTGGCTGACCTGATGAAATGCTCAGGCTGCCTCATAGACTTTGCTCTCTAATGGGGTCTAAAAGACGTGGTATTAGTGAATTTATTTTACTGGTGTTCTAAAAGGCCATGATTATATACAGCTCAGTCACTTGTCAGTGTCCTTTCATTAACATGCCTAAAGAATCTTAATTGCTCAATCAGCATCACAGATTTTTGGTCTGCTGGTGCAGTTTAAGAGGTTATCCAAGCCAAACAGAGAAAATGGAAATCCTGCCCAAATGGATCCAACAGAAAGAACAAACCATTAGAGGAAAAAGTCAAGCAAGACTAAGAAGGGAATTTGAAGAGCGAACAACTGAAGATGGAAAGATAAACAAGAAATTATTTCAAATATACCAAAATCAAGAGTGGCAGGGAATAAGGAACAAAGGCAGGGCTGGGTATTGGTGTGTCAAAAAATGACAGAACTGAAATAAAACAAAAAATTGAAAAACAACAGATAAGCTAAACTAGATGGAATTCAACATTTAAACCTTTAAACTATTAAATAGCACTTCCTTTTTGACAAAATTTTGTCTGCATTCAATGGAAAATTTCAGCTGTTGTCAGCCTTCCCAGTAACATCATCAGAGTCCTCTCTGTTGAAAATTGAATGGTTGGGGTTTGGATGAAGAGTTCATATTTCTGTCTTAATTTAAAAAGAAAAAAAAAAGTAAAGAAGTTTGTGGGGAAAATTCCTGTTTCCAACCAGATCTAATAATGACTGTGCTGCAAGATTTTTTTGAAAATTATAGCTAATAGGAAAGCCCTGCCTTTGTGATCTAGTAGATTTTTTTTGTTATGGTTCACTAATTAAGATAATAAATTTGGATTTTCAAATGTCTATTATAAGCTGGTAGAAAAAGTAAATTGTCAGGAGAGAGTTCATATTTCCTCAGTTTTGTAACTACTTTTTAATCCCGAGAAAACCCTCAAAACATCAGAACAGTCAACTTCTAATGTGACAAACAATTACAGAAATGTATCCCAAGAATTATTATTGCATCTCATTCAATCTCATTCAATCTAACAGTGAGGATACAGCGTGAACAAAAAGACACTAAAATTTACAGATGAAACAAATACTGGAGAGAGGTGGATGAAACTTTGAGGGAACCAATATATGTTGGTGTTTGGACATCATGAAAGAAATTAAATTAGGTGTTAAGGTTGCATCAAAGCATATTTGAGAGAATCATTATAACTCCCCACATGGATATAACACAGATAGCTTCTCAATTCTTTCCAGACGCTCAGGAAAAAAATCCAGAAGTTTCTGGAAGAAAATAATGGATAACCTTTCAGATGGATAACTTTCAGGAGTTAAATATAAGACTATTTTCAGAAATGCAAAAACGGAACTATTTTAATGCCTTATGTTGATTCTGTGCAGAGCAGCACCTGAATTGCTTTACTTGAGTCTGATCAGCCTGTATTAGTATGGTTTAGTGGGAATGGAAGAGCTAAAACAGGTTATTACTGCAATCAGGAAAAACTTCCCCAAAGAATTTAAACAATGAATAGTAAACTCAAGCAAAAAGCCTTCAAAATAGTTCAGATTGGTCAATTTAGTAAAAGATCCATGCAAGTTTCATGATGTTTTGCTGTCTGGATGTGCATTTAAACTTCTTCAAATTGATTCTTCGATGTTTTGTAGATTTTTTGATGTGCTTTGAGGTATTGTGTGAGGGAAGGTGAACAGCCAGAATTTTTCTGTCCCTTTTTAAAATGTCCTGTTTGCTATTTCAGCTTTAACTGAAAAGTAGAGGTTGTCTCCTAGAAGCTTAATGTCATTAAATCAGTAGCAAGATGTCTGCCGTGGTTTGCCATCATTCCTGAAAACATAATTAGCCAGTGTAGTGGAGTCAACCTCAGTGGAACACAGGTATATCTGCTTTATAACCTTTAAGACATGAGCCTTAATTACACCCTGGCACAGTCACTTTAGCACTCGAGTCCATTTTGCTGGATGTTGACATTACTAAATTATCTCATGTTCAAAATGCAAAGTAGCTGACTTTTTCCTAAATGCATTTCTTGGCAACCAAGAGATAAATTGGTCTGGTTCCCATTTTTAAGAAGGGCTTTGTCCTTTAATGGTCCTTAAATTAATCCCAGTAATTCCACCTGAGAGGATGGCACTTCTAGAAAGCACAGAACAAAATTGTGCATTGTATTGCCTGCATGCATTTACAAATATTCTGTAGTCTGTTCACACTGAAAAGAGATTTCTACAGTTATTTAAGAAGTGAGATATAAATAGATGAATGTCATTAAAGATCAGCCTTCCTGCCTTTGAATTTAATGGCAGAGCTTTAGATGAAGTGAAGGACAGTTTGTCCTAGAAGATTGCAAGTTCATTTTCAACAGAACTACAGCCCTTAAATTAGGTGATGGGCACATGTTTGTAGGTATACAGCATAAGAATTTTTAATACATCTCCTACATTCCTTAGTTCCTCTAAATTATTCAAATGATCTTTCAGAATAAGAAGCTGATAGTAATTGTTTTGTTTAATGAAGCTATAAGGAACAGTGCTTGGGAATCTACATCCTATTGCCTTTGCTGCTTCACAATAAGATTTTATTTTAGGCACAGAGTTTCAGTGTTTGTTACAAGATTTTTTTTTTTTCAAATGGGTTTTTGGAGGAGCCAGAGCAGAACCCAAGTCTGTTGCACATTTCCAAGGTCTCTCCATAGTTTTGTTTTAAATCTGCTATCTCGTAGTGCTTTACAAGTATTACTTTGGAGAAAAGTGGATCCTGTGTTTACCAAAAGGGAAACCAAAGCACGAGAACATCTTAAGCACCAAATCTGCAAGGTGCCAGTGCCGAGAGCTGGGCTGGCTGCTCACACCTCATCGGGTCCAGCCACTCTTTTTCTTCCTAGGGATTGATTCACAGATCCAGCTGAACAGACCAAGAGCCCTCAGCCGCTCCTCACACGGCCTCTCAAGGCCTTCCCCATCCTCCTTTCCCTCTTTTGGACATTCTCTAATAGTTTTATATCTTTCTTTACATTGTGGTGCCCAAACTGCCCCAGGACTGGAGGCGAGGCCGCCCCAGTGCAGAGATCTTTGTCACTCTGCCTTCCTGAGGGTCCCTCTGAGCATCGCGCGTGGCTTTGGTCGGTGTCTGCCGCTTGAAACTCTTGTCAGCGCTTTTCCTTCCCATCCCGAATGCCTGGAAGAGCTCTCGGTGTGGCTCGGAGCGAGAGGCTCTCCGGTAGATGGTGCTGCTGTAAACCTTTGAGAACACACACCGCATCGCTCAGCCCTCGGGGCGTACAAGGGGGGCAGCTTGTGCCTGTACACACAGTGTTTGGGCATGCATGTTCATCACAAATGTCCCAAAGAGGCTTTTCCAGCTGAAAAGACTCCAGAAAAAAAATCTCCCTTGACTTAGCGTAGCATAATGTGTTTTAAACACTCTAATTGTAGCTACATATGCCAATTCATAAATAAAACAATGCAAAAAGTTAGTCAGCCATGTACCAGCTCCATTATTTAAGATCAGGGAGACATCAGTCATGGTGCCTTCAAAGAAACAATTTCTTTACTGACTGAAGAAAACAAAACCAAAATCAATATAAACAATAAATGTGTAACAGTGTATCAGAAAAAAGATAGAACTCTGCCTGCTCCCTTTGGCTTGGTTCCGGTGTTGGAATATCTGTATTGTGTGGTGTACAAAAAAAAAAAAGTAGAGGACTTGAAGGGTCTCTGTGCTTACAGTTCTTTTCTGTAAAAGTAATTATTTACAATTCTGGATTCCAGGCTATGGCAAACAGATAAGGTTAATAACAGTAGTTCAAACCATCTTCCAAATGCTTTTTCTCTGAAAATTCAAAAAGCAAATTTCCATCTTGGCCGCCTAATTAATGAGGAAAAGAAGAGCTTTTAAAAGAGTTGAACTTTCGATTCAGGTTCTGAACCTTTCTCTGAAAATCTAGGCCAGGCACTGGAGGTGTTAAACCTGTCTTTAATCAGCAGGATCCTGTTCCTTCAAGAGGCCTCAGAGAATTTGGATTTGAAACAGGGAAGTATTTATCAGTTCAAAGATTAGTAGTAGATGAAAATGTCACCTGTATCAGACTTTTGCAGTTGTAGCAGATAAAGTTAGCACGATATGCTACTTTTAAATGGATACAGCCAAGGTCCCACTGTCCCTGGCCTTGAACAAACCTCCTGTCAGGAATGGAGCTGGACTCTCCCCTCTCTCCTGACATGCCCATTGCAATGAGGGCAATAAGTGAAAAGCAAAAGCCACAACATTGTTTTCACCTTTGCCTTCCTGGATTAAAGTTGGCTGCATTAGTTCCTTTGGGAATGAGATGCTTTGTATGGAATCAAGGACCTGCCCACCTGGAATAACACACAGAGGTAGGCAGAGTGGATGCTGCAGAGATAGACTTTTGTGCATTTGTCTTCCTACTTACCTTTGATGGGATCAGGGCGATATCATAAAGTAGTTAAGAATGCATTTTGCAACTGAGTTTAAATGGTTGAAGTCCATGATGCTGCCCAAAAGAGGGTTTGGGCTTTCTGCTGGTTCTCAGATTCATAGTCCTGATGTGTCCCAGCACTGGCAGCAGTGCTTGAGGAATTTTGCAGTCACTCAGATCATCAAGGTGATGCTGCTCAAAGCACACTCGTCTGAGAAAGGGAAGTTTAGTTTAGTTTAGATTCTTGCATTGACCCCTGAAGCTGAATCTGAAGAAGTACAGGAGAAGCACTTAGGGTGGAGAGGTCAGGATCACCCTCCAAAAGCTAACGTAGTCTTAAGTACACTTCAGCTGGCTGCCACACTCTACCCACTAATATTAAGTAGAAAATCCAAAAAGGGACTTCCCAAAAATTTTAACTTCCTGGCTATGTAGACCTGAAGTCCTTAAGTGCTCCTGTTCCTTACCTGTGTCTGCCAACTGCCTGAGACCCCTGCTTGGGCTGACTACCAGCTTTGACAAGATGAAATGAAGAGCTCCAGGCAGAACTCAGAGCTGATCTCCACAGCAGCCAGAGCTGTAGCTGGGGAGGGATGGAAGGACAGCAGAAGGGAAGTGAGCTGAACACTAAAATGCCTTTTGAATAGCTGTGATCAGACAGCTATTGTACTTACACAAGTAAATGTAATGTGTTGCATAAACAGATGTTCCATCTCCTCCTTTGAATAATGAAATTCAAATCTCATCTCTCAGGTGAATTGAGTTCTAGATGGATGGGGCAGAAGCCTTATTAATTTTTTTCACTGGTCCAGAGAACACCAGTACGAACAGGAGTCAGCAACCAATACATGGAGCACTCAGTTTGAAAGGGAAAGGGCTGAGTGGGATCTGTCTTGGGTCTAATGACTCTTTGCGTTGACATTCAGGGCAGAGATGCTCTAAAGGAAGTCTGAAACCTATTACATATTGACTTGCAGCATCTCTGGGAACTTATCAAATCCTATTAATCTTAAAATCAGACATTAATATGATTTACTGAGGGAGCAACTTGTGCATTTATCTGCTTGTCAAACTGTGCAATATAGAGCTCAGTCTTTTTATGACCCTCTGTGGTGGTATTGTCTGACTAAGAATGGGGTGAGCCCCAGACGAAATGACTGCTGTAGGTGAAATCTCTGCTGCTGTGTGGGAATATTTATGCTGCAGATGAGTTCCCCACCTACCAGACAGTGCACCTCTGGAAATCTCAAGTTTCAGGCAATCCATGTGAGAAGAGAGTGAAAATGGTTTTGGTTGATTCTGCTGAAAGATTATTTGAGTCAAACTGAATGGTGACTTTTTAAAGACAAAGTGTGCTTTGGAAGCATTGCTTCAGAGATTGAGGTTAGACTCTGGTTGGGTTTATTTATGTGAGGTAAAGACAGAAGAGGTTTTGGAAGGAATGACAGTGTGTGCATAATGACATTGATTTGAGTAAAAACAGACTCTACATCTACTTCTGGAATGTAATAAAAATTGGGACTTTTCTGCCATAATCTTGATTAAATAACTGCCCTGTGGCTGCTTTCCTGGTGTCAAAATTAACTAAATATATTTTGCATTGCTTTTATTGCAACTGGCAAGTGAGCAAGTCACTAATAGTAGCAGAGCCATTGTGTAATCAAGGCTAATCCTTGCTCATGGTAAGAAGCAGAGCCAAAAGCCTATAATCCTACATTAGGCCACATTCCTCTGTAGTTTCCCTCTTAATATCTCTCGCTTTTTGCTCCTTGAAAACTGTTTTCTGTATTTTTGGGTTAAATTCTTGACTTAAATTTTGTATTATTTATTTTGAGGGTTTTTATATCATGGGGAATGTGTTCATTGATTTTGTCTCAGTGCCCTCTTCACTGCACTGCAGCCTGCATTGATGTCTCCAAAGACAGTCACAGTACTGCTGCATTGCTCACATTCCAAGTTTTTAGATTCCTACTTTATTTCTGAGACTGTCAGTTTTTATCTAATAAAATAAGAGGAAATAAAGTCTCTGTGGCTGTGGAGAAAGGTCTACCATGAAGGCCTGTAACAGAGAGAAAAAGAAAAGCCCTTCAAATTCAGTCCTGTGTTTTTGAAGACCTTACTCAGAAGTTTTGAATAATTCCAACTTAATATCTTCATGTTTGTTTTACATTAGATTGTAGGTAAAAGGGACATTGTGCACGTGAACATGTAAGTGTTTGCTGAGGTTTTTTGCTATTGTTGAACAAGTTCGCTGGAGTCCTCTGCTCTAAACTAGTTCTGATAACAGTTGTCAGAGATTAATTATAACTCTGGTAGCGCTATATGCCAATTTCCTCATGTAGTGAGTTTATTGTAATCACTAACCAACAGCTATTCTGTGGCTTCTTGCGCAGTTATTTTTTTGGAATATCTTAGATCAGTTGTTATCCCCAACTATCATCTACAGCTTTGCTGTCTGTGCATGGACTAAGGATCCATCCAGTTTGCTAACCATCCCTGCCAGCAGCTAATTTCCCAAACTGCAGGAAACTCCCAGGGTATTCCCCAGCTCCGTGCCTGACTCTGTGGGAAAATTCTGCTCTGGGACCTGTGGGTGATCATTTTACAACCTGGAGGGTGGGAGTGAATACTCGCTTTTATCTGCGTCTGAATGGGCCCGAGCTGTATCAAAGGTGGGTGAGTCCCCGCCCTCCCTGCTGTGTGCCTGGCCTGTGGCAGGAGGGCTCTCCTCAAAGGCAGACTGCCTCTTTGGGAAACAGCATCCCAGGAAACCATGGAGAGCAGCCAGCCCGGCGAGTCCCATCGCACTCTGCTGGGAGTGGATGCTGCTGCCAGAGATGGGAGTGCTAAAGGGGAGAATTAGCCAGAGAAAACATTGTTTAAACTGAAGGTGAACATTTTCCACACAATTGTTTCTTCTTCCTTTCTCTGTCTGTGCATCCCTGACTGATCCAGGTAATGGGAGAAACCCAATCCTGAAGTGGCAGCACATTAGGAGCAGCAGGGTCACATAGCAGCTGAGGCAGGAGGTGACTTTTGTGCCTCGCTGTACCTGGTCCCATTCAGCCATCAGATCCCTTCTCCTGGGAGCAGCCACTGGAGGTTACGCTCCAAAGCACACTGATGAGCCTCTTCTAGCTCCTTCCAGCTGGGAGGCAGATCCCTGGAGAGGACCCTTTGTGTAGAGGTCACAGTTCCTGCCTCTAGAGGCATTTGCTGTTAGCATTGTTCCATTTGTTCTGTGGGAAGCACCCGAATGCCACTCGGGTTACCCCATCGCCCTGGAAGTTCCCAGGTGAACTTTGAACAAGGACAGATGGATCATGGATCATGGATCATGGATCACAGCTCTAGGCAATGCTTCAGCTCTTCTAAAATCACCAAAAATCAATTTATTGTTTTCCTCTCCTGCCTTTCTCCCTTCTCTATTTTCCCCATAAACTACTTAGAATTGCTCATTTTCAGGTATTTTTCCTCTCTGAAATGTCATATAATTCTTGCAAAATCCTAGGGATTGAAGGACAGTGAAAGGAATCACAAATCCCTTTGTAGCCAAAGAATAGCCAGCACAGGAAACAAAACTGTGTTAAGATTTTTTCTTGTCTGCCTAAGATAAAAATATGGTTTAAACTGAGGGAAAACTACAGTGTAATCAGCTACGACTTAGATGAGGAATTTTGTAGTTGGACATGTATTCGTCATTAATTCAGTCAGAAAACAAGATTTATGACTAGTCTGCAATGTACTCATCCTGTTTTAAACTGTATTGAAATTATGTAATTTTGCATCAAATTTATGTAATGCTGGTGGAACAAAGATCAATATCTGTTTCAAGTTTGTTGTTTTTCTTCCAGTTGTTTTAGGTGGAAGTGAGGAGTAGAAAATCATTCATTTATGAAGCTTTGTGTGTGTTAGAGCTTCAGGCACCAAACTCCCCATTGCATACAGTGCCATACTCATTCCTTCACCTGCAACAATCAACACTTCATTATCACTTGCCTTATTATCTGGAAACTTAATTACTACCACTGAGCAATGATTTCCCACTGATATATGTACTAAACTCCATGTTCAATGTAGAAACAAGGTAGACACTTTCTGTGGAGTCTCAGACAGGTATTTGGGATTTGTCTGGTCATTGGAAGTGTCCTGGAATGCTGTGCAGTGTTATGTGTCACCTCTTCTGTTTCCAAATAAACTGTGGTAGTGAAGTGTGAAACCAAAACCACTTGATCCTCTGTATCTTGAAGTCACAGAGAATTAAAATGAAAAGCTTTATTGTCTAGCAGGGAATTCTTTTTGCTTGTCATCAGCAGCGATGGATTTCTTCCTTGCTCTTGAATTTGGAAATCTCTGCCAGTACACAGCCATGAATGAAGAGTTCTTACACAGACCAGATTCCTTTTTCCTTTTTTTTTTTATTATTAATAGGAGTTTTGGGTTTTTTAAATGCAGGGCTTGAAGCTTTATTTTAAATAACCTTAAATCTAGAGGGGTTTTACAGGACAAGAGGTAAGCAAGGTATTGGAGTAGCTCTTACAGACAGGTTGTGTTGTGTCCATCTGTGGAAGTGGGTTGGCTTCAGAAGTCATTGGCTATCAGGATCCTGTTTGTGCTGTGGGATTAACCAGATGTCCTCAGAAAGTCCCTCAAAATTCTATTATTTTGTGATTAAGCAGGAACTTTCCAAAGTTTGCACTCACATTTATCTTGTATAAACTCAGGCTCATGCCACTCCAATGAGATTTATTCCAGGATGTTTCAGAAGCAGATTAGGAAGCCCTGGAAGAATCCAATGGCAGTTGTGTCTTCTGGCACCACATTTGTTTTTTGACTCCACAGTTCTAAGAGGCAATGAAAAAAAAGAAAAGACACAGAACTATAAATACAAAGACATCAGAGGAAAGACTCAGTGGATGAGTGTAATAAATGGCAAAAGATGGTTCACAGGGAGGAAATGTCAGCATATATTATACAGAGGGGACAAATAGCTTCCTAAAATCAACAGTTTATTTTGCTGAACTTTCTTCATGGCAACCATGCAAGCTGAAGGATCAAAAGGAGTTAGGATGCACTTCATTTCTGGTGGTGTCTGCTAATAAACATTGAATTGGTGAATATTAGGGTAAGTGTCCACCAGTCCAACTCATTGCCTGTCCTTTCCCACACATCCATTTTCTAAAGTGTAGCAATTAACCCTCGTGATCCTGGGCAATCTCCTTTTCCTGAATGGATCCAGGGTTTTTTAAGTACTAACCAGAGTTACGTATAATCAATCTCTTGTGCAAGGGGAGGTGCTTTGGAGAGCAATAAACATCCTCTTCCTGCTATCAAGGGATTGGTGCTGTCTTTGCCTGGTAGCTGCCTTGCTCTTGTGGGGCTGGAGATGGGAATTGGTGTTTGCCAGCTCCCAGGGAAACACTGGAGCCCAATGGAAAGCAAGAGCTCCATGGAGCCTCTGCAGCATTTTGCACATATTTGATGGTGCAGGAGGGTGTTTTATCCTTTCCCGGCTTTCAAGAAGTGCCTGAAGAGTAATTTTGTATTTAAACCAAGTAGACATTTTAAACTGGCTAAACCACTTTATTTCTTAATGTTTGTGCCTCCTGTCAAACTTTGCCCTCCAACGGACTTGTAATTTCCTTTTAATTATCACACGTTTGCAGCAGGTTGGTCCATCTACTATATCCACCAAATCTTGTACTTGATTTAAAGCATCATTCAATCTAGTTTAGTCCTGCAGGTAACATCTACTCCAGGATTTCACCTGGCTATCTTATTTTTGAGAGCAGTCTTTTTTCATTGAGGAGGAAGAATCCGAGTTTCATTTATTAAAAGAGTCTTTGTTCTCGTGTAGGAGGAGAATGTAGTTAGAGATAATCTTTATTTCCCAGTCTCCTGATAATACAGAAAAGCAGCTATCTTGAGAGCTGGTTTTCAAATAGAATGGAAAACCCAGGGTTTTTTTCCTCATGAAATCTCATTTCTAATTTTTAAGTAATTGAAAAACGGGAAAAAGAGTAATTGGCAGAGTCTCTGCATTTGAGATTACTGCAAATAAACTTTAAATAAATTACAGATGGCTGTTTTATTTACAAAATGCTCAAAATGCTTCACTTGACAAATATATTTAGCTGGAGTGTATGATAAAGTGATAAGCAAGTCAACAAAGCAAACCAAAAATAAGAAATTATTCTCTTTTTTGAGGATGCCCACAAATGGTGGGTGTTGATAGAGGAGCTCAGTCAGCAGAGCCAGGGGATTAATCTGTGCTTAACGAGGACCGGGCTCAAGCAGGAGGAGAAGTTTCAATAACAAAAATGGGAGCATTGTTGGGAAAAAACTGCAGCAAACCCATCTGCTGGAGCCATGTGATTGAGTCCCACACAGAAAGGCAGAGAAGAGCTGAGCATCCCAGGGAAAATCTGGTGCTCAGCTGAGAGGAGATCCAAGCTGGAGGCTGCCTGGACCTGCCTTTGGACCACCTTTCTAATGGGGACAGAGAATAACAGGATTCTGCAAAGAAATTTCAAATGAAAAGTTCCCACCTACCCAGTTGATGGAGTGACCTTTCCAGAAACTCTTACAAATTTCCAGCCTCTGAATCCTGGGTTTGAAATATGAATTTAAATAGGAGGGGGGCCGGTGGGAGGGGGAAGAGGTAGAAGGGTAGTGTGTCATTTCTTTTGGTATTTTGTTTCCAGCTCTATCCTTTGATCTCTGCAGCAGTGTAGTTCAGACAATCTGTAGAAATATTGCTAAACCAAGTTACTTTGTTATATTTTACTTCAGCCATTTGTCAGCATATGCCATAAAAATTTTAGTTTTCTCTCTTGATCTTTATCAGAGATTGCTGTTTCTCTTTGATGTCTCCCTCCTTATTTGACATTTGGATCTGGTTTCCCATTTAATTATCTAACTCTCTATTGCTATTTTAGTTTAAAAGTTCACTGCAATATTTTACTTCTCCTGTTTCTCAGTCCATTCTGCTGTGCTCCAGCTGAGACACAAGAAAATGATGAAGGTACTCACTGTGTCAGGGGGGGTTGTGCCTTGAGCCCTTCTGTGAACAGAGGGGAGCACAGACCTGTGGTCAATGAGTGTGGGCAGCAAACATGAGGCTGGGACATGCTGGATCTCCTAAATCAGAATATCCAGAGGCCATTCTTGGATTAAATGGTAAATTTAGACTGTTTTGTGTAGGTTTGAAAGTCTGAAATGTAAACAGCAATGCAGTCAAAATAGCTGTAAAATGTCATTCAATACAGTCCCAGTTCCTACAAACCATCTTATGAAAACACCACCCTCAGTACTTAGCTGTGTCAGAAAACAGACGGAATTCCTCACATTTTGTAGCCCAGAGAAGGAGATCTGCTCTCAGGAGAGACAAGCTGAAGCAGGGTGCACATTTTACCTCCTCATTCCAGAAAGATGTCTCTTGATAGCTGAAAGCTCCTCAGGACTTGGGATGTTTCTTTGTTCTTGGGATGATTCAAAAGTCATAGGACATTGGATGAGGTGGGGATGATGAAGGAGCAGCCAAGGCTTGGTCTAGGCAGTTTATTGCTGCATAGTGTGGCCATGTGAGTATGATACAGGAAGGACTCTGTCTTCTGGCATGGCTGGAGAAGTGCATGGAAACCAATGAGGTCACTGCCACATCACTGATGAGGTGAAGTCCTGGAGAACTGATACAGGAACAGAGAGATTTCAGCTTCATCTAAAACACAACAAGCTGGAAGAAGAGAAGTCTGGGCACTATTTCTTGCTCTGGAGTTCAGGGCAAGTTACAAGAACCTCTCTCTGGGCGCTCTCAAAGGATCAAAATATTTCCACTGGCTGTTGTTAAGAGCAGAACTGGAGCCATGCACAGCCATGGGTGAGTCCTGGCATATGGCTGAGGGGTTTTAGTGGAGGGTGTGCAACTCCATCTGGCAGGCCCAAAGGAGCTGATCCACTGGAAACCACAGCAGACTGAACATATTGTGCTTCTGGCTGGGTGACCTCCTCCCCCAGCCCAAATTTGGCAGCCAGACTAAAACTGTGGAGAGAAATACAGCATTTCATCAAACCGTCCTTTTTTTTTCCTTTTTTTTTTTTTTTAATTTGCTTTACCACCACTTTTCAAATGAAATCTTTGAAAGCAAAGAAGAAACCAGAATGTAGGCGGTTCCAACGTGCATTCAAGAGTCGGATGCTTGCCTAGCATGAAGGATACCTAGGTTGAACCCCCTCTTCTGCCTGAGAAGTCTGGAATTTGCATTCCTCAGCACTAAGAAGGATAACCCAGCTGCTGAGATATTCAGAGATGTATTTGGATATATGGAGACATTTCTGTGTATTTGGCATGCGTGTTTTCTGTGAAGCCAATTCCTCTTTGTAGGAAATACTCCAATATTGATGAAGCAGAAGAGAAGGACTGTGAGAGGGACTACCTGGCATAACATTTCTAGCTAAAAATATGGAGGTAATTTGCTTCATTTTCTGCTCTTTGCACTGCAACAGCTTGTTTTTGCCTGCCAGATAAGGCACTTCCCAAAGGATGGTGCTTGGAAATACACTCTTTTGAAGACAGGCAGAAAATATTCTTTTACCTCTGAATTCCCTGGGTGTGGCCAAGGCTGGAAAAACCCATGTACCACCTTTGAAGACTGTTGTGAGTAAATTTGCTGCCTGCATGGAGACGAGGCTTTGCATTTGTCTACCTTGCTCTGATTCACCTTGTCTCCCAATGGGAACTGGGATTTACCAGTGAAACAAAATGTTTGAAACCCAGACTAGATGTTTGGTAAGAAAACATAAGTAAAATAAGGAATTGCATGGTCCTGCTTGGTAATTGAGAGGAAGCTGTTACTTAGATCTTCTCTCTTTCTCATCTAAATCCTGGTTTTGTGGATATTTCAGATGAGTCAATCTCCTTGGGTAGTATAAGGAGCTTGATCCCAAGCCATTGGATTTGGAGGAGAGTCCTCATGTCTTCCCATGAAGTTTTATTCTAGCTGAAGTAATTCAAGATTTCTTGGGCAGTTTCCAGCTTATTCTTCAGTTCAGTGTTCGATGGTCAGGGAACAGAGTTGCCCCTGCTAATTAGGAAGAGTCAGGATTTTGTGACGCATGTTTCTAAATACGGGAAGAAGTTTGAATGCTGGAAGAGATTATTTTCAGTAATATTTTTGTTTTTCAGTTATATTCTCTTTTCCTTGGTGTAGCTCTGTTCAAGTCAATTTCAGCAGGTATAAAACACCTAATCTCTACTGGGCAGTGACAGTGACACACCAAGGACTTCGGAAAACACAGATCCCTGACTCTGCCTTTGGCAGTTCCCTCAGTGCGCTCTAACAGCCAGCACAGAAAGAACAAAGTCATAGAATCACAGAATGGTTTGGGTGGGAAGGAACCTTAAAACTCATCTCATTCCTCCTCCTGCTCTGGGCACCTTCCACTTTCCCAGGTTGTTCCAAGCCCTGGCTTTGGACACTTCCAGGGATGGGGCAGCCCCAGCTTCTCTGTGGACCTCACCACCCTCATAGGGAAGAATTTCTTCCCAGTATCCAATCTAAACCTATTCTCTTCGAGACATTTCAGCTTCAGGGTTGTATTTACTTCCCTCGTGTGTCCGCATGGAGAAGGGAGTTTTTGTTTGATTTGTAGCCATGCTTTGATTTAAAGACCACTAATATGTTTCTAAGTTTCCTTTCAAAGTTTTGCAGGGTAAAAAAGAGAGCCAGGGAAGTTATTAAGGGCTTTACATACTCAGAAGGACAGCGGCAGAAAAACAAAGACCCTTAATCTGGGATACACAAAGCAGGAAGAGGGGCAGCATGATGTAGCTGTAATGAGAGATGTCGAGATTGACGTGGAAAAGATGGGACAGGCAGCAGAGTATAAATAGAGCTGCAGTTTATTTGTAACTTTCATTTTTAGGTGGGGATGATTGACACATGGATGGGCTGGATGAAGGTAACCTCCCTGATCTTTAACTTGCAGGTCACATGGAGAAAACTTTGAGAAAATACTCCAACATGTAGATGTCAGATTGAGTGACAGCCGCGTGTGAGGTGAATTGCATTTCCTGGCTTTTTTACATGCATCACTTCACAGAAATGATGGCTGCCATCGGAACAAAAAGACGTCCTTCCCGACCGGGGTCAACAAATTGACAGTGCCCACCCATTAATAGAAAACACTGTCATTTAAAATAAAATGCTATGGAGAAAACTTCAAAAATCTATTAGCCAACACAGCAGATAGTATCAGTTTCTGCCCATGAATTACTGTATACCATTCCAGTGTTAATGTACAGCGCAGTGTGTGGTACAGTTTTCATCTGTAACAATATATATAGAATGCCATATGGCTGACAGCATGCACTACACATGTCAGGCTCTTCTGTTTTCTAGCTCTGTACATCTTATTTGCTTCTGTCTAATTATCTTGTTCTGGGCAGGGGAGGGAGAGAAAAGAAGAAAAGCCAATGGGAATTCAAAAATCAGGGGTAACAAATAGCGCCAGTTACTTAATTCCATTGTTAATGTGTTCTTATGTTTCTTAAAATGCAGTGCTTCTTAAAAGATGCAGTTGGACATCTATTGCTCAAGGTGGAATGTGGGGCTATAATAAAGTCCCTATATGTGGCATTAAAAAAAAAAACCAAAAAAACAAATGAGAAAAAGTCCTGCTTTATACTGTCTGCTTATATTGGTTAATTCTAGACATAATTTTTCCAGCTGCTAGAATGTGCCTACATTGCTTCCCTATTCCTGTCAGTCTAAAAGTAGTGCCTGGATTTTTTTTTTCCAGCACAAGCAAAATAGTGCCAAAAAGAATTGCTCTAAAATTGGACCCCTGCATCTGAAATGGTCTAAAGACCACCTCAGAAGTTTAAGCCTTGAATTTAATTTTTTTGCTGAGGGATTTGGTATTGTTTAAAGGTCAGAGCCCCAAGATTTGTCTTCAGAGATTTAGTCCTGGCTCATCTGTCAGTCACTCTCACCTTCAAAAAGGCCAGAGGCGATTGCCAGCACTTCCCTTGCTGTGCTCCCCTGTTCTTGAGCATTTGATCCACAGGGAAATATCTTGTTCTGGACTGGAAGGAAGCTGCCATCTCTTCTGCAAAGAAAAGTGGAGAGAGAGAAAAGGGAAAATTGGCACTGCCACTTAGATTCAGTGATCCTGAGTGGGGCAGAACTTCTCCTACTGCTACCAGTGCAGCCTTCAGGCTTCGTGTCCTCGCAGAGCTGAGAGGGAAAACCCTTCACTCCATGGGTAGAAGGGATTGGTTGGCCCACCGTGAGCTTAAAATGGTACCATTTTTGGAGCATTAACTTTTCCTGGCTGCTGCTTTCGAAATTAAGTTCAATGCCATGCTGAAAAGTCTAGATAGTTAGAAAGGAATTGTAAAATTAGTCAGGAAAAGCTAATGCCACAAACGAGTGGCTTGGTGCAGCCATGGGCTGGCAAGGGCTATATAGGAGTGGTTAACGTTGGTCTGCCTCTATAACAGTTCATGAGTCAGGGGCATAAAGTGAACTCTGGTTTTAACCTGCACAGCATATTCCCCCAAAAGGAAAAAAATGTCTTAAACCATGAATGTGGTGTTCACAACCACCTTGATGTGGTACCTGTATTCTCTGGGATTGGGATGTTCCAAAAGGGGGCATTCTTTGATCAGGAAGGCAATTTTTCCTAATGTTTGCAATGGTAACATGGTTTTTATAGTAAAGATCTCATTGAAAATTCAGGAAGCAGCCAAAGTTAACAGCAGTCTACTCTGTTGTGTGAGGATCCCTTGCCATATTTGCTCTTACAGCTAATTAAACATGACCATCCATTTAGAAAAAGAACCTCTAGTATAATTTTCAAAAAAGTTTTCTTAATTCAATACATTATCACTTTATACCATGACATTTTGCTCAGTGATGGGGCCATTTCTGCTAAAATTATGGCATGATTGCAGCTGGAGTTTCCTGTGTGTTTCTCCTATAAGCGATCGTGATCTCTGTATGAATTCCAAATACATGATATGTCATTAACACATATTTCTTCTTGTTCATATTTTTGCTGATTGTGTCAGATTCCTTCTGCACAAATTCCATGGTAATTATGAGGAAGAAGCATGTTCCATGCTTCCTTTTTGGTGTGAAAACTGTTCCAGAAAATGGCATGTGATTCTTCTTTCCCAGTTAAAGTGGAGTTTTTATTTCCAAACCAGAGGTGCCTGAAATTCCAAAATAGGGGCATAGTGCAGCAAGGCAGAAATAGTAAACTTTCAACAGGGACAATACAAATTTAATACAATGAAAGCCAAAAACCTGGAATTCTTAAAATCCCACTCTGAACAGTGTTTGAGTAGTTTTTGCAAAGTTGAGAAAGAGATTGCAACAGCATTGAAATACTTTGGGGGAAGGAAGGGTTGGGGGCAGAAAAGTGAGGCCAGGGTGGCCCTGGAGCCACAGCAAAGGGAGCTTTGCTCTGCCCTGTGTATGCTCAGTCCAGGACACAAAGAGGTTTGGCTTTGCTCTACACTTCCATTTTTTCCCCTAAAAAAAAGTGGAGATTTAGAAAAATAAAAATATTAATATATGTTTGAGTCTGAGCATCTTACTGGGAAGCCAGCTTGTTATATACATACTTCTATAAATGTTATTTGCCGTGAGTTAATATCAGCTCTTTCACCCATAGTCATGGAGATTCAGCCTTTCCAAAAGGATGGGTTGACAAAGATATGATATGAATGGAAAAAAATAGCTCATTTATCCATGGCAAATTACAGAATCAAGTTCTCCTGTGTTTCATTAGTGCAATCCATAGTACTTCAGTTATTTGACCATCATTTATCTGGTTTTCTACCAGGGCAACCAAAGCCATGGAGCATCTAATGTCTGTCAGACTGATCAGACTGAGGAGTCTTTTGGTATTGAATAAATTATTTTTATGACATCTTGAAAATAACACTGAGTTCGGTTCCCCTCCAGGCTCAGGCAAATGAGGCAGTCGCCTGGAGCAGGAGATGAAGTGAAGTGGCTATGGCCCTTTCCAGTGCTACAGCAAAACCAGAGCATGGCCAGAGCAGCTCCTGCTGCTGAGCAAACCATCATCCTGGAGGGAAAACATGACAGGTACAGCATCCAGGAATAGGGATAGGGACAGGGAGTCTGCCCAGCCGCTACTTTTCCATCCTGTGGTCAGCAAAGAGCCAGACAGACTCTCCCTGCTCCCCTTCTTGGTACCCCAGCTCTCTGTTTCAAATCCACCCTCTGCCCTTTTCCTTCTATCTCACTTCTCTCAGCCATGGCCCAGCTGAGCTCTGGCCGAAGCCTATGCTCCTGTTCCCAGGGTATAAACATTCCATACTGCTGTGCTGCTGGGAAAGCTGTGACATACACCTGTGATGGCCAGGATGCCTACTCGATGGCCAGGGGTGTCATTTTGTGACAGCAATGTCTCAATAAACTGACCTGCCAGAATAATATCTCCAGTGCCTCTCCTGGAGCCTTTATACAGTCCTCCTGTAGTGAAAACTAAATGTTGCCCACCTACATATTCCCTTCTTGTAACCCCATCACATTGGGTTTCTCCTTCCCCCCAGTCTATTGCTGTGAAGAAACATTACAGGGCATCTCTTTTTCTGTTTGAGAAAATGACTGTATGCACTGGTGTTTCATCTAGGTCTGGCTTCTGGGTAGTATTAATCATTAATTCTAATAAAGTTAGTGGTTTGGGCCCCTTTTCTGCGTTGTAGTTTTGCTAAGAACACTTACATTCTTAGGATGAAAGGTTCAGAGTAAATGTGAGGTAAAATTTTACTGGGTATGAAGAGCTCATGCATGGACACCACCATGAGTGATTAGCTTTGCCTGCTTGGTCATTAATTTTTGTCACAGGCACTCACAAGAAAACACAAAGCCCATGGAGAAATCACTCTAAGCCTTTGCATCTGCCCTTTCCACTAGAAAAGGCACAGTTGTGACTATGGGAGCTATTCTGTGCACCTCACCTGTGCAAATCTCTCTATTTCCTGCAGCCAAGCTCCCATGCTGAGCATGCTGAGCTCCATGCTGATGCCTCTCACTGTGTTGTCTCCTCTTGGCTTTGCTGCACATGAAAGTTCAGTTCTCTCTGTTTTACTCCCTCAGGGACTTGGGTCTGTTCTGGGACACAAGATGTATTTGTGTTTATCATTCTCTTTATCCAAATACTGTTGTGTTTATTCTCTTTTTGTTAACTTTTAACCTGCTGTTGGATCTGCCTATCCTACAGTAATATTTCCAGCCTTGTGTGTGTTGCTAGTCAGTGGGAAAGACAGTTCCCAGAGCAACTGCTGCAGTAAATACTTTTTGGCATCCAGATGTGTATTCTGTCATTTCCCATGCCGTGCATGTGCTGTCTCTCACATCCAAGGATCAACAAGTGTGGACAGGTCTGGAGGCATCTGGTGCTCTTATTTCATTGCTGACACTGAAGAGGTGCTTTCTCATGAGAAACAAACCAACTCCTGTGTGACACCTGTATTGTTACAAAGGCATCTCTGCAAAGTCAGCAGCAAATCCTCTTTTTCCTTCAATTTTGACTGGCTAGCAGGTGGGCAATTCACTCTCCATTTCTGCCCAAGATATAGTTGGAAGCAATCCACCAAGAGATTCTGTGGATGTGCTGTTTGTAAAGAGCACAGTTCCCAGACAGGTACGTTGGGTTGGAAAGCTGATCCTAACATGACAAACCTGAGCTGACATAAATGTGCTGTCATTAAACCTTCTCTGTGTTGGATCTCTCTTCCTGAGTGACCCTGGGTGACAGAAAGTGAATGAACAGGAGATCTGGGATTCTTGTTGGTGCTTTATGCCTCGCTCCTGTAACTGCAGAAAACGTTTAATCAATTTTATTCCAGCAAAATGAAATTTAGATACACATTTAGGAAAAATGCTTCCCATGGGATTTCCTGTAGCCCCAATAGCTGGATTTGCTTTTTGCTGTTACGATGAAAATTGCACAAAGGATCTACAGATTCAGAAGCTATAATGGGGAACTTTCAGCTCTTTGAACTACTTTATTATCCTTCCTCTATCAGTACCATATGGTAAATAATGCTGTTAAATTTGGCTTTGATTTTTATGGTTTTACAGTCTTGAAACATTCATAAACTTGGCTAATTCTAAGAGTGTTTGCTTGGGAGCCTTATTCACTATTTAGGTCAAAATAACAAAAAACGTCTGTCAGCTCTGGGGCCTTGCTTTTTTCTGAGTTTTATTTGGATTGTCTGAACTTATTTTTTGCAGCAGTACAGAGCCTCCCACTTCCACTGGTGAGAGCAGAAGTTTCAGAGGAATATTCCTGCTTTGGAAAACCTCTGCGCTGCCCTGAGTAACAGGTGCACAATGGGGCTTTTCTGTAGGAGAGATGATTTCTTGAGATTGCTGGTCACTGGGCTGGACTTTAATGAGGAAACTAAGCTGTAGGGATGTGGAGGGAAGGGGGTAACACACAGGCTGGGCGAGTGGCACGGGGGCAGCAGTGTGTCAGCTCCATGGTTGTGTGGTGCTCTGTGGGGCAGAAGGCCAAAGAAACCGGAGAGAGCAGAGGACAAGTGAGAGTAGTGAGCTGAGCCTGGATGTGTAGGAGGAGATTTGAAGTGATTCATAGAAAGCAGTAAGAGCTCTCTTACCTGTCTCAGAATGTCATGCAAGAAGAAGCAGTTCCAGGTGCTGCTGGAGCTTTGGGAGCTGCACGTAGAGGAGCAGGAGCATTTCAGTGCTGGGCCTGCAGCAGTGCTGCTCCTCAGCCTCACCCACGGTCTTAGTTCCTTTTGGCAGCACAGCTCTGCGCATGCAGCCCCTGCTCCGAGGTTGCCATGTGCTTTCCTTGCCCTGCAAACACCTCCTGCAAAACACATCCCTGTGCAGCCACAGTGTGAGGTGCTGCTATGTGTACCCAACACCGAAGATTAATAAACCTGAATAACCACAGTCTCTAATGACAGCAATCTGACCAACCAACCGGCCAGCTTTGGGAAGCAAACTGCATTTGCTTCCCATCCTCAGCTCAAAGTGTAGCAGTGATCCTTGACATTAATTACACAGACTCACACAGCACATGTACTTGCAGAGAAAGGACATCTACTACAAAACTTGTTGTGCACAGCCAAGCCTTCCCATGCTGGTGATGAATATTTATGCCAAGAATGTAGAGTGCAAGGTGGCATCTTCCTTGATGAATTGGGGGCTAGATGCTATGACTACATTATTTAGACCACTTTATTATGAGGGTTACAGTTTTTATTGCCTGTTGCAAAGCAGAGAGATACAGTAGATCTTCCCAAAGATCAAAGTGTGTCTCTAGGGCAGCCAGTAAATTAGTGGAGATTATAAATGAGTGCGCAGTCATTGATGTCTTGAGAGCTCGGCTCAAGAGATCAGAGAGTATTCTTTCCCCCTTTCTGTTCATAAGTGTCTTTCCAGAATAGACTACTTTTTTTACACTTAAAAGCAATATTCATGGACTTCATAAGAACAAGTGTTTCAGTAGGACATGCTCTGATCACATCACTCCCTGTTGTATATGGACTTATTAAGGACTGATGCTTCCCTGTAATGCAGGCTCCTGGAGGCTGATGTCAGTGAGATGTGTTCGGAGAATCGTATCGCTTAACTAATGTCATCATATTTTACAGCAAGTACAGCCTCTCTAGGAGTTCTTTGTGCAGAGTGGGAGCTCTTCAAAGCTCTGTTATGAGGTGCAAAGAGTGTATCAAGCAAAATAAAAGCCAATTAGAGAACACTTCACTATCCTGAAAGAGGAAATTATAGCTGTGGTGGGGAAAAGTAAATATAAACCAAATCACACTATGCCAAAAACTGCAAATAAAGCCCCCCAGAATAAACATCCATTTCATGAAGGGATTTGAAGTTAACTTTTAATTTGCAAGCTGGGAGAAGAGTCAGAATTGTGTCTTTGTGCAGAAGATGGAACAGAGCTCTCACTTACTACTACAAACCCAGAGTCTGTATATTGTAAGAAAAACCTCAATCTCAAATATTTAAAAACGTTTTTTTCAAAGTTTCTGTATATTCCATAAAATAGAAAGACCAAAAAAAAAAAATTCCAAGCCAGAGTTTTCTGGACCTCTCAGCTTTAGAGAAATGCTTTGTGTTGAAATTACCACTGCAGAAATAAATGAGTAGGATTACACTATCAGGCTTTAAGATTATTATCTGGTGGTAACCAGCCTTAGGTTTTCAGGGATATCTTTGATTAATTCATGCATCCCAATGCCCTATTACAGGAAGTTTCTGCTGCCATTCCAGTAGATGCTCCGGGCTAGTCAATCTGAGAAGTTGAAAGCAGGTGAGATGTTCCTGGTGGAAGGAAAGACTCATAGTGCAGTATGGAAAGCAATGAGCTGATCAGTCCATCTTTCATGCTTTTCCACTTGTCTGTGTGCTCCTGTGATAAATTGAATGTCTCAGTCATCATTGCAACTGTTTGTTTTTCTGCCCTGGGGCAGCTGAGTCAGTTTTTGGTAGGAATGTGCTACCTTTTCCTTCAGGTGTGTTCTGAACCTTGAACCAAGTTCCTCTGAGTTCAACAAAACAGATGTTTTGCCTTTGCATTGACAGGAGGGTCAGTGCCATTAGTTTTATTTCTTATTTAAATGAGGATTGACCATCATGAAAATACTGCCCAAGGGGTCAGGTAGAGCAAACACAGTTTTGATGGGTTGGGCAATCAGAGTGATGTGAATATCTGGTTAGGTGGAGAGGTTGTTATTGATCTTCCAGTCTTGGCTTTGCTTGGTGGGGCCAGATCCTGTGCGAACAGTGAGAGGATGTTTTGCATGAACTGTAGCATTTCATGACTGGCCTCTGAAGCCCATGTGGTCACAGGGCAAGATGTTACCAGCCCTCAGTACCATTTCCAAGTGAACTGTAGATTCTGTTTTCTAACTTCATCCATGCCAATTACTCAAAGGAAGCCAGAGATGTCACAAAAATGCCTTAATCTGATTGAAAAGAACAAGATGAAATGCCATGGCAGAAGTAGCTTCTTGCCAAGGACAGGTTTGCCAAGATGAGATATGTCGTTGTGGCTCAATGCTGAAATGCTTCACTCCTCACTGGAGAGACTTTGGATGTGCCTTTGCCTTTAATCTCCTCTTCCCATGACTAGTAGGACTGACGAGGAGTGGCAGTGAGCACCAGCAGAGCAGTGGATTTTGCTCTGAAGATCAGCGTGTCTTGGATTGGCTCCAAATCACAAATTCCTTTAGCTGAGGCAATACTACAAGTTGTTGACATCCCTTGGCCACTGTAGCTGCCATGGGAAAATTGGACATGGAAGTTTAGAAAACAGCACCCTATCTTTGAGGACGGCACAATTTTGATGAGGAAATACAGTCTGTAAGGCATCCCTGATGAAACCTGTGGCTGTGGTAAATGGCAGAAAATAAATCTGCTGCTGTAAATAAAATAGTGTGGGCTGTGTTTGCTGTGTTTACAGTGGAACTGACCTCGATGAGTGACAAACCACGGAGTGACACAGACCATGCTGTCCTCGCTGAAACGCTGGTGCAACTGAGTTCCTCAGAGCTTAACAATGAAGGCTCCATTTTGGTGAGCAGCATAAGCTGTAAAACATCTGCTCAGAACTGTAGCAAAACCGATGGTATTAGTTCTTACAGAAGGAAATTCCTACTCCCCAGGTGAATTCCTTTGGAATTTGTTTCCCTCTCTGGACACAGAGGATTTGATGAGTGACAAAATGCCATGTCAAGAGCAGGTCTGATTATTGATGCTTTTGCATATGGGGAGGAGGGGGTTAGTTGGGGAATTTTTTTGCTTGAAATGTGGATCCTATTTTCTAAGATGATCCAAGGGGGCTTCGATTTTTGTCATTATGGACTTGTGCTTTTCCACCTACCCTTACAAAATAACTTACAGCATTTTTTGTGACTTGACGCGGTATTTTCTTAAATGTCAGTTTGTACCAACTTTGATGGCATCTTTTGCTGCTTTCACAGAAACTCCAAACCCTCTAATTCCCTGTCTTTGTTCAGATGCCTTGATTACTCACTTTCGTTGTTACACAGTGTAGCTGTTTGCTTTATTGTCAAGATCCATCTGAGGACAAGCGAGGTTGAATGGCCAATGCAATGTAAACATGTGTGACTAATCCCTCTGATATGGTGCTGTTTGGGCTTTAATATTCTGGGCTGAAAGACAATGTCTGACTACTCCTGTCAGAAGGGCTGGGAAAGGGGCAAGAAGCAGCTTCATTTGGCTCTGAAGAATAATCTTGCAAGGCTATAGGGTGGTAGATTGAGATTTGGAATAATTATTAAAATATGTTTAATTATTGGGTGGTTTTGGGCGTGATGAGTGTCTGAGTCAACCTTTCATTCAGGTTTGAGTGTTCCAGATATACTTAAATAGCTCAATTACCCCTTTCATGCTTCTGTGCAGAAAGGAAAAAACACTTAAAACATTTTAGCTTTGAAAATACGTGGGGGAAAATCTGTCCCTGTCTGCTGTGGTGGAAATGTGTGGGAATCTGACCTGAATTATCTGACATGACATGTTTTCTCCCTGTCACTGGATTGCTACTCTGGTTTTCAGTTCCTTCTGGGTGAGGAAACTTCTACACGAGTCACAGATTACACATCAATATTTGTCTTCTGAAAACAGGTGAATTGACTCAGTAAAAAAGCATTTGGCCTCAGAAATGTAGACGCTGCTCTAGTGTAGTAAATGATGCAAAAAGTGATGAGAAATTCAGAGATGTTTGAGTCAACCATGGAAGAATCCTTTTCGTCTGGGGAATGTAGTACTGACCAAGTTTGGGCAATGCTCTCAGGCACAGGCAGGATTGTTGGGGTGTCCTGTGCAGGACCAGGCATTGGACTTGCTGGTTCTTGGTGCGTCCCTTTCAATTCATCGTAATCTGTGATTCCATGATGCTGAGTTTCTCCTGGAACCTGAGGGAAGTGATCGAGATCCGAGGATACGAAACACTGCTTTTGCAAAACAGTGAGAGAACAGACAGAACGAAACGCAATGTGTTTATCTCAGCGCAGTGTTGCTCCTCGGCCACTTGCCATGTCCTGAGCCCGGCCGGGCTGTCGGGCAGAGCTCTGTCCGTGCAGGCAGAGGCAGCTCGGGCTCATCTGCATGGCGGCTGATGGGCCGTGAGCTGATTGCCATTGATCGGGATGCTGCTGACACCCGCTCCAAGCGCCCGCTTGATCGCCATGGCAACCAAGAGCCCGAATACTTGTCCCCATACTTTAGGAACCTCATTAAATCAGGCAGCAGGACAGCAGCTGTGGGCTCAATGTGTTACGCTGACAGCCTGGGACTCGGTTTATGATGCTCAGGTGATTTTTGGCCCTCTCTAGGCCAAACTGTTGAGAATGTGGAGCTGGTGGGACAGATTGCAGAATAAATAAATATTGCCAATATGTTTAATGTGAACACATCTTCTGAGAGGTGCAAAGCAACCTCGCTCAGTCTTATCAACTCTGGTAATTTTAAACAAAGCATAAATAAAGGATAAAAGAGTAAAACCGAGCTAAGGGTTTTCTTAGAAATTTATTTAAGAAGCTGATTTTAAGAGCAAATGGATTGAACTGCAAGCTTGTAGCAGATCTCATAGCTACAGGCTTGTAGCAGATCTCATAAAGTGTTGCATAGATATAAGCAATTAAAGTTCTCTATCTTGATATATAATCATGAAAATTCAGCTATGCAAGGCCCAGATCTTGAGAGGTCGATTCCATTTTCACCAGTGTCTTCAATGAGGGTCTGTCAGAGGTAACATCAGTAGAATAATATCCGAGACTTCTTAGTCAAAGGAATTTCTCATGCACCATAGGAATTAAATACTCCAGTCCACCCCCCAAATCTGGCTTTCATCAAGCTCTGTTGCACTCCCCTGAACTGGGGTTTGGAATTATTAGCACAAATGGGACTTTATACCATGGGGCTAAGCTAAAGATAGATTTAGCCCAAAACCACTCTAAAATCATGTACAGTGCATTTGATGTGATCATGATTGCAATTATTTCATGTTCTTCATAGTTCACCTATTTTGACTTAGGGTGTTAGAAAGCAGTAAAGTCAGAATGTAATTAGACGCTTCATGTCCTGGTGTTTTGCATAATTCTGAGTTGGTTTGGGCTTTCACATTATTGCACAAATAAAGTGGAAAAATGGTGGCCTGGAGTTCTCCTTTTCCTTTTTAATGCACATAAAATTGGTTGTATCACTGAGCAATGTTTCCCTTTGGTCAAAGGTGGTCACCCAGAGGATATTCATGGTTCCAATCATTTCCAAAGGGCCAAAGAAAACAAGGAAAGGAAAACATCAAACCATATGAAATAAGCATGTTGCAAACTCCAAGATCTCAAAACTGTTATGCCCAACAAGACCAGAAAAACAGTAATACTGTCATCCAGGTGCTTTAATTTTTTGCGAAAGGGAATAGCAGATGCCTCAGACCCTAAACTATAATTTGTAGATTCTAAACAAAGAATCTCAATTAGTAAAGCAATTATTGATATTGGCTGGAATCCATTCTGCCCAGGGTCTCAGACTGAATCCAGTCCAGCTGGCTGCCCAGGACTGTCTGACCAGGAAGGAACCTAAATTAATTTGATAATTCTTTACCTCATTTGAAATTGCCCTGGGTCCTTAACCACAGAGCCAGGACTGGGTCCTTTGTTTGGCATTGGGGATTTTGTAGCTGTTGATGGTGTAGTTCAAAATGGTCATGGATTTTAGGGCACAGGCACCAAAACATGAGGGTTTTCACCTGCCTGGCTGGTGTGACTCTTAAGGACATGGTTTAGTGGTAACCATGGTGGTGGTGCTGGGTTGACTGTTGGACTCGATGATCCTAAAGGTCTTTTCCAAGCTGAATGATTCTCTGATTCCAAGACCTGGATCTAAGGTGGGGAATGACCCCTGAAGGTTCATATTGATTCCTGTAGCCTCAAAGTGGCAGAAGTGCTTCTTCTCATGGAAAGGAACCCCAGGGAGGGATTGGTAAATCATAAAACCAGCTTCTCACTCAAAAAATCCTTCATTTCCAAATATTTAATGGAACACTGGTCTGGCCATTCTAGAAAAGAGGACTAGAAGAGAAGAGATGAACCTCTGGTGTCTCCTCAAGTATGACCATCCTTATGTTTAACTTTTTGTGGATTAGATTTCTGTCTAGAGGCACAGTTACATTTTGGGTGTAGCTGTTGGGAAGAGGGGAATGCAGACATGGGGCAGAGTGGATTCTCTCTGTGGTTCTGCAGGGTTTCCATTAATTGCATTAAAGATGGAGCAATTCCATGAGATGAGCCTGCCTGGCCCTGCTCACTGACCCTGCTGCAGGTACCTAAAATCTCAGTCAACAATTAAGATACATCTGCCAGAGGGACTGTCAGGATATCCCTTAGAATAACATTTTCAGACTGCTCCAGCTATTTTAGGAATATGATCTATTTAGGACTATGCATGGAAAATTGGACCCTTTTTTCTTTTGGCAGGTGCATTTTCTCATTCACTGTCCTTACTTCTCTTGTGTATTTGGAATTCCAAATAAAAGCATTGCTTTATATAATTCATGATCAAGGACACTTGTTATGCAGCTAATTTTATTCCATCCATTGAAAAGCAAAATGATACAAATCCCTTTTCTGACTGCGTGAATAAGATGAGCGAAAAGAATCGACTTTTAATGACCAACTCTGGGTTGCTTTTGTCCTGCAGTAAACTCCAGGGAATCTGCTTAAGTAACCAACGTGCCCAGAATCAGGGTTTAAATGTGAGCTGAAGGACTGACTTAACAGCACTTTCCATGAGTCCTGCACAGGAGAGGAATAATGCCATGACATCTGCCAATTATATATGATCATCAGCTGCTGGCAACTGGGTGATAAAAATGGCTTTTGGTCTCCTGCACAACCCATAAGAGCTGGAGGAAAGCAACTGGGGCATTCCCTGAGTCAGTGCTGCACAGCATCACTGCTAAACCGGCTCTCTTGGGCCAAGTTGTGCTCTTCCAAGTGCAGCACAAAATGTTTGGGGCACAGGCCTGTCAGCACTGCTTACCTTCACTTTATAGGGCACTTGAGACTGCGTAGGTGTTGACCCTGGAAAAGTACATTGTCATCCTGACTTTGATGGAATAAAATTACACTCTGAGTCATACATTAAATGCTTTAATGGTTAGTCCATACAAAAAAATATCCAAAATAACACCATGCAACAGAAGGGAAAGTCTTATTTATAAGGGCCAATCATTAGTAACTGACAGACAAGGTCTCCTTTCCATCACTTGTGGATTTATTCCTTTCCCATATTCATTTTATGGGTCCTCACTTAACAGATAAATATTTGCACTGTATAATTAAAATTAATTCATTTTAAAAATTACTAATTTAAAATTACTTTTAGTAAAACCAATTAAACAGCAAGTATTTGTTTTGCTTTGTATCAGTAGTTTGAAAATGGCTTTTTAAGTTGAGCAGTAAAATACAGCACAGTGAATGCACCTGCATCTCTAATTAAGCAATCTACATTGAAAAAAATAACAAGAACACTTTCAAATGATAGCAAGTGAAAGCCAATTCAGCTTCCATTTTAGTATTTATTGTGCCCAAAGATAATACTGAAATCTCATCAACTCCTGAGACCACAGCAAAGTTATTAAATTTCTGTCTTTACTCCCGGACATTGCTGAAGAGTTGACTTAAATTAAGGTCCATGACAGGCAAGAGTCCCATGGGAGTCACCAGAGTTGTGCTAGCACAGGAGAAAACCAGCTGTCCTGGTAATTTCTAATTTCTTTTCCCAAATCCTGTAATAATTTCCATTTCATTATGCACACAGTGCATAAAGCAGTTCCATGATACGACTGATAGGTTTCTTTCTCTGCGTTTCAGTGGAGCAGCTGGAGATACGACAGAGTCCACAGACCATTTGTTTAGAAGAGTTACCTAAATTTCTCGGTCTTTTTCTCACAGAAAGTTCCAGTTTACACTGTGGAGGAAATCCACCATCAGATAAAGGGCATTCAGTTCGGAGGAACCATTTCCCAGTTTTTTCTGGAAGCATGTGAACCTGTGCATGCTGCAGACAGACACCTCTCTTGTCCTCAAGTAAAAATGACCATTTCTTCAGCAACAAATTATTCATAAAAGAGAAATTGATCAGTCTCGAAAAGACCAACCAAATTTTACTATTTATCAAATTTTCACCATAAAAACGATGTTTCATTCTGTATTTACAAAGCAGCTTCGTTTTTCTTCTCCCATGCTGCCCCCATGAAGATGGCAGTGAATCATAGAAGATTCTGATACCTGCTGGTGTGACTAATTCAAACACCCAGAATAACCCAACAACTTCCTGCAAAGTATTTTAAGGTGAAATTCCATCGCTCCTTTAGAAATAGCAGAGGATAGGTTGTGGAAAAGGAGGGTGCTGTGGAGGAATGAGCTGGGTTGAACATCTGGTCCCCTGAGATCAGTGTCATGCCATCAGGACTTCGTCTTGGAGATGCTGCCTGTGAGGGTTGTGTCCTCATGTGCAGGAAGGCATTAAAAGCAGATTCAGGTTAAATTTATTCTTTCCAGAGCTCATATGATTGGGAAGATGATGTACTTGGCTCTCTCCTGGCCCAGGGCTAGTTTGAACATCCTATGGGAAAGGGGTTGGCCACTTGGCAAACCTTTGTGAGCCGGTAGATTATCAAATAGACTCTCCAAACCTCATTAGCAGCAGCACGTGGACTGATCTGTCCGTAAATACTGGGGAATTAGGAGGTGGAGGTATTCTTCAGCAGCTGTATCATTTTACAGATTAGTTTTCAAGCGCTGCCATACTTTGAAAATTAATCTCTTTTAAATGAAATGTTCATTTAAAAATGATGTTTAATGATGTCTAATGCATCCTGAGATGCTGGCAGGAGAAGGTTTGTTCTGCAGCTGACAAAGGAGGGTGGGGAGCTCATTAACAAAGACAATCAAACTTCCATTAGTATTACTAAAGACTGCACGGTAAAATGTTTTGATGCAAACAACTGCAATTTATATTTCCAAGCCCCATCCTTTTCTATCCGTGCTTCTTTTAAAGATGCTTTATTGTGTGGGTTTCTAGGTGACACCACATGTAATAGATTTCTTGGAAATAGGGTTTAACCATTAACCATGAGGATGTGTGTCATTATTTTCTTCAGCTAATGCCTGAAGTTGAAGCTGAGTGAATTTAATGCGTTAAGAAAGGTAATTATCAGATAATCTTGATTGCCAAGGTTCTTCCTTCTCCAACAAAAAGTGATGGTGGCATAATCTGTGCACACGAGCATCTCATTTTTCCTTTCTGACTTTGATTTAGGTCTGACAGAATTAAACAGCATTGTTTCTCTTATTTTTGTTTCTCTAATATTTCTTCCATATATCTCATCTGTTTCCTTGCTCATCCTCATAAATTACGCTTCTTTTACCAACTCCTTTCCTTTAAGTAATAATTATATGGTCAAATGGATTGCTGTGCATTAAGGACTAGAGGGAAAAAATTGGCAAATTTTCCAGTAACAGATTTTTTTCTCCTTTTCTGAAAGCTGAGGTGTAAGTTTGTCACAGCTTTCACAAATCTTCTTTCTCAGCAGTCATGCATCAAAGGCTTAGAACTGCAAAAGAATTATTTTGATTACTGCTGCCCTGGGAAGATCTCCAGGGATGGGAGGTGGTGGGCTTAGCTACTGTCCATCCCTGCCGGGTCAAATCCTGCTCCCAGGGGAGTAAGGCATTAGGAATTTTGCCATTGACTTCAGTGGGACTAGGATTTAGCATGGAGAGCATATTTTTCTTTGGAGAAAAAAATGAGGCTCCAGCTCCTGTGAGGTTGATTCCCCAAATTTGGTGGAATTCAATATTTTGCTTCCCTGTACTAAGCCAATATTCAGGTAAATGAGGGAAAATAAGACAAAATGAAGGACAATTGAGGAGACAACAAGAATTAAAATGTAAAAAACCATTCTTTCCAGATATATTTGCATCATCAAAGGCAGACACAGCTTTTCCTTCCCTGAGTTTGAGCTTTAGTCTGATAGATCCTTGCAAATCTGACTCTGCCACCTCACTGTGGGAAAGATTAGAGATAAATCTGTGATAAAACTGAGGATCTAGAGAAAATAGTCAAACCCAGAAAGATTCAATATTTTCTGCAGAATATTTTAATCAGTTCACAAAACCCTACTCTAAAAGGCATGTTAGGTTGCTTTCATCATAATGTTTTTTTTCTCTCCTTCATAACTGGAAGGACAGAAAGCTGGGGCAGAAGGAGTTTCCAGAGCCTGTATCCTCACTTCTTCTCCCCTGTCCCTTTGTCACCCAAAGGACAAGCAAACCTGACAGGAGGGTGCAGCCAGGTGGGGTCAGGCTCTTCTCCCTGGGAGCAAGGGACACGACAAGAGGTAGCAGCCTCAAGCTGTGCCAGGGGAGCTTTTGGTTGGATGTTGGGAAAAATTGCTGCAACTGGCGGTTTGTCCAGCCCTGCCACAGCTGCCCAGGGCAGTGGTGGAGTCCCCATCCCTGGAGGGATTTGAAAGCTGTGTGGATGTGGCACTTGGGGACATGGGTTAGTGGTGGCCTTGGAGTGCTGGCAGGTTTGGACTCGATGGTTTTACAGGGCTTTTCCAACCTAAATGATTCTGTAATTCCATTATTTCTTCTCCATTTTCAGTTTGCCTCTACCTCACTCACTGTGCAAGGAGCTCTGCTGTCCCCAGGCTTGTCACAGCCATGGGACCAATCCCTTGTCCAATGCTGAACCAGCCCAGCTCTCCTGTCCTGGCTGCTCCTCTCTTTGTGACCTAGAGATGCTCAGGCAAAGTCCAAGAACTGGGAATCCCCAAAGGAAATTGCATCTTAAATCACAAAAAATCCATGAAAAGTATCAATGACCGATAAGTACTTACAATGGCAGCAGTAGTGGATTTGCCAGGTAGCATGAGGCAAAGTTCCTGTCAATGAGAGCAGATAAAATAGTCTCTTATTTTAATTAAATTAATTATTCATGGGACTCCAGATGTTTAAAAAAAAGAAAAAGACCCTTTGCCTAGCAATGAATAGCAACATAAATCGCCTGAGTTCTCTGTGTCAGGACAGAATGGATCCACTGATCAATATATCTTTCCAATTTTATAAAATAATGTTAATAGCTACTGCTGTCAATACTTCTATGGGAAATAATTTAATAGAAGATTATTGTCGATCTATTACTTTTTTTAAATCCCATTCATTAGAATTATATCCTTTTGTGAGTTGCCTGAAAAAAGGGCTCTGAAAAGGACTCCCTGCTGTACTAAATTCTATAGGCCTTCAGAGGAAATTCCATAGAGCTGTATTACATTTCTATAGATTTAATTCCTGGTGCTTTCTGTGGGAGTTTTATCCCGGGAGGACATATGTGAGAGATCTAATGCTCTATTTGTATGTGCTTCAGTCCTCTGTGGTTTTCATCCTTTTTTTGTTTGTGGGCTACCAAAAAAAATTCCACTAGAACATGTGGGCTCTTGTGTATTGAATTTGTGCTCAGTGACCATAGACTTCACTGCTTTATGTGGGAATTACTCCAGTGAATCTGTGGACAACAAATTGGGAACCACTGCTTTATTTATTTCCTTTGTGCTGGCCGTGGAATAGAAAATGTAACCACCACTCTGTATGCCTGGAAACAGCTGAGAACAGCTCATAACACATCACTGTAATCATCAGTATTATCATTTATTAATCTACACAGATTCACATCTGCTTTTCCAAAGTGAAGATCAGGCTGGAAATATCCCTGAAGTAAGAAAACAGGAGCAGTGTTAAACCATAAGCAATATTGCTGCCATGGTGTTAGTTGTCAGAGAAGCAGCATTAGGGGAATGGAGGGGATACTTGAGGGAAAAAATATACCCAGGCTGCTGGGAAACTCAAAATATGAGAGTGTGCAGCAAATAAAAAAATCTACAACCATTCTAGTGAAATTTAGTTTGTGTTTGAGTATGTTCAATGGTTACTTCTAACTGATATTCATTAAAATACAAAATCTTTCCAAGACCAGCATTTTGCCCGCATTTAGGTATTGAAAGACAAAAGCAGAGCTTTCATAATATTAGATTAGATTTTCTTGACTTCTAAACAGTGAATGTTTGCTGTTGTATTCCTCTCAGTGCATAAGGCAGACCAATCAGTTGTGAAAGTGTTTCTTTCTGGCTCTGAGAAATCATACAGATGAAGGAGCAGAAGTTTTAAATTATCCTGATGCAAAATAATTCTTGAGTAGGGGTAGACTTCTTTTTTAATGTTGTAGGAACTTTACAAGTCCACATGAATCAGTGCATTTGGAATCTTATGGAACAGGTTCAAAAACTGTCAAAAAGGTCTATTCAATATTGAATATGCTTGCACTGTGAATAGCAGAGAGGAAAATCTAATGTCTGCCAAAGGAATGTAAAAAGGACTGATAAAACAAGCAGAAATCAGTTCTTTCAACTCCACAAGGTTTTGTTTCTTTTTCCTTTCTCTCTTTTTATTTTTTTTAAGTAAAAAAGACATAAACACAAAAGCTGCAGTTGACAGTGTCTCTTTGACAACACTTTTGTAGCCATTTAAGCAAAACAATGCAAAGCAGCTTTCTGGAGGCCGCTGGCAGAACATACTGTAGCTTTCAAACTTCACACAGACTGCTGAGAAATTAAATGTTTGACTGAGAGGCTGATGTAGGTTTGGCAACATTGCTTAATTGATAGTGTGAAAAGAAAGAGGATTCTGCTTCCACCATCTGCAACAGCAACAGGAAGCAGCTCTTTGTCTGACAGCATCTGTAGCCTTTCTCCCACCTCTGCCTCACCAAAACAGGGGGATTGCAAGGAAACAGTGCAGCACATGCACCTGGGAGGATCAAAGAGTATGGATTTCCATTCAGGTTTAATTACTGATATGAAACTCCTCTTTGGTCTTGCCTTATTCCTGTTGGCAGAAAGGTTCTTTGGAGCTGGAGTTGGCTGTGCTGCGTTGGTCCTTCGAGGCTCACAGGTTGGTGTAAACTCCAGCTGAGAGGGGTGAGTGCTTTACAGTAGGATTTCCTTAATGTGGGACTTCCAGGGCCACTTGTGCATTTGGGAATGGGATTGGGATCTCCAGCCATTTTCAAATTAAAAATCTTTCCCAAGCCACTTGTGGCTCTCATACCAATCCTTGCTCCTCTGCTCTGTCCTCCTTTGAGAGAGAAGAATTTCTTGACTTTCCTTGATGGACCAGAGCATGGCCTGTTTATTCCAACAGCCTATCTGGGGCAATGGCCAATGCAGGGAAAATGCAAGAAATATCACCATGGCCAGTTAATGGGTAAGACAGACCAGTGCAGAACACTTCTGCCCAGTGGTCAAAAATCATGGGCTAAATTAAGCCCTATGACAGAGAGTTTTAAACCACTTAGAAAAAACAAAACAAAACAAAACAAAACAAAAAACCCACAACATTTATTTTCAGGTAACAAGAGTTAAAACCTTTTTAGCTCATTTCTTGTTTTCCTTTTTAATATGGACAGGGTTCCATCTAGCCCTAATGTGGCAGAACTTAAGCAGAGAGCAAGTTTCCCAATCAAATTACTTGAGCACCTGTCAGACTGAGGAATAAAGTGCTTGGTTGTCAAATTTGGATATGAAAGAGATTTGCAGAAAGTCTCTGGTAAGCTTAAAAGTTTTTTCACACCAGCATTTAAGTGTTTGTAATGCTTAAGAGAGGAACTGTAGGGCAGCTCCTGCTACAGTATAAATATCATCTGTGAAAATAATTTCATGTGATGAGAGTGTTTGTGACTAAGGAGTTGCACCATGCCTTGCCATTATTGGCTTAATCGTCCTCTGTGTCCATCCATCTGAATTCCATTCCCAATCTGCCTTCAGGCATGTTATGTACAATTAATAAATCATCCTAACTAACTCTGGTTTTTTTCCATATATGTAATTTTGGCTGAATTGTTTTCACAAAGGAGGACAGTATGATGCTTGATATCCAAAGCCCGTATTTGTAATCTCTCCATTATTTAGTAGTATTTATCATGTTGCTCAGACAAAGCTGGAATCCTAATAAATCTGTACCCAGAAGTAGGGAACCATGTGTTGGCCTAGCAAGCCAATGACAGATCAAGTAAGGAATACACGGGAGGTGACAATGAACAATTCAAAAGCAGGAGAAAATGAGTGAAATGTATTGAAAATCTGTTTTAATGAACTTTATACCCAGCTCTTATTTGGAGCCCTGAGCACAAAGCTTGTCCTCCTTGCTCTTGACAGCATTGCCTCCCAGCAAAGATTTCCTGGCTTTCTCCCACTGCTGCTCTCACACCCACTGCAGTCCAACCTCAGTGCAAAAATGGCAGTTCCCATTTTTCCCAGAATGGTTTGGGTTGGAAGAGGCCTTTAAAACTCACGTACTCTAATCCCCTGCAGTAAGCAGTGACACCATCCACTAGAGCAGGTTGCTCCGAGCCTCATCCAATCTGACCTGGAGTGCTGCAGGAGTAGGGCATCTACCACCTCTCTGGGCATCCTTTTCTAAAATGTCAACGCCAAAGTTGTTACTTTCAAAATGTATACCCTGAAAAACCTATTTGCTAGCTCAATTTTATTTATTTTTCTGAAGTTCTAAATAGACAAACACACTTTCTTGTAATGTTGTAACCCAGAGGGAGGCATTCAAATGTACTGGCCTCAGAGGAGATGACCCCTACTCTTGTGACTTGTAATTAAGAGCCTCTCATTGAAACTGCCAGGAGTGTCTGCTCCTTCTGGGCTGTCACTTGTTTTAACTCCAGCTAGCTAACAAGAAAAAAACAGTTTTCTTGCAGGTTTTTATCTGCAAAAATCACAGCAACCTGTTGTGACTGGTATAGATCTGCGAGAAAAATTATAGCAATGTTTTGATGTGTAGTGGTAATACTTCTGTCATCGACACCTGATGCTGAAGGCAGAGATAACTTCAGCAGGAGAAGGATTAGATAAAGTAATCTGCAATAAATAAATTTGGTCTGGGTTGTAAATCACTTCAGAATTCTTCACAGCATTTTGTCTTCCTCACTGGCCTTCAGAAATTTGGTGTCTTCACTGCATTTGACAAGCGTTTGTGTCTCTTCCCTAATGAGGAATTTGAGTAGGACAGCAGTTAGGAAGGCTCTGAAATCTGAGTTTAGATTTTTACAATTGAAATTTTAGGAGTTTTTTTTTCCTCCCCAGAAACTTTGGGGGTTACTTGATAATCAGTAAAGCTGAAGAAAAGACTGCAGGGAAAGCAGAATGTGTTTCAATAGAAATCTTTCTGAAAACATGGAAAGTTGATTTTATTTTATTAAAACAAATCTAAGGTTTGGTGGAGGGAAAGCCACATAAAACTAGATTTTCTTTCCTCGTAGTTGACAAAGTGCTGTCTTTTAGTAGACAAAATTCTGCTGCTGTCACTGCTCATGTACAGCACATTTGTGTTACTTCTTCCGAGTTCTGTACAATGTGTATTTGGAGCCACGCATCACATTTCTTACCACTTTGTAATGGAAGAACAGTTCACCACATTTTGGATTGTCTTTTTTTTCTTCCTTGGGACAGAGCAATGTTTGTGAAAAAGAGGTTTGTGTGTTCATGGTACCCAACAGTTCATGAGAGGGTAAATGAGGCAGGAGAATCAGCCCCAGACGAGGCTGGAACAAGCCGAGCTGTGCTATTTGGAGTCGCCTGGCTCTGCCTGGAACACAGCAGCACTGTTGTCACCTCCTCTGATGATGTGCTGCTGGGGAGGCTTGCCGGGGCCACCCCTGGAGACAGCTGCCCAGGCTGCCTTTCCCAGCCAGGCTGCTCCATGCCTGGAGCCCTCCTGCAGCTCCTCAGCCAGGCAGCACCTGCCTCTGCTTCCTGGGACACCCCACAGCCAGGCTTCCTTCCCTTCCCTCGGCGTTTGCTTCCTCTCAGATGTGTTTTCTACTTCACACTTGGCTAAACCTCCCCTGGATACGAGCATGTCGCCATACATTTCCCCACTCCTCATGCGGCATGCCTTGCAGTTAGCTCATTCTTTCTGCTGGATAGAACCTCAATGCATTAAGAAAGGGATTAGTATGTGCAAAGCACAAAAAAAAATTGGAATACTGGAGAGCACTTAATTGGCCAACTGCCGTCAACCATTTCAGCACTTGCATCTTCCGAGCTACTTGTACCGTATTGTTAGAGGAGAATAAATCATTTGACACAACTAGGTTTTCGAAAAATACGTGAAAACTATTCAGGCAAAAAATCAGTTGAAATGTATGAAATTTTCCATTTGAGTGCTCTCTGCTAAGAGAAAATATTTCAGTGAGGCGCAATATTTAATCTTGTTTTAAAATAAATAGTTTACTATATAAAATCACTTGGGGTGTGATTTTTTAAAATGCGGCGTAATTTTATTTTAGTTTTAAGGTTTGTGCTGAGGACTGCTGGAACATGACAAATAATGTCTAGGCAAAGTTGTGTGTTAGAAATAATCCTGCTGCAGTCAGGTTGTCTAAGGCACATGCACAGATTTAAATCTCTGAAACACATAAACTGATAGAAATCTATGAGCATGGCTAACACAGAGCAGAGCCCATCCTTGCTTTTGTACAAAGTGGGACTTTTGAATTTCTACAATGCATGACCTGGGTGAGGAGTTTTGGCTTACCTGTTGCATTATCCTATTCTGTTGGAAATGGTGTATTTCACAGAAACCCAGAATAGTTTGGGAGGGAAGTGAATTTAGAATTCATCTCACTCCACCCTCCTGCCATGGGCAGGGACACCTTCTACTATCCCAGGCTGCTCCAAGCCCCATCCAATCTGGCCTTGGACACTTTCATAGATAGGGAATCCACAATCTCTCTGGGCAACTTTTGCCAGGGCCTCATCACCCTTCCAGGGAAGAATTTCTTCCTAATATATAATCTGAATCTACCCTCCTTCATCCTAAAGTCATTCCCCTTGTCCTGTCACTCCATGTCCTTTTTCAAAGTCCCTCTCCAGCCTTTTTGCAAGCTCCCTTTAGGTATTGGAAGGCTGTTACAAAGTGTCCCCAAAGCCTTCTGTTTTTCAGGCAGAACAGGCAAGAGAAGGAAGCAGAGCAAGTAAATAAAGGACTCGAGGTCTGAGCCCAGGAGGCTATTCCCGTGTTCTGCCAAAGGCTGGATGATGCTCACTGATGTTTAGAGTACAGCATAAAATATTTTATGCTTAGAGTATGGTGTAAAAGGCCAAAGCTTGTGCAAGATCACTTTGTACAAAGGTTTTATTACAAACTCCATTTTTTGGACTGAGATTTAAGTATAGAAAAGAGTGTGTCATACCTGAGGTACTGCATTGAAAATGTTCACTATGGAACATTTAGCTAATTAAGCAGGTTATTAAAACTGCAGGGGTTTTGCAACACATGCATGGGTATGAGCCAGTCATGGCTCATTAAAGTCCTAATCCTGAAAGCTGCTGAGAACAGGAGACATTTCTCTGAACTGTGCAATCTTTTTCTCTGAAGTTTTATGATCTACAGGAAAACAGTCCTGTATCCGCCGTCAATACATGACCGATAAAATCAAACACTAAATGGCTCCACATGCATCCTCTTAATTGTTAGCTGTCGTATTGAGATTAAATTGGGCATTAAATTAAAGAGATTAAATTGTGACCTGAGGTGTAGGATTCATATACGCACTTAAATATAAATCCCGTTGTTTATTGGGAATAAAAGAACTCATGTTGCTTTGTTTGTAGTGTTTGGTTTATCCTTCTTAGTATAGAATAAGAAAATTTAGAAATAACTTCTGACTGTGTAAGTCTGTGTTTATTCTTTAAAAGGAAGAGCAAAAGGAAAAGCTTTAGGATCCAGGTGATTTCTATCACCCTCCAGCTGCTTCTGCAACACTCTCCCATCCTCACAGGTAGTGATCAGGGAACCTCCCTAGAAATCCTCTGCACACAGCTGGGCATCTTTGCTTTCGTGGGCATTAGGAACTGAATCTGATTCTTTCCTTCTGAATGTATAGGCAAATGTGTATTTTCTTTTCCTTTGTTGTTTGAGGGGGTTTTCTTGTTGTTTTTATCATTGCTTTGCTGATTTGATCATCAAATCTGCTTTTTGGCCCTTTAACAGGAGAGTTGGCAACCTACAGAGCAGGTGCTGAGGGGAACTTGGTGAGCAGCAGGTCCACATAGGCTGAGGTTTGGGAGGTGCAGCATCTGGGAGGGCTGCAGAACAGAGCCCCCATTCCCCACTGAATTTGGGACAGAAATGGGACAGGCAGCCCTTCTGCCCCACAGCAACAAGGCATTGCCAAGCAGCTACGTGGCAGCATCTTTGGGAGGACCTGTCTTCTAGCTCCCACCAAATCCCTACCAGTGCATGTAATTCTCATTGAGAGGAGGGGGATGCACACTGGCACACTGCTCCTGAAAGCTGCTGATCTTCCCATTAACAACCTCATCTTCAGGTTTATCTTGTTCCTGCTTGTGCTCTGCCTGCTGTGTTCCTCATCTCCATATTTTGTAATTTCTCCAAGCTTCTTCTTAATGCATGAGTCACTGTCTAGCAGAGATTTCCAGTGGTGACTGGGAAGATGGTGATGTACATTCATTCAAAGCATTTGAGGCTTTTTGGGCATCTTGTCCCTGAATGACTGTCTGTGAGTGGCAAGCCTTGGTGCAGGAGATGGACCTGGCACAATTCAGCTCCAAAACCAGTGTGGCATGGACCCTACACGAGACAGTTCTTCTGTCCATGAGGCTTTGTGTTCCCTAGTGAATGTACAAACACAGAATGATTGCAGACATGGGAACAGAAGAACTGGGTAATACTGTGCTTCGGTGAAAGTCGTAGCTGAAGATCCCACCCATTATATTTATTGTCTGTTCTTTTGAGGCTGAGAATAGTGCTGATGTGAAATGGGGCATAAAGTTAAATGACAAAAACACATAGCAAATCTGGGTCTTTTAAGCACTGTCAGGCAGACAACTGAACAACCTCAGATGAGACTGATAACTTGCTTGAGACAGCAGGCTCAAGCTGGGTCTAAACTGGAATATCTATTGAAGGTTTCTGGCTTCCTGTCCAGTGCTAAGCTCATTAGATCACACTTCTCAGCACTTCAAATAAGCAGTTCTACAGTTTGCTCATTTAAAACTCTTTTGTTCCTACTGCTCCATTTCTTATTTATAAGGATGTTAAATTAAGCATTTGCCTTAAATTAAATCCTGTAAGTCTGTGATATACTTTTCCTTTCATGAAATATTACGAAGTAAACTTTGTCACATAAACAATTAAACCAAAGAGCAAATTCAGACACATTCTAGACCTTAAGCTGTCAACCTTTGCAATGAAATAAAACTTTATTCATAGAAAAATAAATTATGAAATTACATAATTAAACCCCTTACCCAAACAGAGCCATAACACACGAGCTGATCTGTCAGGGCTCCATGAGATCAGTTCTCAAACTGTCGATCCAAAGAGAAGATGATACAATGGCTCTCACTGCAAAAACCTCCCACAAAAGGGCACGAGCTACAGGCATGAATTACTGTAATTACAATTCATGTAACAAAATTAGGCTGCATATTACTCATAGATTTGAAAGGGGTGTTAAAGAGAAAAGGCGATGATCCTATGCTCAGGAGAAGGTATAATGTTCTTGAAAGTCTGGCTGTGGATCCCCAGGGCAGCTTCTGGCCATCAGAGCTTGCCGAGAGCTTCAGCATGAGAGCCTGGCTTTAACTGACATGAGGTTATTTGAGATTTAGATCATTTCTGTCAGCTTCTGAGCCAGATCCTGGGCTAATCTGTGCTTTGTGCAAATCCATGAGCTTGCAGTGTTGAAAATTAGAGCCAAATTGGATCAATTTATGCAAAAAAATAACACGGTAGTGGGTGATGTGTACTTGTTCCCTTCACTTCTGTTGATCGTGTTTTTGTGGGATCTAAATTTGCTTACTCCATCCTCCACTTAATTGCACTTGTACAGCACATAAATTATCTTGCTCCCAGTTGGTCTCTATAGACTTCACTGAAGGTGTTTTTTTTTTTCTTTCCACCTGAAGACTGAATTTCATGCTGTTTTCACAGAGGTTTGGAGGTTAAATGCTCCAATATTGCTATTTCTGGGCTTGGAGTAAAGTTTTTCTCTGCTATTTCCCCACTGACCTTTTTAGAAATTGAAATTACTTTGAGCTCCCTGTTATGTTTGCAAAAGACTTCTGCATTCTCCCCCTCTGCAGTGGCATATTATAAATATTTCCTTTGATGTGTCTTTACTCCATTCCCTCCCACCCTCTCCTTTTCCAGAATGGTGTACTGTTCCCTTTCTTTTTCTTCCCCACGACGGCTGCTTATCTGCAGCCCAAAGCGAGGAGGTGGTTCCCTTTAGCATGTAAATAAAGCAACATTTTTTTTCAGCAAGCGGCTCAGGCTGGAATTCCGTGCCAGAAACACTCCTCTACACAATGATGAGTTCAAGTTCTGTATTGTGCCAAAGGTTTTTTCTTTCACGGTAGGATAGGTGATCAGTCTGCAATTAGTCCTCTCCTTCCCCAGTCTTTTGTAACTCCATCTTTGCTAATTTCTCATCTCCCAGGACCAAAGCTGAAGGTAACTTTTGGGAATCCATTTAATGTGACAGTCCTCCCATCATACAGTTCTGCATAAAATTAGCCTGTCCTCCAGCTGATGGTAAATGATGTGGCATTAGAGCAATATTTGGAAAGATGTGCCTCGAGTTCTCTATTCTGGTCAGATGAGTGGGGAACATGCTTTTGCATTTTAATTTGAAATTCAGTGAATATTTTGAATGCCACAGCATGTCTATAACATTATTTAAAAGATCCTGTGCACTCAGGCATGTAATGATTGACATTGGCTGTAACTTGATGCAATGTTGCACTGTTTTAATTCTTTTTGGGGCATTGTTATCTTTGATCACTTCGTATTCACTGGAAAAATCCCACAATTGCAATCCCACATTATGTTTCAGTGAGGATGCCAAGTTCTCTATGGTGCATAGCTCTTCAAGGCACTTTGTTCACCCTCAGGCTGCTCATTAAAGTGATGGCAGTTTCTATTTTAATGAATAAGGTAGAGTGCAAATTCCCAACTTCATTCATAGACCTTGAATGGTCAAAAGGAGAGGGTTCTTTTTTCAGTTCCCAACTTCTTTGTTTTCTTGGAAATTGTGTAAATGTGTTCATAACCATGGCCACAACTCCGTGTGCATGCAAAACCCATCAAATTACAAGTTTTTATCTTGTGCCCAGAGCTTGTATTATTAAAACTTCCTTTTGTGACCAACATACCCTGTCCCAGATTTCATTCCTAGACACAGTTACATGTCCATACTGCAAGAGGTAAGAAAGGGAGATGTCTGACAAGAGCGACTTAGTTCCCTCTTTCAATTCTCTGTTATTCCCTCGCTAATCGTCAGCACTGTGCCAGAAAGCCTTTCCATACAACCCAACATTCCTTGCTTTCAGAGGCTGCCATTTCAAAGGCTGCACTTACCCACAGTTACACAGCAGGGGCATGAAAGCTGCTGCACGTTTCCTCTCCAGTTAAAATGCGGCACTTTAAGGTAAAGCATGAACACGCGCTGAAGTGCTGCACAAACGCGAACAGTCGGTGTCAGGGAAGGAGGCAGAGTTCCCTGCCTGCTCTCCTGCCTATTATCCACGTGCCATTCAGACCTAACAGCCTGGACGCCTTCTTTTGACCGCTCTCACTCCTGGTTTGCTGGGAAAAAATCCTTCTACTGCCCATTACCCAAGCTTTGGGAATAGCCGTGGCTGCCAAGGAGAGGTTTTTTGAAGGCAGTGCCGAGTTGCTCCTTAAAACTGGGTTAAGGACCACATGTATTTTTTGCTGTGCCCACGTTTATTCCAAACCCCCTGCCAGCCAGAGGGAAAGGCATTTTGGGGTGCCTGCAGCTGCCCTAGTGGATAAGAACATGCAGTTGGGGGAGGCAGCGATGCGGAGATTTGGAGCGCCAGGCTCACTTTTGGGTGTCAGCCTGGTGGGGCAGATTTGGCTTTGGGCTCAGTCCAGCTTGTGCTCAAACTCAGGGAATGAGCAGCAAAAGCTGCTGAAGGGCCTTTCCAACCCCCCAGCACTCTGGTGAAGTGCCCTTTGCACTTCCCAGAGCTCAGCAATCCCAAAAAGTGCATGTCTTTTCCACAAGGCCAAGCCATGGGGTAATTGGAGACCCACCAAAAGAACTCTGCCTCTGTCTTCCCCTGCTCACAGCTCCTTGGACCAGAGCCATGTTCTCTTCAGAGACTTTGGCTTTAGCTGGGAGGTACAAGTTTCTTTGCTTAGTGCACGATGATTTTTACCCAGTTGTATAAAACCGCAGAATCAAGTACAGGTGCCTTTTAATTTTTTTCCTTCCAAAAAACTGAAGATAAATATTGAAATGAAAAAAGGGTTTGCTATTTAATAGTATTAAATCACTACATGCAGTTGCAGGAGACTAAGGAATTATTTTAATATTATTTCCATTTGCATATGTTCCTCCAAAATCCTCTTGCTGAAGCACGCAGTTTCAGGGGAGAAGCTGAAACATTTAATCATTTAATAAAAGCAGTTCTTGCCGTGTATTTGTTATAGTAATGGATTTTACACGCCAGAGGATCTTTGTGGTACACAAAGAACATGATCCAGAAGGGAAAAGTCCAGGCTCTTTTTAGCTACACTAAAATAAGTTTATTCCTTAAAAATCTTCCCCTTATTTATCTGTGAGGCTTGGGGCTCCCCAGATGAGGAGTTGACCTTAATGCCAGGGAATGCTCACCCCATCATTGTGTTGTGATAGAAACTGTGTTTGACTGGAAAATGTGATTTAAGGTAGCAAGTGGTGGTAGAATTTGTTACACTCGGCCCATGAAATGCTGACATGCCTGGAGAGTGTGCTCATCCTGGACTCCTCTGTTGGGCAAGTCAACACCCAGGGGAAGAATCAAATGAAGAGGACCTTTCCCTCCTCCTCCCATCTCCCATTCTGTGGAGCCTGGGGTTTCCCTCCCAACGCTCCCAGCTGTGCAGAAGAGATTGTTTTGATAAAAGCTGCTGTTTTGGTGAGGTTGGTGACTGTTCCCAAGGCGGGAGCATTGTCACCATGGAGCAGTGGTGCTGCCTGGCAGGCAGGAGATGTGTCCCAAGGGAGCTGGGCTCACTGCAGAGCTGCACAGGAATATTTGGCTCTCCTCAGAGAGATTCCATGGGATGAATCTTGATGACTTCAAATCTGATGAAATTAAAATTTAAATAAAAGGTTGGTCAGGGTTTTTTTTTTACCTTAACTGGTAGCTCTGTGAATTTGACAGAGAAAGCCACTCAGTGGCCTTTTTGCCTTGAGCATCCTCAGCACAAAGATTTAGTGTTTGGAATTTTAAATTACGATTTGATGATTTTCCATGTGCCACAACAAATATCACTCACTCTCCTAGAGCTGCAGGAGCTGAAAAAAAAACAACCCAGAGAAAAAGCAAGGGCTAAACAAACAAACCTCAGCGTACAGAGCTTGAGCTTTTTAAGAAGCAGACACCTAATGCCAAGGACTTTGGTCTTAGCAGTGTATGACCCCTAACAAGCAAAAGTAGTAGATCATTGAATTAAAAAAGAGCCATTTTCCAGAATGTAATTGCACCTTAAGGGCAAATAAATACCTTCTTGCTGCTTAGATTGGTAGCGTTCCTTCCCATAACTGAAGCATCAGGAATAATTATGCTAAAAGACACTTAAGCTTGTAGAGAAAACACATATTGCATTTTATTATGCTCTTGCTGGGCTTCTTGTGTCACATGAGAGAGATTATGTTAACACTGGTGCTACATCGGTGTAGAATTACACCCCCGTGTTGGTCTGAGCTGCACTGTGCAGCTCTCCTCACTTTTTATAGCTCTATTAATGGTTTTCAAAAACTGTGGGCTAAAGAAGGATTAAAATGTCTTGGCAATGTACAGTTGCTCAATCTTTTTACTGTGGGATTACATATACCTTGTTTCTATTTAATTTTGATTGCTTGCTTGGCCTAGATTCCCTGCAAGCATTCGGTATGACTGAATAATTTTTAGTTGTACTTTCTTGCCATGCTTTATGCTAATCTGCTGATGTTTTGCAGCCGCAGCACTGCCAGTCAGTGCTCCAGCCTACAGTCTTTATCCTTTACTGGATTTTTAAAAGGGTATTTTATTGCCTGTCATTGCCATTCATTGTGGCTTTATGGCCTGTGCTGTGTGCTCGCGCTCTCCCGGCGCTGCGGCTGCCGCTCGCTCCCCACCGCAGCTCCCGCGCCTTTGTTCTGCCCAGCACAAGTTTGATGTGGGCCCTTCTGCCAGCCCCCCCTCCAGAGCGCCTCAGATAGAGCCCCCTTTCCAGGGGGCAGATGGGAGAGTGTAATTTCAGCTCCGTGATGTAAGGGGAATGGGTTTTTTTCCCAAATATCGCTGGGTAAATGTTAAACACAGGATGCATAATGCGCCGTGCTGCGGGAGTTTTGGTACCTCTCGAGCAGCTTTTTATTATGCTAATGCACACTTGAAGGAAACACCAATGTTTCATCCAAATGACATAATTAAATTAATAATCATTTATTAAGAGCATGTTAAATTGTTAATTTTTTCATGCCCTGCTTATGGATATATCTCAGCTTTGTTTAATAACATATGGGTATAAGTCAGAATCAAACCCAGAGCTGCAAACTGCAAAGCCATTTGCTCAAAATTTCCTCAAAAAGCAGAACTCAACTCTAAAGAAAATTACTGCACCTTGAGGGGATTCTTCCAACTCAATGCTCACCTTCTTTCATCTTTAGTAGGGATACAATTTTGAATACTTTCTTTTACTTGGAGCTGCTTTTGGGATAGTTAGGTCATTAGGAAAATATTGAAGTTGTAGGAAAATAGAGCTTTGTCAGTTTAACTTTCTGAAAAAAACCCAAATGCAATGAATCAGAATAATTTTTTTAAGTGGATTGGACCTCATGCCATGCTCAGCCCAGAGACCTATTGGGAAATGTGCATCAACATCCCTGTGGTCACAGGAGATGGGGCAGAAGGGGCTGAGGCTGCCAGGCAGGTCTGGTGTTTCCTGTGCAACATTACTTTTTCAGTGCTGTTGTTCTATGAAGGTCTGAGATCATGGAAAGGAGGGAAGGCTGGAGATTTACTGGTTTGGAGTTAGTTAGACTTGAACAGAGGAATTTATGTATGAATACAAATATGCATAAATCTTTGCCTTACTGCTCAGCCAAAGGAAAATGGATAGTTTCCTGTAGCAACACTTAATGTTTTGATTGGTGTCTTTAAAGTAAATAAATCATTCACTCTGTACTTTTTCGTGAAGTGATTCATATCCTGAAGATGCAGAGTTCTTTTAAAGCAGGCTGATGTGTTAGATGGGGAGAGCAGGAGCTGTGCTGTGAAAGCCCTGCTTCCCTGCTTGAGGATCTGCAGTGGCTGTTAACCAACAAGTTACTCGCCCCGAGCTGCAGACACACACTAGGAAAAGCCTGGAACGCTGAGTTCAGTGGGAGCTGAGTGCTCAACACCTCCCAGGATTGGACCTCAAATACTTATCTCTAGGAGCTTTCCATTATTCATTCTACAGATGAAACTGGTTGTAATGTAAATTATAGAATGAATCTTTCTACGGCTTAAGATCCTGTAACTTAAACCTCCTAGGCTGCTTATCTGCCTTCTGCCACCTACCTACAGTTTATCCAGTGCACTTGGCATTCTTGATTGTTCCGTGCATATAAATTTCAATCATACCCACAGGGTCCCTCTATTCTGTAATAGCTTGCTTTGTGAGCAATTTAGCAGAGAACCACTCTGCCCAAACACTGAGTGAGACATTTGCTATTGGGAAAAGCAAAACCCTTGGGAAGTGCCATGCATATTCCTCACATAATGCTGTAATAAGGCAATTGTATTGAAATTAAAAAAAGAGATTGAGAGATTTATCTCCCCTTTCAGTCACACGGTATCATGGAGCTGTCCGGGAGCCTCTAAGCAGAGCAATCCCACGTATGCAAAATCAGCCAGCTCGGGAAGTGGGGCTGATTGGCTAAAGACGGCTCGATACCTTCTACCAAAGTCATTAAAATTCTTCCTTATCTCAACAGAATAACTTCTCACTGTAATAATCTTATTACACCCCAGTTGTTCTATTGCTCTGCCAGGCAGGTTACACACAACGCCTGCCTGTGTGATTCCGTGCCTGCTTCTCATCCCGCCTGGTGTACAGCCCCAAGCCAGCCCTTTCCAGGAGTTCCTCCAAAGCACCACAGATGTCACTGCACAAACTCCTCTGCCGCAGTAAGGAGTGAAAATGGTCCCTGGCTGTGGGCGCACAAACAGCATGGACCTCTCAACCCCCTGCATGGAGACCTGAGTAACAGGGAAAGTGCAAAGTCTGTGTGGTGGCAGTGCTTTCCGAGAGAAGCAGCAGGGAACTCCATCCTCCCCCTACACTCACTGTCTGTCCTTGGCATATGGGGATAAGAAAAAACACAGAGGAGATGACAATGCCTTAGGGAAGTGAAGTTTGTGTCCATAGGCTGAAAGTGGAATGAGTCTTAAAGCCCAGTGGTCTATGAGAAAGCCTAAGGATGTGGAAAAGGTGCCATTTGTATGGTCACAGAATGGCAGACTGGTTTGAGCTGGACAGAACCTTAAAGAACATCTTGTTCCACGCCTGTCATGGGCAGGGACACTTCCCACTGTCCCAGGCTGCTCCAAGCCCCAATGTCCAACCTGACCTTGGACACTGCCAGGGATCCAGGGGCAGCCACAGCTTCTCTGGGCACCCTGTGCCAGGGCCTCCCCACCCTCACAGGGAACAATTTCATCCCAATATCCCATCGAAATCTATTCTCTTTCAGTTTGAAGCCGTTCCCCCTTTTCCTGTCACTATTTGCCAGTACTGTGATTTGTAACAGTCCTTAAAGTCTCCCAGACATACATGTCCTTTCTAAGTGAGTCCTGAAGTTTTGACATTTTTGTTTGTATGATTGCAGTTAACTCTGTGTAGTATTTAATTTTAAAAAAACAAAAGCAACAAAACTCACTTGTAAGTAACAAAACAATTGCTCATGTGATTTATCATCTTGTGGTACCTTGTAACAGCACAGTCAGAATGGAGCAGTTTATTGGAGAGACCACAGGGGATCCACAGCAGGACCTGTTTCAGGACATTGTAGGCAAAGGAATTCCATGAGTCTTCACTGGAACCTAAAATATGTATTTAGTGGATCCTACCAATATTAAAAAACATCAAGAAGGATTATGCTTAAATCTATTGCAAGTGATTTCCTTTAATAAAGTTAAGGCGATTTCTCTCTGTAATACTCATCATGTTCCTCCTGAAGTTCATTCTATCATCGTTCTCCCTAGTAGTTCCATGAAGCCTTCCTAATATTTATGAGATAAGAGAGTTTTGGCCTCGGGTATGGAGGGGAGCATTTTAGGGAGGAAAGCAAATTGTCTGGGGAGGCAATCCCATGGCAGAGTGCTGGAATGTCCTACTGGCAGCACCATGGGAGAAGAGTGTGAAAAATGTATTTGCCAGGTCAACAAATAAATAAAAACGCAGCTAACTTCTTTTAGTGGCCCTGTACAATCTGAACTGAAAGTGTTTTCTTACTGAAATAAGAACCAAACCCACTGCAATACTTTTTTGGGGTCAAAACTGGAAGTCGTTGAGAAGGTTGAGAAGATGTCTCAGAAAGTCTGTGCTCTTCCCTCATCCCTTCTCCTGTCAGCCCTCCCGCCCGGGGTACTTGAGCTCAGCAACAAAAATCAATTTGCAGAAACAGACTTTGGGGATTTTTACTGTGGCCCTCAATTTATGAACATTATGAAATACTTCTCTTCTTTGGCTTCACTTCACCATCTCTGGAAAAGCAGGGAATACTCTTTGTCCTGATCTATCCTTTTAGACACAGACTATTTTAGCATATATTTCAGAGAGAAGCTTTTTGAATAAAGCTTCAAGGAATTATCAATTTGTTGTGTTTTAGCTGCCATTTGAAATAATCCCTGGACACACCAGTTAGTCTGCAGCCCCAGCATGAGACATCTTACAATCAAGTAGTAAGAGAAAGTGCTTGGCTGAAGAAGCTAATGGTCTAAAAATGAGAGAAAAGGAAAAAGAAAACCACATGGTCACATGTGGGAATTCAGCCCCCACTGAGCAACTGATCCCAGGCAGCTCCTGGAGTTCCTGGTAATCTCAGGAACCAAAGCCATAGCTTTGAGCCCCACTCTACATTCCAGTGCTCCGTCCCTGCTGTTTCTTTCTCTAACAGGTAGAATGATCAGCATTTTTGGAGCGCTGCCCCTACCCAACTCTAAGCTGCTGCTGTGAAATTCACTGGGAGAGGTCCTGGCTTCACATGGAGCCAACATGCGTTGTAAACACAAGGGGGTATAATTACACCTATTTCTTTGCTGCACATTTGTGTAGAACTTTCCTCTCTCTTTGTCCCAAGAGCTACAATATGTCTTAAAATCAATAAAGTCGATACCTTTAAAGAAGATTTGTTGATGTTTGGACTACACATAAAATTAGATCCTCTGATTAATGCCACAACAATGTGACAGCATCATTGCATTATGGTTCGTGAAGCCCTTCCTCATTCACCTCCTAAAAAATAACTGTATCTTGGAATAATAAAAACTAAAAATTACAGCTAAAAGAATAGTTATTGACTCACAGAAATAAACTGCAAACTACTCCCATTGTGCTCCCTTCCATATGCATTGTATTGTCATTTATTCACGTCCTTCCTCACCCTGGATGTCAGAGCACTTAACAAAGAAACACTTAACAAACAAACAATGCAGTCCCACCATGGGGTTTATGTGGCAACTGCTCTGCTGTAAATAACAGCCCATCATAACCAGACCCTTGGCTTAGCAGCTCCTTGGAAAAACAGTGATGGACACACTTCGGAGTGAGGAGCCCTCTTCTCCTCTAGGGCTGGTGGCCATGCGAGCTACCAAAAATTTAACTCTCTGTTTGTAAATACTGGACTTGAGGATTTGTTTGTCTTTTAAAAGCTTTATCTAAGCAGGAAGTATTTTTTCCAAACTTTGCCCAATTTCGCCTTCTTCCCCAGACTCTCCCAGACTGCCTTCTCAAAAAGGAAAAAAGAAAGACAAAAACATGAAAGCTGGAGAAGGATTTTTGACAGAGACATGGAGTGATGAGACAAGAGGGAATGGCTTTAGGGTGAAAGGGTGTACTTTTTATAATTCTTTACTGTAAGGGTGGTTCTTACTCACTGATGCCTTCAAAGACATTGTTCCTGCTTTGTGTTAACATCAGAAGCAAACTGGCTTTTAGTTCTCCATCATTTCCCTTCCTGCTGCTGTAGAAGTGCCACAACCTGAGGAGTTTCTTCTCCAGTGTCTTTGGGCTCTGGAGGTGTTTCTGGGACCGAGGAAGTAGCAACTGGGAATGGTTTGCATTCAGATTGGGCTGTCTGCACTGCTTAGGTTAATTAGATCTCTATCTCATCTTGTAAACTTTTGTACCATGTTACTGCCCTTCCACAGACTCACCTCTCAGTAGATAGGGTTTAATTGCTCTGCAGTGTCTCTGAGTTTTGTTATTATCAAGTGTTCTTCATATTTTAATTGCAGTAACAAATCTGTAGTCCCTATAAACTCAGTCTTGATGATATTTTCCTGCTGGAGTAGCCCGTGTTTCTCTTGTGTCTATGTATTGAGAGACTTCATTCTGTTCCTTTTGAAAATAATTATTTCTGCCCCCCTGACTTTTCAATCTTAAATAACCATGTCAAGGTATATTATTTTTTAAAGCCTTGATAAGAAGCTATTTTATTATTCTTCAGACAAGCAATCAAAGTCTTTTGAGACTGTTGAAACAGAAGGAAGTAACAGGCTGGAAAGGAGCCTTTTTGGAGAGAACAAAGCAGCTGGTAATTGGCTGCATTGTCCAAAATTGGTTGTTTAGTGGGAGGAGCTGCCAGGCACAGGGATGCTGGGGGAGGCACCCAGCAACAGTGGTGGTATAAACTGGAGTAGGGAGAGGCAGGATCATGGCGTGATGTGGGAAACCAGGAAAAGGAAGGAAGGAAAAGCAAGTTTAAAAGAGGTGGCGAACTTCAGATCATGGCCTTGGCAATAAATTGTAGGAAAAGAGCATGAATGACCTAAAAAGCCTCACACTGCAAGTTGCACTCAGATTTACAGGAGAAGACGGTGCAGAATTGACAATAAACCTGTGACCTTGATCCCAGCTCCAAAACCAATCTGGACGAGTGGCAGTGGGTGCTGCCCCAGGCAGGGAGGGTGGGCAGGAGGGGGATTGCTCGAGGGCCCTTCAGAAATGCTTCCTACTTCAGTGATTTGCTTTGCAGCAAGAGACCTGGTGCTTGTTTTGTTTGTTTGTTCCTTTCTTCTTGTAAATTGAAATGGAAAATTCTTATCCCAACTTCATAGCTTGAATTAGGGGTCAGTATGGCCACGTGAAACACTTGTTAAGGTGGCTTTGAGCAAACGCACACAATTAAAACTCTGACCTAGAGCAGTCCTCTTGTTTTGAAGGGACTAAGTGTTTGTCTCAGAAGTGTGTCATATTTAATTTCATTTCATCACATCATTGAGTGCAAAAAATAAAAGAAAAAAGACAATTTCATTTGCTTCCACTCAGTATGAAAATGAATAGAATATGTGAAAATTGAGACTTTTTAATTAAGGTCTATAACATCAGAAGAAACAAATATGTCTATGAAATGTGTGCTGACCCTAAGTGGAAAAATCCAATTCTGTTAGATAATGTGTGTGCACAAATATCAATATTTGTGTGTCTTTATGTACACTCAGACTCTCACCCTTCTGTGGGTTTTCTGCTGAATATTGCCCTTCACATCTCTTCCAAGGACCCCCATGCAGACATGTTGGAGATGATACTTGCATGGAGAAGTCATTTGAATGGGCATTGCCTGTGCTGTTGACAGGAACCCTGTTTGGAGCAAGCTGCTCTTTGATGAGGAGATGCCTGGATCACAGTGAGAGTCACCTGCATCTAGGATGCTGGAAGGAGGAAAGGGACCTTGAGGCAAATTCTGCCCTCATTTGTGCACAGCTGCACGGGGTTATGCTGCTGCAGGGAACAGCCCAGGTCTGTGGGTTCCTGAGGATGCTCTGAGCACCTGGGTGATCCCACTCAGAGGGCTGGGCAGAATAATTCAGACAAAAATAAGATCTGACTCAAAGCTCTGTCTGCACGGTCAGTTGTCCTTGATTTTGCACATTCCTGAAGATGAGCAAACTCAGCAAGGTTTTAGGTGGAAGCAGAGAAAGACTGAAAAATGTACTACTGTAGTGTAGCAGTGTGTCTGATTGGCACTGCATATCTGCCTTCCCTTATCCCATATTTAGTTAATAGCTAGAAAGTTCTTTACCCGCAGTGTTATTATTGGGTTTTAAAGTTCTGTATCTGCCCCTCTTCCACTCCTATTCCCCAGTTTATCTGCCAGTTCTGTATCCCTCTTGCCCCTATTTGCCCTCCTGTGTAAACCCCTCTCATTTCTCCATCCCTCTTAACCCGATGTTCGCTGCCGTTCGGGGCTCTCTGCTCCTTGGAACCCAGCTGTGTCCTCCCCCTCGTTCTGTCCCGGACCCAGCCGCCTTCTCCTCCCCGTTGTCCCACCAATAAACCCTGGGTTCTAAAAGCTCAGAGACTGCATTTCCTTCATTCGCCGAGCCTCCTATTATCCTGTCTTCGAGAAGCCAGCTCGAGCACAAGCTCTCCGGTCCTGGATCCGCTCCGCCCACGGTAGCGTGGTAGGCACACGGGGGAATCTCGTTTTTGTGGGGTTTTAGAGATTCCTCTGCCTCCCCAGAGCGAGAAAAGCGAGAAAACCTCACTGTAGCAAAACTTCAGATCAACCTGTGTAGGGGGCTGTCCCTGGTATTTAGTCAGCTGGTCCTCATTACACTTAGGAATACTTATATTTGCAGTAAAATTCTTTCTGCAGTTGGTAATAGGAAGACGGCTGTTAGGGGACCATCCGCTGATTTAATTATCCTACATGTGTGTCAGTAAGGATGGGAATACTTAAAGAGTATTTAACAAAACTCACCGATACTCAGCAAGGTGTTTTTGTCTTGTTAAACACTTACTCCCTCCTTCCTCCCTGTGAGCTTCACAGGAAGGCTCGGAGAGTTCAATATTCTTATAATTCAGATGACAACTGAATCCCTCCTCTTGTTCCATCCCGGCTTAATTAGCATTTTCATGTGCATTTCCTTGTTCTTGCTGAAAAGCTTGAGATGAGAGTGAAGATGTTCAGGTAATTAAGTAATTATGAAATACCCACCTCTTTCTTTGACTGCCCCAGGGAAATTTGCCAACTCACTAACCTGTACTGCTTTGTAAGATGTCCCCATTCAAGGGCTCTTGCTGTGCCATGCCCAGTTTGTTATCACCGGGAGAAGAGAAGGTTCCAGGGAGACCTTATGGAACCATAAAACAGCCTGGGTTGGAAGGGAACCTGAAGATCATCTATTTACCAACCCCTTGCCATGGGCAGGGACATTTTCCACTAGAAGTATCCAAGGCCAGGTTGGATGGGGCTTGGAACATCCTGGGCTAGTGGAAGGTGTCCCTGCCCACGGCAGGGGGTGGAACAGGATGAGCTTTAAAGTCCTTTCCAACCCAAACCATTCTATGATTCTATGGAGATGCAAAGCCCAGGCTGGTTCTTGGTACAGAGAGATTGGTGAGGAGAGGTGTGGGAGTGTTGCCTGCCAGCTTGGCACAGACCTCAGGGGAATTGCCACCACAATAACAGGAGGAAAGGCAGCCCCTGCACCAGGCTGGAGCACGGCCAGGGAGCAAATCTGTGCAGGATGTTCCATTGCCCATCAGGGGCTGGATGGGTCATCACCGATGGATCATCAGCCTGGGCACTTCAGGCAGTGTTGCCCATGGCTGAGAGGGGCAGAAGAAGCACATCAGTGATCCTTGTTGGATTGGACAGTTGGGGTTTTTCTGCCCTTTCCCTGTGATTGGCAGCCCGGGTGCATTTATGGCACTTTTCATACCTCCCTCCAAACACTGAAATTATAGCTTTGGCTGAAAGACAGCCAAAACGTCTGAAAGGCTCATTGTTTCCCAAGTAATATTTTCAATACAAATTGAGCTGAATGGTTCTTGAAAACAATTGTATATTAAACTCCAGCAAATATCCGTGCTGTTCAAGCCCACACAGGCTAATATAAACGCCAGCGTGACTTGATAAAAGCACAATGAAAGGTTCTGTTTTTGTTAGTGTCAGTGACCTTGCGTGGCTGTTTAAGGACTGTTCAATCTCCTGTTCAGGATGTATAAAATTAATATACCTAAGGGGGAGGATGTTATTAGGAGTTAGCTCGGAAATGCTACAGGAAATGCTGCAGATAGATGGCTGAAATTACCCTGTAGACATTGTTCAAACAGATCTGTGTTTAAAATTAAACTTACAAGAAAATCCTTTTACTAGTTAGTTACCAACATAATAAGTATCTATTGATTGCATCTCCATTTGTTACATCTTAATAAAAGAAAGAGTTTTAAAACTACATAAAAGAACGAGGGGGGGGAAGAGTGTTAGAAGTGTTATTAACATATTAAAAGATAACCACAATGGATATAATAAAATACATTATTCACGAGGCATGATAGCAAAACTCGGTGAGAGTGTCTTTGCCCCTGCACGTTCTTAACATCACTGAAAAGAATTATTTCTGTTCATCTATTTTCTGCTGCCTCGGCTTTACCTCAAAAGCCATACATTAGTCCCCCAATCTCTTTCATTGAGCAAGATAATTATCTATGCATGGATGCTTTAGCATTAAAGACATCTCCCGGGAAGTACAACTTTCCCATTTATTTATTTCATTTTATTTTTTTTAAACAAAAGGGCTAAAAGAAAGGTGTGTGGGAGAAGGAAATAAGGATCAGTGTTTAAAACATAGTTAATGACATGCTAATGTGCCCAAATGAATATTGAAAGAACTCAAACATCGCTTTGAAATTAATTATAGCACTCCCTTTGTCCTGTAGAAATAGGAGATTAAAACCTGTACGGAGATGTTTACTATGTTTAATTTTCAATTGTTTCTTTGATGTAACAGATAGAAAGGTTTGCACCTGCAAAGTAAAAAGGCTGTGAACAGATTGCAAACATTCTGCAAACACTTCATCAAGAATTTTAGTTGTCAGCCTCCCCAAGCACAAGGGAGCCTTGATGATATCTTTGTGTGCCTTTGACTCCTTTTGATTAATAAATGCAAACAAATTTCGCTCAGTAACCTCTGGTTGCAATCCATGCATGTCAATTAGGGACAACCTCTGGTGAAGGGAGGCACTGAAGTCTGTTCTCCCTCCTTCTCCTACACGATAAATAGTTGATCTTTAATGCTTTTTGACAATTAGAGAATGAAATCTTTTGTAGTTGTGCAATCCTGGCTACTCTTCATTATTTTGTTCTCAGCAGTGACAGATCCGTGTTTGCTGTAGTATTACAGTGTTTGGGTGGATGAGCTAATTATTTTTTTTCCTTTCTTTTCTTTTCCTAATGCTACTTCATCTCAGTATTGAAACTTAGAGTGCAAATACTGCCTTTTTTTTTTTTTTACTGAACAGCCTTGTGAGTTTCATCAATACAATGGATTTCAGGAAGAGCAGTTCAGAACTCGCATGAAAAATAAGTAAATTATTGTCTGACTTGGTGGGTCCACTCAAAAATAGTACTAACACTGTTTTTAAAAGGTAGGGATTGTCCCTGACACCTTGGGCAAGCAGCAGAACCTGTATCAGGGCTGTGGTCCTGTTCCTGCCCCCCTTACTCCTGTTTAGTTGTGTGAGAGCAGCACAGAGGCCAATTCAACTCCCCCTTGTCCATGGCAGGGGGTTATCAGATGAGGCAGATGGTTTTAGAAATGAATGAACTGAGCTGCTTTGCAGATGGGAACAGATGCACAGACAGAGGCTGCATAACTTGGGGTTTTTTATAAACTGTTAGGTCCTAGAAATATAGTTAGGTGCTTGAAGGAATTCAGGAAATGTAAGGATAAAGTAAGCGAGAAAAACCTCAGCCAAAACAGACTTTACAAGGAGAATTATATGAGATACCAAGGCTTTCCAGGGGCAAGAAGATAGAATCACAGAATCACAGAACGGTGTGGTGGGAAAGGGGCCCAGAAACATCAAGTCTTGAGAAATTAAGACTATACAGAGAGGGTTGTGTAGAAATAGTCAAGGTATGACCCTAAAATAGAGTGTCTGTGTCTTGGTTTTCAAGAAAAATGTGGGACAGAGGCTGGATGGCTATGGGAATCAAAGTGTAAGAATTTACCTGGTCTCAGGTAGAAACAAATTCAAGGTACTCAGGGGGCTCAGATTAGGAAGGGTTAATGCATCTGTCCAGCTGGAGACAGGAGGGACAAGGGGATGGACAATGTTCTCAACAGCCAAAGCTTCATTTTCTGATCTCAACACTTTATAAGGCTTCAAATGATATTTGGAGGAAAACCAGTGTGTAAAATTTAGATTAAATAATTTGCAAAAGAGGAAATAAATGGAAAATAAAATAGCATGCTTCTTTTTTGTCCAATGCTATCACATGCCACGCTAGCATGATCTCTTTCTGTGATAAGATAACTGATTTTCTTGACAAAGAAAATGCACTAGGTCTCATCTTTATGGACTTCAGCAAAGCACTTGATATAGCACCACATGGGAAATTATCAGGGAACATGGAGGCAGTGGAGATTGGTAGAAAAACAGAAAGGCTGATAAGGAACAAGCCACAGGTGGAAATGAAAACAGATTGCATTAACAGAGAAGACGTTGTGTTAGGAGGAGGTTACCCAGAGCATTCCCCAAAGACTGGTCCTGACGCTATCTTGTGCAATATTCCCGGGAATGGCCCTGGGGAGGAGGACCATGCTGACTGAGTTCGGAGATAGCACAAAATTAAAAACATCATCAGGACAAGAACTTGCTATGCTGCCTACACAGAATTTGGGACTGGAATAGCAGAAAAGGATAAAAGGGGGCATCTGCCCTTCAGGACAAGCAGGGATAATTTCTGGGATAAGCTGAGGCTCACAGGTTAGGGGTGTGTTGGTGGAAGAACAACTGAGCCGTGCTCAGCAATCCCAGAGGATTTTGAGCCATGATGCGATGCCATGAAGGTATTTGTAGTAGTTCTACTGCTTTGTTCCTGTGTGTAGCCAGCCTGCTGCTTCTGCTGAACTGCCAGGTGGGACTCTGCTCCTGCTCATGAGGATACAAGAACCTGGATCATTTAGGCCAGCAAAAGAAATGCTGAGATATGATCTGATCATTCGCTGCTAAATGCTGAGGGAATACACACAAGTGAGGGAAAAAGAACTCGTGGACAATGTTGACACAAAACCAAATGGATGTCAAGTGAACATTTATAAATTTTCTGATCACAATTGGATTCTCGGCCCTCAGAGTCCCAATGGGCCTTTCAGCAAGAAAAGCACGAGGGAGAAATATAACAGTTTATAAGATGTTGCTTTATCAGATTATTTGGTGTTAAACTGAGATTTAACAGCTTCACCCCATCCCAATATTCCCATTGCTCTTTGAGTGGTGCATTTTGACTCCTTCCTGTGTTACATAAACCCAGTGCTTGCTGGCAGTGCTGCAGGAGCGTGTAGGGAATGAATGGGAACATCTCCCAGGGTCTCAGGGGTATCGGTGTGAGGTGACTGTGGAGAGGTGATTGATTACAGGATGGGTCATTCAATCCCAAAAGCAGAGAGAAGATAGCTAAACCACCAACATTAGGGTAGCATAGGGGATATACACCTTCCAGGGCTTTTCTTCAACCCCCAAAAATACCTCCTGCATCCAGACCATTCCTGAAGTTGCAGTGCTGGAGATGGAGCCATTCCTGCACATCCTGAGACAGGAGAGGTCCTGGTCCCACACTAATACAGCATGTAGTCTGCCCTCAAAATCTCCCAGTTTTCTCTTTTCTTTCCTTACTTTTAAGCCTAAGTTAGGAGTGGTGCCTGCAACATTTGCCAGACATCAAAGGGAAGCAGTAACACATGCTGAGAGCCTCGTATATCTCACAGATGTATAAAATATTTCCACCTCTAATAACTCCAAATGTTTCCCTACCTTCCAGGTGACAATAGCTCTGTTCCCTAGATTTCCATAGGGATCAGTGATTTAAATGAGATTGACAGTTTACATCAAGTCAATTTTAATTTACAAATTGACTAAAAAAAGAAGGTAGAATAATTTTCTAAAGGTGAAGTGTCAACAGTTTTCCCAAGTTCCACAAATTTGTAATGATGAGTCACTGGGAATTCAAGCATACAAAAGCAGTTGTTTGCTAGGCAGAACTGAAAATTTAGCTGGGAAAGGTTTTCCAGAGTATTGAGGGTAAGGAGGTGGAAGACTGGTCATACACTGGGACCAGTTTGTCACCATCAGTCTTGCAGGAGAAGCTCCTGAATCCTTAAGTCTCCATTCCTCACTCGATTGCCTCAAAATGACTCCAGTATCTCAGTATAGGTCTCTCGCTTTTCTTTTTTTGGGAAATCCTGAGATAAGGAACATTTACAGTGGGTGAGAAATGTTTATGTAAGCAGTGAAAAAGATTCAAAAAACAAGTAAGTCAAAAATTTCCTTCACATTTGTTTCATTTTTTCCGTAACTGGTATTGATGTCCTCCATCTCCATCTCTATCCCCTGTGTTATGGCCAATGCCATAACAGGAAAGTTCCCAACAGGAAAATGCCAGAAGAGACTCTGGTCCATGTGCACCAATAGTTATGGAGAAGGGACCTGGAGATGGTGCCCAGAAATGTTGCTGGGTGATGTACACCCAGAACAGGGTTTTCCGTCATGCAGTTCATGTGTACAGTCCTTTACATCCCACTCTTAATAATGCCCAGGTTAGTAGTGTTGGGGCAGATGTGTTTATTCCCTGTAATTTAATACCCAGGTAACAACTGCTGGGGTATTTAATGAGTTCTTAAAAAACAAATCCAGTGAGCCACACATTCTCACACACCCCCAGCCTTATTTCAAGTGCTTAATGGACTCCAGCCTGTGCTCTGTTAGTTAAAAATCTTCCATTTCTATCACTGCAGCGTTTTTACTGCTTTTTTTAAATTTGCTCAATCATTTCACAGTCCAGTTGTTCGGTTTTGGTCAGGTGGGCTATAAAATATTCCCGTAACAAGTTTAATCTCTGCAACATCTCTGGCCTCCATCTATAACGACTTTGTACCAATGGTAGTTTCTCCCAAATCACCGCTTTCAAGAACTAACAAATCTTTGCAGACAAACACACATCCCAAACGCACACAGCAACTTCCCAGCAGCTCCCAAACAGCAACAGTGTTTAATACACTTGGTTATTCTGTCCCCATTAGGAAGATTTAATTTTAAATCATCTGGATTTGAATAAAAGAAAACTTTCAGTGGCTGACCACCCATTCACCTGCCCATGTTGTTGGGCTGCTCTTGGGACTGCTGTTCCATAGCCCTATTTTGGGGGTTGTATGTGGTTCTGCCCCATTTCAATGTTGTTTTGTGGAAGAGCTGCCCAAGCAAGAGCAGGAGAAGGCTGGGGGAGGTTCTCTGTGGGGTCTGTTTGGCAGGACTGACCCTCGTGTGATGGCCACAAGTCCATGCCAGTGCCGCTGAAGGGCTGTGCTCTTTCCTGTGAAGCTGCAGAGAAAGGGCTGCCCTGTGTCCTGTGCCCGTGTGTGTGGGCAAGGGGATGCAATGAGATTTCCCATGTCCAAGACATGGTTTAGGAATGTTGGGAAGGGTTGAGTATTGGAAGGGACTGCCCAGGGAGGTGGTGGAGTTCCCATCCCTGGAGGTGTTCAAGAAAGAGCTGAACGTGGCATTCAGTACTCTGGGCTGGGTGATGAGGTGGAGATTAGGCACAGGTTGGACTCGATGATCTTGGAGTCTTTTCCACCCTTAATGATTCTGGCATTCTGTGATTATTGTCCTCAGACCAACCCCAATGTTCATGAGTCAGTCAAGGCCACTGAGTTCCAAACCAGGTTCAGGTACTTTCTGGGGGTTCTTGTTTCCTCCGCAAGCTCTGAACCTCTTAATGGACACAAATTCCTGTGTATTCACGCGTGAAATAAGAAATGGGAGATTTAGTAAAAAATATATTAGGAACTTGTGGTGAAGTTGTGACACTGGGCTTCTCCCCTGTGATGGGAGGAGGATGTTTGAGCAGTTTGGATGTATCCTGGCACTCACTCCTGCCCTGCAGCACCATTTGCACTCTGACGAGAAGGAAGATTTCATCACCTTTCTCAAACATGCTGCAGTTCTGCTCTCGCTGAGCAGGGGCAGTGGAAAGGTTCAGTCTCTAAGCCTGCAGAAATGTTAAACACAGAAAGTTCCTTGGCTGCGTGTCTTGCATTCCAATAGTGCCATGTTCCCATGAGCCAGACCTGCATCACCAGCCTGTCGAGCTGGCAGCTCCTGCTGGATGTGCTCATTGATTTACTCCGTGTTGTAACTCGATGTAGTAGTTACAATATCGAGGAGGGGGGGTTGTGCTGCAATCTTCCTCTGCCTGACCCTACCTGCCTGTCTCCGATTATCTCCCTCCCTGTCTATCTTACCACTCAAAATCACTTTCCAGTCCTTTCCCACAGGTAAACATCATCTCCAGCCCGTGATGCATTTTGTATCTCTCCAGAAAGTAATACCTATAAAAGTCAGCACTTCAGTAATTAAAATATGATGGATCAAGTCGTTGAAATTCACTAACGCTGGTACACATGTTCACAAGTGCACAACTTGTCTCCAACTGTGCCTGTCCCATCATCCCACCATGACCTTGTCTTATTATTTAAGCTTTTACTCTGTATCAGAAAATTATGAATAGCAGAACAGACTGAAGAGTGGAATTAAAACCACGAGTGCCTGGTATATTTTTCTGCTTGTGTTTACTTTGTCACTTCAGAATGACAGGCTTGAAATTCCTGCATGATCTTCAGCATGTTCTAAAAATGACAGCTACTATAATTCAAATTTACTGCTGTATTTTTTTTTACTAGTAATGAAGTTGTAAATGCAGCATTTCTTTCATTACCTATTCATTAAAGATATGACATGAAAACAGAGTTACCATGGAAATGGCTCTGTGAATTCTGAGTACATAATAAGAATTTCATTGTTTACACTACAGCATAGATAACTGATGGGTGTTGTTGTTGCTGGTAAAGTCTTATTTAGCCTCGGGAATGCTTGTAAGGGGAAAAAGGTTGTGCAATTGGTCTTCCACTAAGTGCCTGCATACAAGCAGAGCTTTGTAAAATCATCGGTGCAAAAGAGTTTTATGATGAAAAGCACCGAATATGTTTTGAGCTTTAAATCTTTGAGCATCATTTGGAACTGAATATTTAAACATTCCAAGTAGAGATAGCCTAGTTGGTGTGTTACTAATAGTCTCATTGCAGGGCTAATGCGTACACAGATCGTATAAATAAATTAGCATAAAGAGAATTTAGGAGGTTTTTATACTTCAGCTGAAAACAGTAGGTTTTAGTAGCAGGAAAGCATCAGATTTAATAAATAATGTCAACAGCTTTGCCAAAAGGTAAAGCTGCTAGAAGCCTTGTTTTTGCACCAATTGCAATTTCAAATAAAATCAGGAGCTGCATCCTCCAACTGTATAACAGAGACTGCACTTTTGTGCCCTATTTTACACATAATGGAACCAGGAAGGTTCTTAAATACTCAAATGCCAGGGTGACCCTTTGGCAGCGGAAGTCACAGTGACCGTCAGCACCACTTCTTCAAGTAAAAAGGTTTTAATCCAATTCTGCACAGCTTTACAAAACCCACAGAAAAGGCTTGAGCTCAGCTAAGAATCAATGAGTCAGGATTGTCATTTGTGCCCAAAACCCCTGAATGTCTGTTTCTCATTTGCAAACCAGTTCATTCCAGGGAATGAGCCATAAAGAGAAGCATTATGGATGCTGTGTTATAAAACAGAGTGATAATGAGATCTCTTTTGTGCCTTAAATAAACATTCAACTGCTCTTAGTCTTAAGTAATAAAATATGTACATCTGCACAAAGATGAGGTGTCTGAATGTGACCAGGCGTGTCCTGAGCCCTCTGATGTTTGTGACAAGATTCCTGTGATGATAAAGGCGCTGAATTGGGGTGTTTGATGTACATCGGTGCCCCCCTGTTCCAGAGTCATTTGCACCAGGCAGAACTAATCACTCCTAATTGCAATTGACTGGCAGAATAACATTAATGGTATCCCTGAAGCGGCCTCTGCCTTCATCTTCCCGGGGCTTTTGCAGGAGGACTCTTTCCTCCCAAATCTGCCAGTTGGGGAGATCATGGGAAGGGACTGTCCCAGCGACCCTCACGGCAGTGACAGGTGCAGCCCTAGAAACCAGGTGCTCCCATTCCCAGCCCTGAGCCAGGAGCTCACACTGTCTCTCATTTTAGTCGAATTTGGCAAGTTTGGGGGAAAATTTGGCGTAGTGACAATCACACATGACCGGTTAAAACAGTAACACTTTAAAGAGCATCGGCTGGGTCACCTCCATGCATAGAGCAGTTAGTGCTTTCTCCCATGAGCTTGTCTGCCACAGTGCAGTGAAAACCATATTAGCCCTGTCTTTATGAATAATTTGATACTTTCAGGATTCTGAGGGACAGCCACAGACTGCAGTTATTATTCATAGTGTGAATAATAATTTTGCAGGGAAGGATTACAGTGTTACTCCTCAACACAGCTGAAGCTGCTTTAGATTAAGAGTTTTAGGCAGCGTGGGGACTAAGTGGTACTACCATCCATTCACCAGTGACTTACCGTCTGCTTTGAGTGGGGAAAGACAGTTAAAATCTGGCTTCTCAACTGCTCCAGGTAGAAAATATCTTCCACCTTCAGGGATTCTGCTGTCCACACGCTCACCTGGTGCAAATCCCCCATCCCTCTTGCCCATGTTCTGGTGGCACATCGGGACGTGCTTTGGCTTTGGCTCTGGCTCAGCTGCGTGAAGGCACAGCACAGCTGACGGGCAGCCAACAGCATGTGGCACAAGAGGGAGAAGGATTTTCACATCTTGCTGTTGATTACCAAATGAAACGTAGCTCAGATTATTGGAGCTGCTCAGATTAATGATCTGGTAGTGTTTTAACTTTGCTGAGCATCTGCGCCATATGTGATCCCCACCAGTGTTTGGTGGGTTGGATCACTACTGTGACAGAGCAAAGGAAAAATGTTTAAATCATATTTTCTGTTTGAACCAGTAGGCAGTGTTGTGTTTTGGGGAAAATTCATAAGGCACAAAGAGAATAATAAAGGAAAAAGGAGATCTATTTGAATAATGAGCACACTGACCATCATTGAAATATAAAGACTTACACAGTAGGTTACAATTTGGACCTAAATTATTTGTTTGAGTCTGTTTTGATTTAATTTTTTTCTTTTCTTTTGCAGTGTCACAAACTATTTTTACTAACTTTTTATTTAGGGTCATTTTTTTCTGATTAAATAGAAAAGCACAAAGAAAAAAATGTTCTTCATCTGCTTCCTAAATGAACTGATGTTCCCAACCCAAAATCTCTAGGAGCTCTGTCTTAGTCTGAAGAGTTTACCTGGCTCCCTGCACAGAGTATTCCTCTGCATGGTACCAGAGGGAAAGAATGAGCAGGAATTTCAGCCCCCTCTAAAGCCTCTTTGAGGGTTTGAGAGTCCCAGATGTTGCTGCTGTCCTGTTGCTGAAGGGTGCAGAGTCACTTGTGCTCCATCTTTTATTCCCCAGCCTTGGAAGTGTCCAAGGCCAGGTTGGACAGGGCTTGGAGCAGCCTGGGATAGTGGAAGGTGTCCCTGCCCATGGCAAGGGGTGGAACCAGATGAGATTTGAGCTTCCTTCCACCCCAAACCATTCTGGGATTCTATGATTTTATAATCCAGCATCAGCTCAGCCCACGTTTATCTGTTGCATGGGGTCCACATTAGTCCCTGGGGCCCCTAAATGCTCCTCATCACAGAAAACTTGCTGCGGGATGTATAGATGAGACTGGGAGTATATAAATAACACAGGTATTGCACATTTTAATGTATTTTTCAGCTTTTGGTTCTCTGGGCTTATTTCCTACACAGCAGGGGCAATTTGTACATAATATCTTTGCTGCTGGACTGTGAACATTTATGCTACATGAAGTTAAGCAGCTGGTAGAAAGCCCTCAGAAATGGAGTTTTCTAAGAAGTGCTGACACACTTTTAATTGGAGTGCTGGATGCTGCGGGAACACTGTGCCATAAACCTGGGTAGATAGTTAGTGTATCTTATTTTGCAGCTTGCCATGTCCAAGCTATAGGGCACAATTGGCTTTATTTTTAATGCAAATTATAGCTGATTTCCAGCTGTTGAATTGCAGGTGCTGGGAGCCTTTCTTCCTCTTAAAACTATGTATTAGTAATTTGAAGAAACTGGTTATCTGTAGAGTAGGCAGATCCTTGCAGGCAGGGGATAAACACGATTGTGGACTGTCTGGGTGGTTTGTTTTTTTCAAACATTTATTAAAAGTGCTAGAAACCATGCTGGCTAAAAGTGTAGTTTGCAATTTTCTGAGTGCTGTATGTCTCTTTCAGAAAAATTCATTATAATAACAGAGTCACTGAGCTGACTCTATTTCTGTAAAACAGCAGACTCTCTGGAGATACTGGAGAGGTAACAAAACAAATGTACAGTGTCCTGATAGAAATACAAGTATTGATCTGATGAATATTGCATCCTAAAGACTCGATGTTATTAGGGTGTAATGAAATCTTGTTTTTCTGGCTTCAGAGCTGTAGCTCTGCTGCTGGTCACTACAGCACTAAATTATTCAGAAATCACATATTTGGTAATACTCAGAGGCTTTAGAAGATGCCATCAGTTCCCTTGTTTCTTTTTGTTCTTCTCTCCCATCCAAATGAATGTTCTTTCTTATCTCTAAATATTTCATAGATGCTTGAAATAAAGCCTTTCCCTCTTGGTTTTATCCTGTTGGACAGAAGCTGAGGTTGTGGTTCATCAGTACAGTAAATCTGGCACTAAGGCTCTTGGTATTGGATCCAAAATGCCACAGGCAAGTGATGCAAAGTGCTGATCCAATGCAAACTGCCTGTCAGAGTTCAGATTTATCTGAGAATTTTTGATAGATTCTCACATGGGGCTTTCTGCTGAGTCAGCTGTTGTCTGTACTCCCACTGCTGCAATAAAGTTGGCATAAAACCAGCATGAACTTCATCTCATCTACTTTGGCTCCTTCTGCAGGAAAAGGATCACGTGCCTGCTCCTGTCATGGATCAAATGTGTGTGCTGGGAAGGCCAGGGCTGTGCAGGTTGGGGGTCACCAGCAGCAGAGCCTCTGCCTGAAGTGAAACCTCTTCTGTCACAGGGAACCAAGGTGGGGAGGTGTTTGAGGTGCCATATCCAATGTCAGACACGACTTATCCATGGAGCAACCATTCTATAGCCCTTGGGATGCAGGTGGCATCAGATGAGCTGTGAGTTGAGCTATTTCGGTGATCAGCCCTTCCTAGTGCTCTGTCATGTCCCCAGATCCCTCAGAGGATTTGCTGATGGCCCAGTGCTCCTACTGTTCAGTAGCTGCTGCTTCACAGCACTGTTTCTGTCAGTCCAGTGTGGTGGACACAGCAGACAGTGCTCCATCCCTTTTCCCTCAGCTGTGCTGCAGTGGAATTCCTGGCACTGAGAGCACTTCCCAGCTCTGCATTGACTCAGGATATTCTCACATTTCCTGCTCACAGTCACTCACTCCCAGAGGAGTGCACATCTGCAGTAGTCCAAGCAGCATCCCCTCCATGGACTTCCCTCCCTTGCTCCTGGTCATGAAGTTGGGCTCATCTATAGCTCTATCCATAGCTGTGCCCAATTCCCTGTGTCAGACACAGATAAAGGACCACCTGAACATTTCAGAGGGAAACAGTCCATCCAGCACTGCACATGATGTCTCCCTACCCTTCCAGCCCTGCTTTATTAACACAAGTGTCCTTCACTGCTCTTTCACTCGAAATCAATTTCTCCAGCACTGATTGCTCTGTCACATTCCCTTTGTAGGCAGGCTGCCTGAACACTTTCATCACGCTGCCCACAGGCAAAGTGGTCCCACAAAGAGCCCTCTAGACTGAGCTCAAGGTCACAGGTCCTAATAGCTTCCTTAGGATGGCTGCATACTCTGAAATTCCCTTTCAACCTGGTCTTCCTGTGGAATTAAATCCCACTCAGCTTTAGCACTGGTGAAAGATGTTGTCCAGAACAGACCACTGCTTATAAAGGACTTTGCTGCAGTTTCCTCTGGAGCTCTGGTTCTTCCCTACAGTAAATAGGTTCTGGCATCAGGGAAATTTCTGCATCTTAAGAACACCTAAGATGCAGGTATTAATGCAGCCTTTGGGCCCTGACTCTTCCCAAAACAGGATTTTGGAGTCAGTGGTCTTGGCAGATGGGCAGTCTGGCTTCCCTCCTCCATCCCAGGCTCCCCTGAACTGTTTGTTAAGGGAGTTCACACACACATCCTATAAGGCAGTCAATACATAGTTGTGAATTATTTTCAGTTAATTGCATTTGATTGGCTTTGAGTCAAATAATCCACTGTCTTTGAAGAAGCATATTGAGTATCAAAAACAGGAAGCATTTAAGTATTGTATATATCCTGGAGTGGATCAAAAAGTCGAGGCCTGGTGCAGGTTGGTCGTTGAACTACATAAGGATGAAGTAATGGATGGAAGGTGGACCTTTTATCAGGTGCCTTAGCGTGTAGCATCACAGAGAGCAGATCTGCTCCAGCAGACCTCACTCATGGAGCCAGGGAGTTCTGGGTTTGCATGTCCAAGGAGATCAATGGCATATCAGCATATTCCCCTATTATGATTCTTTCCTCCTCTGCTAATTTGGCGTAATTTTTCTCTTTGTCTTAGCTGCCTGTGCTCAGTCCCACTTGTGGTTATCTCCCAATACACTTCACAACAGGTTGTCAATCTGTTTTATCACTCATCTTTGTTACTGCTTTTGTTTTTGTGTGTAACTGTAATATAAAGGAAAACAACTCCCATTTATCTCTGGAGCACTTTAAGATGTTATTGTTTTATTATACATATAGCATTATCTTCTTGTTGTTTGGGGTCATTTTATGATACAGTGCACTTCACCTTTTTGTTCTGCACATTCCGAGCTTTTGTGTGTGACCTTTCAAACAGCAATAAAGAGAGAGGCTTTGGGAACAGATCCACTTGTGCTGTGCATTGTTCACCTTGAGCCATGCTCCTCCCGTTTATGACATGATAATTTTCACTGTAACCACTTTTCAAACAGCATAATGCAAATGAACGTGGCACTGCAGCATCCCCGTACCACTCACACGAAGTTAAGTAGTTGCTTTAATGGAAATGTTGCAGCAAGAAGTCGTTGCAGCAAGGTGAGGGAGAGACAATAGGGAAAGGTTTGATAGGTGACAGGTATTGTATGTTGAGGTAGAAGAATGACTGATATAGGATGGCAACATGGAAAACAAACAGGGAACAGAGCCTTTGAATATTGGATTTTTCTGGTTTGGTGACCAAGGTACAGGAAACACTATATTAGTTTAAGTAATTATCAAATGATTTAATATTATATTTTTGTCAAAATGAGAACAAACAGAAACAAATAGCTCAGATTAAGCAAATGTTTTGGTCAAGATGCAGGAAAGAGGTTATATATATTCCCAATTTAATGGAAATGCAGTTTGGAGTCCATTTGCACTGTGCCAGATGTAATGTCATTCTCTTAGGAATTTTTCTTTTAAAGAAAATATTAATTCACTGGGGCCAAGGAAGGTGGATTAAAATATTGAAAGTACAGAGGAGTATGTATGGCAACCTAGATCTTCTCCTAGATAGGAGAAGGAAAGGAATGAATTTTAAGATTGCTACCATGGGTACTTACTGACACAAAAGTCCATGAGCAGGCTCCAAGTACCTTCCATTATATTTTGGTTTAAGTCTTGGAGAACTATTTGGATAGAAACTATTTATAAGACCATGTAATGACAGGATAAAGAGGAATAGATAATAGGAAAAAAATCCAGACTGTGAGGGTGCTGAGGCCCTGGCACAGGGTGCCCAGAGAAGCTGTGGTGCCCCGGGATCCCTGGCAGTGTCCAAGGCCAGGTTGGACATTGGGGCTTGGAGCAGCCTGGGACAGTGGAAGGTGTCCCTGCCATGGCAGGGGTGGAATGGGATGGGATTTAAGATCCCTTTCAACCCAAACCATCCTGTAATTCTATGATCCTATGAACTGCTACAGGATGTTAACATCCATGGTAGGAATTCTCACAGAGAAAACGCAGGAGCTACAAGTCCTGAAGCAAAACATATCAGACAATGAACAGACCCATGTGTAAAAATCTGTGTTAGAAAATGCCAGGTAAATACAGCCACTGCCAGTGCAGCCATTTCACATTGACTTCGCAGCTATTGTTGCAGCCAGATTATTTTCCTGTGTTAGATTCTTGATATATTAAGCAAAAATGCTAAATGCTTTCCAGGGTACACTGCAATTTTGCTTTTTAAGCTGGAAGCTACTTGACTGTTTTAAAACCATAAATGTTTTAAAATTACATTGCTTGAAAAATTTAGCTTTTTGTGTTCCCTCTGAATTACAAGAAAAGACTAATTGCTTTATTTTTCAAAACACAGTGGAATACCCTTAATATTTCTTCTGGAGTTGCCTAAATTGGAAAATCTGTGGAGGCCCCAATCTTTCTTCATCAAAGACAGAAAGAACCTGTGGACATATGGGCTCCTCAGCCAAGGTCCCTCCATAAAGTACCTGCAGTCTGCAGTGCCCAGCCTGAGGATGGCTCAGAATAACAGCAAAGGGACTTTTCCCTGGCTCATCCCTGATCCTGGGGTATCTGTAGGCTCTCTCCATCTCTGTCCTTTGCGAGGCAGTGTGCTGCTGTAGGTGAGGGTAAAACCGGAGAGGGTGAAGTTAACTCGAATGATGGTGTGTTTCCTGTGCACACAGACCAGCTGATAACTTACTCACCTGATGTAATTTGTGGTTTGTGAGCTGCAGCTCTTGTAGTCTACAGTAATGAGGTTTTAAAAAGACAGATGCTCCCTCTGCTCCAAGGTCTCCTGGAAATGTTGTGTGTTTGTGATGTCTCTTTTCACAGCAGAGCCGATGTTTCCTGACGAGTTATTATTGCTGCTCGCCCAGCTCTGCTTGACTGTGCCTAGCTAGTGCACAGCAGCCACTTTTTCATTTATTAATTAATTCTCTGATGCATTTTGGGGGAGAAATCCATTTCTTGGGAATCTGAGCATTATAAGGTTTTTATTTATACTGAGTTTGCGTGTTTCATTAATTAATGCTTATGTTAAAGGGCAGACAGCTGCTGTGTCCTCACAGCAGGACAGGCCTCAGCACCTTTCCCCCTGTCAGGAATGGTTGAGTCCCTTGTGCCACCTGGCATCAGCCTTGGGGTTGGATCTTTTGTGTTCATCTCAATACTCAGCAACTTCTCTACCCTGGGGTTTAGCAAACACACATCCTTTGGGTTTGGGGATCCAAGGCTGGAGCCACCTCAGCTCCCTTCCTCCATGGAGGACCCAGTGTAATTCAATGAGGATACATGGGATGCCAAGTTACTGACTTGAGTCCTGGCAGCAGTACACCCTCAGGGCTGATTCCCTTGGAAGGAGACCTTGACATGGCCAGGTATTTGCTGTTCACTGGATCAAAACTGTTTAGAGGTAGCCACATCCACCAGCTCTCCCACACTCAGGGCACAGCCCTTCTGCAGACCTTTCACCACCTGGGCGGGTGGGAGGTGATCCTAATATCCAATATAACCTCCCCTGACACATCTCCATGCCACTTCTTGGGAGCAATCCCACCTTCTAAATCTGCTGCACCGCACCTGGAATCAGAGGACACAGCAAGATTCCTCAGGGAGGACAGAGACATCCAAGCACCTCATCCTTCACTGGAAAACTGTGAAGTTCAAGAGGCATCAAAGTTGTCTGGAATGTCCTCCTTCAGTATGGACATGCAACATCTGATCACAGACTGAGGGGGAGAAATCCAACCCAGTACATTTGGCAAGTTTCTCTTGCTGAAATGTGGAATTACAATGGATATACTTTCATGATTTACTTAGTAGTGGTTTGTTTGTCATTCTTTTTCTAAACTCAACCCTTTTGCTTCTGCAGTACAAAGGAAGAGTCAAACTGACTACTTAACCAACTGAATACATCACTTGGGATGTTTAATTTTCTAAAAACCCGGGTAGGTTTTTTTTTTTCAAATTATTTACACTTCAGAGTGGGAAAATAGCAACATTACTATAGCATTAGATTAAATTTCCCCAGGTTAATGGGCTCAGTGTCAGGAGTGAATAATCACAAGTGCATTGCCAATGGAGAGACCATAAAGGCACATTCCTTTCACAATATATTCTACTCCATGAATATATTAAAATATTTTTCCCAGTATGAAAAGAACAGAAATAGCCTTTTGTTTTCCTCCTTTCATAGCAAATGCTCCTGTCATTCGCAGCACAATGAATTCCTTGAATCTGTACCAGTCAGTTTTTATCCTTCCTTCAAGACCCAGAGGCCACTGGAAAAATCTTTCACATGGCTAAACTTTGCTGAATATATTTAACCAGTAAATTATTTGTCTTCTGAACTAGAAGAACCAATACTCATTTATGTTCTAAAAATGGTTTGTTTTACTTACTTTATGAGTTAGATCTGCAACAGTAGCAAAGCCAAAGGACGTTTAATTATGTTATATTTACTTTTTCATGATCTTTTAGCTTTAGATTATAAATCATGAATCAATGAGTACTTAATTTCCTCATATAGCATTAAAAGTAATTGCTTCATAAATTTGTTTTAGTAATCCAAATATTTGCACAGAGTGCAGCACAAAGAAGTTGTTTCATTGATGAGAGTTCTCACTTCTCTTCCTGCTGTTGGAGTAAAATGGGTTTTTGCTCCTTTGGGGTCCAGTGCTTCATGGTGCCAAAGTCTCTGAACCTCAGGGGTGGTATTGCTATGAAATATTGATGTCACACTGTTTTTTTTGGCCATTGGTTTCCTTGACACTTGAATTAACGTGAACTTCTCCTGAATCTCCAGTCTGGCAAGCAGAATCTTTTGAGGGGGTCCATGACCCTGTGCAGGGCCATCAAGCAGTCTTTAGCTACCAATATTCCTTCTTTCTCCCCAAACTTCCAAGCCCAGATGTGGGGAGGTGCTTTGATACTTCCATATTAGATATGGCATCTTGGAATTGAATTTCTGCTTAGTAACAATGGGGCAGAGAAATCCTGCCTGCACCCCTCACCACCACAGTGAACCATCTGTATTCAGAACCAGATGATTGAGAAGCTGTTCCCTTCCAAACCATTGACAGGACTCAAGGGAATGGCTGGAGTTGTGTCAGGGAAGCTTTAGGCTGCATTTCAGGAAAAGGTTCTTCCCCCAGAGGGTGGTTTTGTGCTGGAAAAGGCTCCCCAGGGAATGGGCACAGCCTCAAGGCTGCCAGAGCTCCGGGAGTGTTTGGACAACACTCTCAGGTGTGCACAAGGTGGGATTGTTGGGATGTTTGTGCAGGGCCAGGGGTTGGACTGGATGATCCTGATGGATCCCTTCCAGCTCAGGACATTCTGGGATTCCATATTTCTATGATACTTTGCATGTATGTGTTGGGTCCTGCTTGACTCTCCTGATTTGTTATCAGGCATTGCTGGGATCCCCAAGTGCAGGGTTATTTTACTGATTTGTAGACAGTGTGCTGAAAATCACCATCTCTTAAAAAAAAAAAAAAAAAAAGTCACAGAACTACAGAATATTCTGGGTTGGAAGGACTCAACATGGATCATCAAATTCAATTCTTAAGTGAATGGACATACAGGGATTGAACCCATGGTCTTGGTGTTGTCAGCACTGTGTCACAATAGTGCCGTGATCCAAACCAGATGCAGCTCCATGAGGGTTATTGTTCATTTAAAAGCTTCATTTGAATTGGAAAGCCTTCCATTAATTGTCTTTTGATGGAAATAAAATTTAAAAATCTCCAGTAGCTGCTGTATGGGAAAGGGTCAGCTTTCCCAGGTCCTAAAAGACTTGACCAATGCTTGATGCCATACCTTGAACCCCTTTCAAACAGGCATTGGTGGGCTTTGCATTTCTTCTCAGCCACAAAGGTGGAAGGCAGTGGGCTGATACAGTGGGAACCATGCAGGGACAGAGCTTGTGAAAAGCAGCTGAGCTCCAGCATCATCTGCTGTGTGCTGCTCCTGGGCACAGGAAGAGGGAGGGCAGCCTCCAAACAGCTGTGCTGCGTGAAGCACACCTGAGGTCTGGCTGGTAGGATCCTAACCCCTGCTCCAAGTGGAGCTGATGCCATTTTCTTTATTCCTCATGCATCCCCACTCTGGGATTCCAAGTGGGATATGCCCAACATGCTGTGTCTCTAGCTGGATTTCCAAGAGTTCCTGCAGGTATCCCTGTGCAGCCATAGATCAGGCAAAATCCCCAGGGGGGTGAGCAGTAATCTGGGCAAAGTAGAGGGGAAGGGAGGAGGAAGAGGTAAAGCAGGAGTTGCTGTGGCCATAATTCCCCAGTGCCTGATCAAGGTTTTGAGAAGGAAGTGTTTTATTTCTTTAATGGAGATATGGGTGGTAGGGAAGGGTCAGAAGAAGAGGCCTGGGGTTAGAAGCAACTGTTATATTGGAAGAAAATCTCTACTGGAATTCAATGGAATAATCAAGATTTATTTATAAAATATTGCTATCAAATAAACATTACAGAAACTTTTGAATATCAAGCTTATTTATAGCTTTAGGCGTGAAAACCCACATTAGTATGTTGAATTATATGAGTTCACTGCTGCCTGCTAGCTGACAGCACGTCAAATTATTTGCAAATATTTTCTGGAACAGTAACCTTGAAGGATGCCAGCACCATTCAGTGTAACCTTATCACGAGACCGGATCCAAGGGATGAGATGAGGACTGAGGATACAGAGTTTTTAGCAGCACGTGACCTCTGACTCGCTGCCTAAAAACAGAGTTCACGTGGTACCTCCCTCAGCACAGAAAGATGCTTTGTTGTCACTGACATTTACACTGATTCTGTGCAGGGGGTTTGGAAGATGGTGTGAGTGATGTCGAGATGAGAAACTGCTCAGGGCAGGAATTTGAGAGTACATTGGTCACATTTAAGTGGGTTTATCTCCTCCAGCCTGCAATACCAAGCTTCTGCAAAAATTATGTAATCATTTTAACAAAGTGTTCTGTAATTGACATGAAAAAGGCAAAGTAAAATAAAAATGAATTACTCTGTAAGCAGAAAGGTTCATTCATTTTAACTGCAATCTGTAAGAGGGAAAAGGGAAAAAAAATCCCAAATGCAGGCTTTTTATGGAAATTGTGGCCTCGTTGAAATTATAAGCTTTCTGCTATTTAAATGAATAATGTTCCCTAACACAGACTATTTTCTCATTTAAAAGTCTGTTGGGGTATAATTTCATCCTTTTACTGTCTGCTGTGTTTTAACTTACAGCAGTCTGACTAAATATTGTATTTTCTATCCATCAAAAATCGTCGGTACAGTTTGTGCAACAAGCATTTGTTGCTCAGTTAGAAGGCTCTGACTTAGAAATGTAACATTTTGCATGGAGGTTTCCAGGGTCCTTGTCACACGGGAAGCAGGTGGCACTAAAATTCCTGGTTTTTTCCCCGATGGTGGCCAACGGCAATGAAGGCGATGACTCTTGGGCACACAAGATGTGGGAGGACAGCAGAGTCCAAGTGGTTGCTCATCACCTCTGGGCGAGATGTAGTGAGTCAGGCCAAGTGCCAGAATGTCCTTCCTGCGAGGGAGGGACAGAGGGGACAGGCGGGATGAGTGGCCAGCTCTAACACTGGGCAGAAAAGCTGATCTGAGCAGTTGTGGCTTTGGCACCCTGCGTGTGTTGCAGGGCTCCCTTGGGTACCAAGAGCTTCTTCACACCAGCAAATTCTGTCCAGCATGGGCAGCCAAGTGCCTTGTAGCCAAAAAGCAATGATTTGCATATCCCACATGCTCCCAAATCTGAAGTCATGGATCCCAAACCTCATCTAAAAATGAATCAGTGGTAAAGACAGGCACTTGCATTTCTTGACCTTCTGTTTTTCAGGCCATTTAGTATTCACCCAGGCCACATCCCATGTTTTATCCCTAGCTGTGTTGTCGAGTCACTTCATTGTTAAAACAAATGCTGAGGTTCTCCTGGACTGACTTGGCTGGGAGTTGGGGCTTTTAAAGAGCACACCATGGGGCTCATGATGGGAGCAAGCAACTGGCAGCGTAAATTACCTTCCATCTTTGGAGGGCATCTTTGTTTAGCAGAAGGACACAGCAGAGAAAGATATTTAATGACGACAAAAATGCCTTGCCTCAAAGATGCAGTTAACCTTGACAGATAAGTATGAATCCTCTAAGGAGCCATGAAAGTGCTCTCCTGGTTTATGTCTGTCAGTCTGTCGTTTGGATGCTCAATCAATTCTTACAGTATTTCCAGTGCCGAGGCCAAGTGGCTTATAAAGTTTTACATGCTGTTTGTTTGCTGAGAGAATTACCACTGTGGCACCTCTGCTGTAGCAGGGAAGGAGTTCCCAGGGGCTGCTGGTGAAGCCTGGGCTGTGCAAGGCAGGTAGAGGAACCCACATGGAAACCAGGATGCCCAGAGCAGGCATTGGCAGTGGGAGTCACACCAGAGACACCCCAGCAGGAAGTGCCTTGCCCTAAAACAAAGTTTAGTGGCAGCTTCCAGGAGCCTCATCTGCTTGTTTTCCAGTGGGGAGCACCTTCTGGATATTTAACCACAGTTTATTAATGAACTCCTTATCCCACCCACACAAAAACCCCAGCTGAGGACAGAGCCCTTAAAGGCATGATAATAAAAATTAGTATTTCTGAAAAGCCACTGTCCATGAGGTGAATCATCAGAACCACCAAAAGAATGGTTTGGGTGGGAAGGGACCTTCAGGATCCTCAAGCTCAGGTTCCCTGAGCCTGGCTGCTGCAGGGGAATCTCCATTTGTCAGTGGACACTGTGGGTGACTTATGTGTTAGCTTAATATTTGTGTAATTGTTTCTATTTTGGCTCAGCACAGCAGTCCCAACATTTCTCTGGCCACACATCCATCTTGCTAATGCACTTTTTGTGACACATCCTGCTCTGTGGAGCTCCAGACATTCAGCAAGAGGTGGGAATGAGCTTGCCTTTCAGTTGCCACAACATGCTGCTTCATGGTATTTACTTAGTTTCTGCTTGAAATCTTGTTCTTCTCTTGCTTATTGTCGCTACTGCCAGCAGTTTGTTTCTCCTCTTATCTCATCACCGTGAAGTTTGAAAAAGACCTCCTAAGAAACAGCCCAAGCATGTGAGAAACAGCAGCCGTACAAGGCCACAGCCAAGGATTTTCAATTCTTGCCTTTTGTATTTCCTATTGTTTTTACCTACGGATACATTTTAGACTTCACGGGCCAAATTCATCCTATTCCAATGAAGTTACCTCAGAGACACACTTGGCTCTGTTGCTTAAAAAAAAAATAGATAATCCCAAACAGCAGGATAATTTTATGACCGCTAATTACACTCGTTGCTATGCAAGCTAAGATAATGATAAGAGTAATCGTATCTCATGCTTCAGGGCATACGCTCATCACCTGTGGACATCAGGAAGGAATTTTTCTCCCCATGTACAGCACTGTTCAATTAACGAGATGGATTGTGGTGGGTTTGTTTTCTCTGTGTTTTCTTCCTCTGAAGGATCATTTATTAGCTGCAGCCGGAATAGGTATAGCAGATTGAATTAACCGACAGTCTGATCCAATATGGGGGTTCCTAAATCCCCATCCTGGCAAGCAAAATCGGCTGAGGAAAAAGAATATGTAATCTTTTGCAATTCGGAGACTGATTGTTTTTCAAATACCTGAATATCCTGCCCATAACCAAAGCTGTGAATGCAGCAGTGCTGAGCTTTGGGGTACTGTGTTGCACAAAATCCAGCTCCGAGAGTGTCCCATTTTGAGGAAACTTGGAGGATTGCTCTTCTCTTTTGACTCTGAGTAGCATCTGCATTCGAGCACCACTGGGTCCTACGGATTATGTTTGTGGCTACCCGTCACGTTGCATTAGAATAGCCAGCCTCAGCCAGAAAAGCAATTGAAAGGCATTGGAAATCTGCCTCACTGCCCACATCCAGGGAATAAGCTCTCTGATAATCCTAATAGAGAAGATCAAATTTGCCAAGAAAATAGAAGCGATTGCTTGTATTTTGCTTCATTCTCCTCAACAATCTTTCTGCTCCTCGCAAGACTTAATCAACAGCTAATAAACCTCAGCTTTTCAGTGCACAACAGAGTATTGTCTTTCTAGTACTTGTGTTGGGACTGGGATTTATCTGTTATTGACTTCATCCCTTTCCTATCCTCTCCTTTTGTTTGGTCCCCATTCCCCTTTTCTCACTAGCGCTTGCTTTATTTTTATCTCTAGTAAAGCAGGTCTGCCATTTAATTAGCAAACTGGCCTCTACCTGAAGCCAAATGAAATGTAATCTCCTGCCGACCTGAATGCAAGGTAGAAATTCTATATCTGAAAGATTTCAACATTTGTCTTGGCTTATTTCTGGAGAAAAGCAGAAAACTTCCAGGTTTATTTCTGGGAGAAAATTCTGAAAACAAAATGCTTTGGATTTGTCAATGCTGGATGGGCACTTGTTTTATGTTAATAAACCAGCCAAAAAGAAGCCATTTCGCAGCAAAACAGGAGCAACTCTGCATTGATTCCACTAGCCTGGGGTAGTGAAGACCTTTATAGTATCAGGTTCAGATGCAGCTTTTGGTGGTAGATGAGACAAGGACTCACAGAATTTTTAGGGTTGGAAGGAACCCCTGGGGATCATCCAGTCCAACCCCCTGCCAAGGCAGGGTCACCTACAGCAGGTGACACAGGAATGCATCCTGGTGGGTTTCAGGGGATGACTCCCTGCCCTCCATGGGCAGCTGCAAAGATCAGAGATGAAACCACATCTGCCCTTTGCTCTCAGGCTGGTGTGCTGAGCAGCCTCTGCTGATCCTGGTGGCCAGGAGGAGAGGGCAGTGCTGTACAGCTGAGATCAGTGTCCTCATGCCATGCCATGGCTCTGCCCCTGCCCAAGCCAATGCCTGGTGTTCCCACTGCTCCCTGGCAGGTCTCTTGCCTGCTCTGGCAGCAATTGTGGGGAATCATGAGCTATGGCTCTCCTTAACCTCCAGACACACCTCTGTTATTAACCATCCATAAAACTCTACGGCCCTTTTAAAACATCCAGCTACTGTTATTTAATTCTCTTGACTTGTGCAATAAAAACGAGATGGGAGAGGATGGCCAACACCTCGCCAGGAGTCAGCCCCACAAACACAGACCTTGCAGGGCACCTGAGCTCCTGTGGTGCTCAGCATCACTGAGCATTGAACCAACATCACCCCAATAAACCCTCCCGATTCACTTGAAGAGGTGTCATATAGTAATCAAATAGCTCAGGTCAGCGTGAGCAGTAACAGCTTATTTTCATTGCTGAGCTGCACTGCACAAACACCTATCTGTCAGCACTCCACTGGTTTAGTTCCAGGCAAAATGACTTGCTTGCTCTCCAATCTGGCGTGCTGGCAGAGCGGGAATGCAAACAGCCAGCCCTTTGTGTTCACCTGCAGCTTTATTCCCTTCATCAATAATTGCTAAAGAGACAAATGAAATTTTTCATACGTTGGTTCTGGAACTATATCACAGCAGTGCTTTTGTTTGATCAGAATTGCTAAATGCTTTCTGTAACTTGGAACAGCATAAAAAATGCAGGCTTGAAAATTACACATATGCCTCATCCTATCTTGAGGAATTCCAAAAGCTAATTGTGAGACAAGAAATGCTCACCATATTCCCTAGGAGTTGTCCAAAAATAGTTGACCGAGCTATTCCGATTCCATCCAAAGCAATGGCATAATGCTCAGTTGGGAACACACTGCTGTGATGCAACAATCTCCTTTGAATTTTGAATTTAAACTTCAAGATCTAAACATTTGCAAAAAATAAAAAGACCATTCAGATGCATTAACAAAACAGAGCATGTATCTGTCAGTTTAATCCTGTGTGCTTAGATCCACAGGACAATAAATGCTGCTTTTCCTGGAGTGGGAAGCTGCTATGAGTCAGAGAATCATAAAGTGGTTTGTGTTGGAAGGGACCTTAAAGATCATTCAGTTCCATCCCCCTGCCATGGCAGGGATACCTTCCACTGTCCCAGGCCGCTACAAGCCCTGTCCAGCCCGGCCTTGGACATTTCCAGGGATCCAGGGGCACCACAGCTTCCCTGGGTTTTTCCTAGCTCAGAGTCTACTGAAGCTGAGGGCAGTTGATACCAAAAAGCAATGTTCACCATTTTGCAGGTTGGCTCCAAGGCATGAGTTGCCTGTTTCTCTGGGTTTTTCTCCAAGCTCAAAATCATCAGAGCTCCACACAGTTCCCTTAATCTTCTTCAATGATTCAGAACCAAAACATTATTTCTGGCCCAGCTTGAGTTTTTCTGAGCTTTGCTAGTAGAGAGTGGGGAGTGAGTTGTGACACATGGACAAAGAGAAATTTTTGGAGGACAATTAGAAAAGAAGAGTAAATATGGAACTGGAAGAGAATTGACACAAAAGAAAATTAAGTTACCTCTGCAGCATCAGACATCAGAAAGGACTTCAAGGAAGCAGAAATTCATGTGATCAGAATAACAGGAGGAGACTATTTCAGCAATAGAATTTCAGAAAGGTTTCAGAAAAGGGTTGGATGGAAATGGAAAAGGAGACAGTTCATGGGCTTTGGCTTCAAAGGGTAAGGGAAAAGGATGGAATTAGCATTAGAAAGAGAGAAACAAAACAAGCAAGTGGGAAAGCCTCAGTGCAGAGGGAGCAGAAGAGCCAGGACTAAGGCTAAATAAACCCCACTCTGTTCACATGTGGCAACAAACAAATATCTGAACAAGACCTGGGAAATTCAGTTCTCCTCTTCTTATCCATCGGAAGTGACAGTGCCCAGATTGAGACACTGTGACAGAGGCTGAAGTGCAAAATGGGAATTGTTGGGTGCTGGGTTCCTGCATGCAGCCACATTTATTGCATCCCAATGTTTAATGTTCACAAACCATTAGATACATGTATATTTATGGTTTGATAATCAGCTGTCATTAACAGATGAGTAAACAACATAATGTTCATATTTAGGAGGAATATGCAAACTAAAGAAAAACTGCCAGCTCCTAAGAACATCTATTTTCTCTACACTTAATGGGGGGAAAGGAGGTGGAAATACTCTGTAAATTAATTATGGGATATTGGCAATGCCTCCACTACTGTACAACTGTAATTATCCCATCTCCATGCGTGGGACTGTAGTCATGCACCCCTAGCTATTCTCATCCATGGGAGTCAGGAATATACCCATTGTGCACATTTCCTAAATAAATCATTTTTACTCTCTTTGATCTCAGAAGAGCAGACAAACCATGATCTTTTCAACCAGTGCCGTGCCAAGATGGTGAGACCTTCTGCCACACTCTCTTCGTGCAAATCAAACATGTTTCAAACTTCAGGAGAAGATGGAAACTCTTCCCCATGGGAAATACCAGTTCAAGTAGAGCTGCTTGATTTGATTGAGGTTTTCGGGCTGCTTTGAAGACCTCCTTGATTTTCTCACAGATCTGCTGTTTTCCATCAACTACAAGCAGAGAAGAACATGATAATACATTTTTGATCCTGTCCAAAATATCCCTGAGCTGAATGTGGTCCAATGTAATTGTGACTCCCTGGTTATAGCTATAACCATGCCTGACACTGCTTTGCATCCAAAGCAATCCAACTTTATTAAATGTATCGTTGTCCTATTTTTATGGATGAGGGAAACCGAGGCACAAAGCAGAATAGGACTAACCCAGGGAGGAGGCAAAAGGAGCAGAAAATAAAAAGAAAGGTTGAGTCTGGAAGGGATGAATTTACAGCGATGAGAAGATGCTTCATTAGTCATGGCTGGGAGAGCTGGAAGAAATCAAATGTCCAGCCAGGGATGAGGCTGGGAACAGAATCCAGCATCCTAACTGTCATCTCCCCACTCTCCCACCAGTTAGGCCATGTGCTTGAAAACTGATCCATGTATTTATAACCATGGATATTTGACAAAAAGCAAATGAATATTAACAGGAATTTCCTGGACAACATAACTAACTTTCCCCCTTAGCTGATTCTTCCCCTGCCTTATAAAATTAGAAAATTTTGCAATCCGTTCTGTAGATGGAAACAGATCATGTACAGATGCAGCAATTTGGCAGGTTATCACACCGGGATTTTTAGCCTGGGATAGCACAGCCTCTCCAGCTGCTAAGGATCAGTCCCTTCAGCAAAACCAAATTCACTAATCTGGTGCTTCCTCCTGCCCATAGCCAGGCTTATTGAGGAGGATTAGCTCGTTGTCCAGGGGTAATTTTCTCAAATAAATGGGTCAAAGCCTGTGCTGGCTCCCCTCCTGCAGCCTGCTGAGTTCAATGGCTTTGCTCAGAGCACAGCCTGGTTCCTCATTTCCATCGAGATCCTTGGGCCGTGGCTGAATAACGAGAAGTGGCAGGTGAAGCCGGAGGTTTTGGCTTTGTTTTTGTAAAGAAGAGAGGAGTGCAGCAGAACAACATATGGTACAGTGCCTGGCTAAAAATGATTTAGTGGGAAACTGGTGCTTCATTTCTGTCTCTCTGCAACCACATACACTAATGTAGTGGTGTAACTATTCATCTAATAAACTGCTAATATTTATTATTAATTGAACCATTTAATCTAACGGTGGATTAGGGGAAGGCAAATGTAGGATTTAATGACTCTGCTGATTGGTATAAATTTTAACAGGGAGCTCAGGCTGTATAATACAAATTGTGTTGCTGCTGCTGCTGCTAAATACCTTGTAACTGGAAGAAACTGTGCCCAAGCAAATCTTGCACTGGCTATCAAGAGGTTGGGGTTTTTTTATCTTTTAGTGAACACCGTAGGACTCAGCTCCAAAAGATGAGGTCACTATCACCAGTAGTTTATTATATTAATGGCAAAGAAAGTGGTTATTAGTAATGTCTGCTTAACTTTAGAGGTCATCTTCCATCCCAAATAGCCCCTGAATGGACACTTTAGTGCTGCTGCGGTAACTGAAGTGCAGGATAACAAACTGTAATTATCTTGCACTTCTAACCAAATCCCCTGTGCTGCCTGCAAATCCATCATTACCAGGGCCCTCACCAGCCCACCCATTGCTCCAAATTCCTGGTTTTCTGGAACTGGGAGCAAGGATGCACCCACATCTTAGGGAAGACAAACTTCTGCTTAGCACTATAAATCTTGTTTTCCAGGCGCTGCTGCATGGGAGTTTAGGGATATTTCAGCTGGGACTGGAAGATGCTTCAGCTCTTCATCTTTCAAGCGTATGCAGTCAAAAGCAATGTCTGTATCCTGGGGAGAAATTAATGGAAAAGCCCAAACTTCTTAATGGGATGTATCTTGCTCTAAGCTCTGGGAGGACCTGAGATCTTAGACTTTATCATCGTGACATTATGGGCTTTAGACAAGCTATTTTTAGAGGTTTCTTTAAAATTTGATCAGTTTTAGTTTTCCCTTTATGGTTATAATTTTCCCTTTCATGTGAGCTCTGTAGCTGAGACAGTAACTCTTGGAAACACAGCAGCACCCTTTCTAACTGGGGTATAAAAACCCTCCTAATTGGAAATATTCTTTCAAACATTTGCACATTATTTTTTATCTTTTTTGGTTACACATAGGACATATGGTGATGTTGTGTGGCTCTCAGGCATTTGAACCTGCATGAGTTATTGCAGCAGTTCCAAATTTCGTGCTGTGAAAATTCGGATGTCACCATCCAGGTCTGATGAAAATTAAGGGCATGTTGTCATCCTTGGCTGTCCTTAGGTCTCCTTGAGGCTTGATGTGTTCAGTCCACAACTTCTAGAGCAGAGAACAAAACACAGAGGTCACTTTCCATTTGGTGTTTCCCCAGCCCTGCTTTGCTCTTCATTTTCTACAGCTGAAGGAAACATGCTTTGTGCTTCTGCTGTGAAAATAAGGATGTTTTTGAGAATCTAGGAAATATATCTCTTTTTTTCCCCTGTGTATTTGTGGTAAGTGAGCTAGGAGAAAAGATGTTTCTTACCCTCGTGGCCTCTGCAAGTCAAGGGAAAGAGAAATGGAAAGAAAAAAAAGCTGAGGGGTTAATTAGAAGAAAATCAAGAATTGCTGGAAATATTGAAGCAGGGTGGAAAGAAAGGAGGAGAAGCTCTCCAAGAAAGAGATGAACTCACAGCTTTCTTACCTGTTTGAGATACAAATGTGTTTGTTGGGAGTTTTGGCAGAAGTTGCTTTATAAACTTGCCTTGCTTAGGGGCTCTCTTAACCTCCCCGCAGTCACCCTGCTGACAGAGCTACATCACCCCACATTTCCCACTGTTATCCCACACCCTCTGCCCTCACACTCCCTAATCAGCCGAATCTGGAAGAAAATGCAGCTAAGAGCTGGGAAACAAAGGGTATTTGGCAATTTTACCAATGGGAAAAGTGAAGGGAAGAGTTCACCAGGACAGACACACTAGAAAGATGATGCGGAGAGACAGCTGAAGCAGAAGCTGTTATAAAAAAAACAATCAGGATTTGAATATGGAAATCTGAAAAAGGAAAGACTCAGCAAAGTATCCTCGATAACAAGTAGCAGCTGTCAAATTGTGTTTTCTGGGTGATCTTCAGAAAAAGCCAAGAGGTGCAACACATTAGTGAAGGTGTGGGTGCTCAGGTGGGACGAATGCTGAGAGGTGAGGTCAGTGCTGCTCTGGCACAGCCCAGCTCTGCCCTGAGCATCTGCAAGTCCATCCTAACTGGGACTCCACACTCTCCAAACCAGAAATCTCCCTTGCTTAGCCAGCGGCTGCAGTCCTGCCCCAAGGAGAAGTTTCCTCCTGCAGAGGGAAGGAGCTCTGAGAGCAAAATCTCTCACCTGGGAAATCTGAACTATGAGACAGTTTTTGGTTCCTTCCTGGTGAAGAAAACCACAGCCCTTGACTGGCCTGCAAGAAAGAAGCTCAGCAGCTTTGCTACATGCAGATGGAATTAGCAGGATACAGGTCAGAGCCTACATCTCCCTCACCCATGAAAACTACCCAAAATTTCATTACCTCCATGGAAACACTCTGGTTTGCACCATGCCTTCCTTTCAACCATTTTTGTTCTTCCTTCTCCTAGTGCTGGGTGTTGTTTTACAGGTGTTCACTTGCTCCTGATGCTCATTTAGGTTGCCAGGTTGTTTCAGCTCTCGGGTATTCTCCTGCCCAGCAACAGAATGGGGCCATAAAAAATTTACTTTCTTGTTTACATTCACTCAGCAATTTATAAGAAGAAAAGTGGGGGAAACCATAAGCAAAGAATCAATGCTGCATTTAATAGTTAAGCATAAAAGTCATTCTTAAACAATATTTTTATTTCAGTTTTAATGAGAGACCAGAAATACCACTACTGGGTTTTTAAGGCCCATAAGATGTTAGTACTCTTGTTATCTCTGATGTTCATGGTCTCTCACACACCATTTATGCTGGGCATTATTTTTGACAATGCAGTATGGCAAATGCCTGGCCTGGGATTCCTTGGAATGAATAAAAGATTTATACTGGAAATTCTACAAGTAATATCTTGTTACAATACATTTTAGTGCTAACTGCAAGTGACAAGTGATTGCTCAAACTTGTTCCTGCAGCTACCAGGTTTTCCTCTTTAATCCCATATTAGTTCTACAGAAAAAAAAATGAAATACAAGGAGAGCTGTCTTTTCATTTATTTTATCTTGCCTCTATAGGAATATTTTCATGGTAAATTCAATATACTTTGTCCAAAATGTAAATGGAATGTTCAATATATTTTTAACTCAAGCACTGTTTAAACATTAAAATCCTCTTTTGCAAATGCCATTGTGAAAGAGGTTCAAGATTTTGCAGGGGCTTAATAACTTCCTGGGAAGAAAAGAGGCCAGTTTCATAGTTAGGACTTGGTTATAGAGGCTTCACTTTCTTGCAGTGCTGCAGGATTCCCACAGGACTGGGGCTAAATTAGGAATTTCTCTGGGTGGCTTTTCCCCATCCGTGAAATGCTCACTGTGCAATGGGTGCTCTGCAGTCTGTAGGGCAGGGAAACAAAAAGAAACATAAAAAAAAAAACAAACTAGGAGAGCTGCAGGTAGGCATTGATGTAAATCAAGATAATATAATTTGAAATCTTTTATGTTTGTAATGTGACCACCCTACCTTGGGGTCATGAATGTGGAGCTTGGGAGCTTTGTGTAAATTAGTGCTGCGATCATCTACATTAAGTTACCAGCAGGCACTGTTTGAAAATCTTTACATGAAAGATGAGAACAACAACGAAGCTGGGACTGGTGACATGGCTATGTGTCACTGCAGGTGGCAGAATGGTGGTATTTGCAGTAAAAAACTGACAAGGTTGTACTCAAACCACAAGGACACACTGCCCCACCAAACTGCAGTTATTTCTCTTTGGGTAGAGCTTCCTACCAAATATTTCCAAGAAATGTACAGGAACCTCTTCAAGTACCAATTAACAGCAAGCTCTACCCAAACTAAATTTTCTTTCCAATTCCAAGGCTGTTTTGACAGTTTATGTCCTCGATGTTGATTATGCATCCCCTCCATCCCTTTTTCCTCTCTAATCTAAACACGGGATGTTCTCTTTATTACCTCTTTCCAAAACTTGCATGGGATTTTATTCAGCTCCTGTGCAAGAGAAAAATGAAAGGAAGAGAGTAACTGGCTTGGGGTTTTGGGGAGTAAAAGCAAACTTGAGAGGCACTTTTGGGAAAGATGTGAAAGGGTCTAAGGTGCTGTAGCTGGGGCTCAGGGAGCTGTGAGCAGCAGCTCAGTAATACCTGGCTCCATGCTCTGTTGCCCTCAACCAGCCTCTCTGTTCTGGGCTAGGAAAACACTTTCCAATTCAATAGCCAGGTTCTTTGCTGAGGTTGCCAATGGTGCCCATTTGGGTCCTGGTGATGCTCTGTGTATGGATGGCTGCTTACCAAAAATCGCATTGAAAACACCTGCTGTGTCTGTCAGCTTTTATTTCTACCAGATGTAATTGGATTTAAGTGGTAACACAGGACTATGAGACAATCTGCCTTGTCAAATGGGAACTTCTGGATGCAGTGGAAACTTCAGAACCTTGGTCTATCTTTTTGTAAATCACCTGCTTCAAGACTCCTGTCTTCCTTTTGGATTTCTTCCTCTGATTTATTCCCACCCAAGCCTGTTTTGCCAAGAATACTGCTCACATCTCCATTTGATTCTATTTTCTCTTTCACATTTTTCTTGGCATACTTGGTACCAAAATTTTCTTCCAGCAGAAGTATTTCAAGAGCCATTGGCTTTTCCTTGTTAGCCTGCCTTTTGCAGGAGCAGGTAGTATCCTAATTGTGTCCTCGTGGTTACAACTAAAAGCTGGGCTCTTGGGTTGTACAGATTTCTTGGTTTGTAGCCAAAACCAATCTGTGCATATGTTTGTCGTGCTGTGACACAGTTCCTGTTTTTTTAAAGCAGTAGTTTCTCTGACAGCTTGGCTCAGTGTCCTCTGGATAATATGAACCTGCTGTAGGTAGAACTTCCTATGGAGTCCAAATGCTTCCAACTGCCCAGAGTCAGGGCTGGGCCTGCCTGCCATCAGTGGGGCTCTATCTGTAGCCCTTTCCTTCTCTCAGGTCTCCTCTGAGACCCAGTCTGCAGTTCAGACACACAAATGTTGGCCCAGATTTCTCCATCCCCACGTTGTTTCTGCTCTCCCATTGCCATCCCACGCCTGCCTTCGTGCACAGCCAGGCCAAGCAGTGGAAGGAGTTTCACCTCCCTCCCCAGGGGCTGCACAGCAGCAGTTTCCCAAAGCAGCAAATGCCACTGTGCTGTCCTGGATCTTGGTTTCATTCCTTTTGCGTATCCATGGCTTTATCCCTACTGTACAGTGGACAAACCATCATAACTTTACTTCCAGGCAGTTTTGGTGAGTGCAACAAGAGCCACTGTGCAGAGCAGCCACTGCCATGGGGACATCTCCACTGAAAGACAATTCCATGTAGTGTTTGATCAGCTCCCTCTTGAGTTCTCAGAGAGCTTCCACTGATATCAGCCTCTTTCCTCAGGCAGGTGGTTCTGAACATCTCACAGTAACCTTGTGGTGGATATTTCTCTATTTGTTTGGCTTCGAATCAAGACTGAAAGCACTGCTGGAAATACACTTTAGCCAAAGATTGTTTAGGTCAATTGTTCCTTCTGGTATTAAAGTTATGAATCATCTTGGCATCAAGGTGTGACCTTTCCTCTTTACACTATTATGTCACCAAAAAGGAGGCAGAAATGGAAATAGGAAGATGATTGCAATAAATTTCTCACCACTGATATAATGTCTCGTGCAGCAGGAGTATTGGACTTGTAAACCTCATCTTCCTTGGCACAGATCCACACTAAACTTTGTTTCTGCTAACAAAATCCAACATTCCTTTTTTCCAGTGCAGCTTTCTCAGCATCATAAACCACCTGCTTGACTGAGTTCTCTGAAGTGACAGTGCAGAGATTTCTATCCAAAACTGATACAGGCAGTCTGAAAACTGCACTCCTGCAGTGCAGAGTCCCCACAGGAATGATGTTTCCAAACATAATGTTTTGATGTTGCTGGTCCAGAGGCGATAGTGAATAAAAACTTTTAAAAAAATCTAAAGTGTGGGTAACAGTGAGGGAATAAATGTCAATTCTTGATCTGTATCTGCCTTGGAAACAGTTTCATTTGCAGAGCAGAAACTCAGTGCTGGTTATTTACTACAATTCTAATCACCCACTAAAAAAAAAATACTTCGTCCTACAATAAAAACTCTTGAAATTAAATTTGACACTTCAGAGTCTGAAATGAACTCTATTTCAAATCAAATTGCATCTTTGGAACAATATACATCAAAATACAGAGGAAAATTGCAGGGAGATTATGATAGGATTAAGCTATTTCCTGCACAGAGCGATAGCACTGCAGCCCTGTCAGGAGCTCTCCTCCAGGACAATGCGGTTGTTCATCATAAAGCAGAGCTCCTGGAAGATGCTATTCCCTCTCCAACCTGCCAGCTGGAGTGGTGTTAAAAGAAGTGATGCTCCCAGGAGTTTGTCACCTCATTTTTGGTTTATTTTAGTTTCAGAGTTCAGGTGGATTGTGTTACCCCAGGCTGGGGGTAACCCCAGGGACCCAGCACGGGGTTCTGGTGCTCCTGGGGCTTTCAGAAGAGGGAAAGGTGCCTTGGGGGACTCTGCAAGAGCACTTTGCTCAGTCTGAATGGCAAGAAGGGTGAGAAGGGAGGGCTGGCAGCTGAAGGGGCTGCACAGCTGTGCCAGAACATCTGGATGCAGTCAGTTGACCCTCAGTTTGGGGAGCAAGAGCTCCCTGTCACCTTCCTCCCATAGTTCTCAGACATACTTCCAACAGAACTGGTGCATTAGCAGGATTTAATCTGAGTCAAAACCTCCTCTGTCTTGCAAACCACTTCTCCTGTTAATCCAGATTTTACAGCATCTCTCTCCAAGTGAGATCAACCATCAAACCAGCCATGTCAAACAGTAATGCACTGCTCAACTTGAAAAGAAACTTGTGGTTTTCCTCTGCTGCTGTGAGAGCTCCTGGCAGCATGGGAAACAGCCAGCTTTGTACAACAGCAATCCTCTTGTCAGTGTTGCCAGTCCTCAGCGTTATTTCTCACCAACCTTTTTAAAGAAACATAAGTCATGTAATTCCTGGTGTGGGAGCAGGGAGTGGCTGCACGTTGGGACTGGGAAGAGGAGCTATCCTGATGGATGCAGTAGTGGCCACATCTCCTGAACTGAGCTGCTTCATCCGCCTCTGCAGAGGATGATTTTCCTGGACAGGGCAGGAGGAACCACAAGATGCTGTTCTGGAGAGCGTTCCTGCACCAGCCTGCCTTGCAATTAGTAACAAGAATTGGACTTTCTTCTCAACACTGAGGAATGTGATTCATCGTGAAATGTTAAATCCCCCTTCCGTCTCTGCTCCCCAAATGTCAATATTTGGTGCTGTTTTATTTTTTTGGTAGCATTATACATATGGCTCACCAGTCCAGTGTGATAAAAATCTGAGAATTTGGTCATTTTGATTTTAAAAAAAGGAAGCAAAACAGGCTGATCTCTAATTTCTATTTAACTATTACTAGGGGGCTAATTACTGTGAACTTTTGTATCATGGTTTCATGTAAATTGTTTTAAAAAATCTATTTATAATATGATTTCCTCTGTTTTGACTAACTGAATCATTTGCAGTAATTAATTTTCAGGATTAATAAAAGTAAAAGGAAGAGACCATGAGAGACTAGCTCCATATTTCAAGCATGCTCTTTTTTACATTTAACTTTCTATTCAGTTTTGAGTATTTGTTGTGGATGTCTTATCCCTGGAAGTGTCCATGGCCAAGCTGGACAGGGCTTGGAGCAACCTGGGATAGTGGAAGGTGTCCCTGCCTATGGCAGGGGGTGGAATGAGATGATTTTTTATCACCTTCTAACCCAGGCATTTTATGATTCTATGATTCCTGAGATAAAATTAATACATAGCAATATTAATAATATCTTGAATTTACAGAACACTTTTTTTACACCCAAATCCTCCCTGGTTTTTCCTGCTCCAACTGGATTCCTGCCCTACCATCCCATGAGAGCTCCACCTTGTGAACTATTAAATTGCCACACTAATCAAAATTTCCCCTCTCCAGATCATATGAGTGGGATCACTCAGCTGCAGCTCAATTCTCAGGCCTCTCTTTTAACAGTTTCAGAGTTTATTTCCAAAATACTTGATTTGATTTGAGCAGGCATGTGGTTCTGTTGAAATCAGCTGGTACAGTGGGAGTTTCATCCTCAGATAAAAAGAAATTGCTGAATTCTGTGTTCAATAACTGACATTCTAGAGCCCTGTTTGCTATTGATGGGGTCAATATGTTTGTGTAATACTCAACACAGAGATCCCATCTACCCCTGCCCTGTGGAATTTACTTTCTAGGCAACAGTTGTTAGTGGATTGAATATTTGCTGAATTAATTAAAACCCGTGTTAGGTTTGATCAAATAATCTCCCAATTGTGGTACATCTATAGTGAAAATAGCTCATGATTCGTTAGGGTCACCTAAAGTGGCTGCTGAGGTAGAGCTGTGTGACTTCAGCCCAAATTTTCAATGGATATGTACAAGACAAAGAACCATCACAAGGATGGTTTGGGTTGGAAGAGTCCCTAAAGATCATCTCATTCCAAACCCCCTCCCAGCCCTTACAGATAGCCCAGATTGTTATTGCAGCCATCAAAAAGTCACGTGTTGTTGTCACAGAGTGACAATTGTTTTGTGAGGAAATACGTTTAACACTTCCAAAGTAAGATCATCTAATTCCACTCCAACATCTGAACCATTACAAATATTTATCAATTCAGTGGAGCTGGTGGAAAGAACATCCATATGCTTGAAATAAAGAGCAGGAGTGGCTGGCCCTGATCATGAGGATAGTTTTTCCCTTCTAAGTGTTTTCACCTGGAACACTGAAATCCTTCTTGCACAGGACAGAGACTGCCTGGAAATGCCACCAGCTGTCATTTATTCCTGGTTCCTGTGTTTGTCGGTGACAAGGCCCCTGCTTATCCTGCTTCCAACACAGCAGTTTCCTAATGACTCCAACATGAGTTACACCATAAAGATGTAAGATTTGTCATGTCACTCCAGACCAAAGATTCCCACAGCCCCATATCCTCATATCTGCTCTGTAACAGTGACCAGCACAGGATGTTTGGTGAACAAGAATAAGTAGAATAAGAGTGAGCAGCACTGAGTCATCTTTCCACTGGAATATGCTCCCGGCTCCTAGGGAGTTTTAGGGACTTCCACAGTCCTACTATTAAAAATTATAGTCCTAAATCAATTATTTTCATGTCCTACAGACTAAAAAAAAATCATCTGTTTTCCATTTCATTATTATGTTCCACTAGAGAGAACAGAGCAACTATTATTACTTTAGCAGAGTCTTGCAGATAGAAGGTGCTATTGAACTGCAAAGCTTTTCCTACCAGCTGGTGTACATTCAGTGGCAGCTTTGCTCCTAAGAAACGAGAGTTACAGTCTTTGCAGGGCAGTAAGTGTTTATTGGCTCCATTTTTCCAAAGAAATGGAGCATAGCTGGCCACCAGCACTTGCCCCAAGCCCTGCTTGACTGGTGAGGCTGTGTCATTTCTTGTGCCACCCCTACGCCGTGTATTGATGCACTTCAGAGCAGTGTATTAAAGGAGATGAGTAACATCCTTCAGATGCCGTCTTTCTCCTGTCCTCCCCTGTGGAAGCAGCCTGGTGTTTTCCTTGGAAAGGGTTTGTTTCTGTTCCCAGTGTACATGCTGCTGAGCCTTGATGACTGAGGAGGCAAGTTCAGGAGTACATCTTGTACTTTCACTGGAAGGTGTTCAGGTTTCTGATTGCTGTTATTTCCTGTGGGAGCTGGCTGTCAGAATTATCTGTCACAGCATTATGTAGTGACTTGCGAAGATATTATACCTGGGATCGAGGATGTTACCGGCCCTGCTGGAACATTTGGTGTTTTAGCAGAAATAGTTGGGGTAAAGATCATGTCTGATGACCAGGACAAAAATCAGAGCCAGCCTCTTATCTTCTTCCATACCAATCACTTCTGCTTAATTAGGTATAACTTCTCATCCATTAAGCTCCATAAATTCCAGGTACAGGTTAGGAATTAGTATCCCAGATTTACATACGGAAATCCAAACCCATGGAGAATCCATTATCCAACATGATACAGGAAATAGAATCCAGATTTCCTGATATCCACGAGGTTGTCCTCTCAGCCAGTTATCCAACCCTGGCTTATAAGGGCATTTAATAGAGACAGTGATGGAGTAGGGTTGATAGCAAAGTTGCCAGTTCCTATAGCAGAAGATTCCCATAAATATGCAAAGGAGTATGAAGGTCCTTGTGTCCCACCCTGGGCAATGCCTGCTCCAGCAAAGCCAGGAGATTTCAGGCAGTAGTGAATGACCAGGAGCAGAACCTCACCTGAAGGACAGACATTTATCTCCCCGGTTATTAACTGATCCATTCCAATTGTCATCTCTGTTCCCACTACACTGGATTGTATGGATTCACACTGCACTGAGAACACAAGGTATAAGAAGATTTTGCACTCCTATGCAGGGGAAAGCAGGAGCTGTTGACTGTCAGCCTCTACAGGGTGGGGAAGAAAAGTGAAGAGAAGAGGTTGTAACAGCAAAAAGCAGGATATCAGAGCAGCAGTTTTAATCCCAACTGAAATATATTAAGTGATCCTCTGTCCATTTATTAAGCCCAACAGTTTGATGAAAGTGAGACAAACCAGAAGAACAGCAATGATAAAACCACTGGTCTTGATAAGGAAATAAAACCCCTCACAGCCAGTGAAGTGCTTTCCCCTCCTCTGCTGCAGAGCCTGTGCTGTGCTGGGAGGAGCAGAGCGGGAGAAAGTGCTCACCTCAAGGAGCAGAGCTGATTAAAAGTACAGTTCCCTTGTCACACTGGGTGATGTTGTTAACACATTTCCTCAAACCCTTGTGCCCTGGCTGGAGGCTGGAAGGCTGCTCACTGAAATCGCTGTGTGCCACTTGTAACAGAGCCAGTTTGGTAATAGAGAGATCTATAAGTGTTGGCATCCTCCCTCCATTTTCTAGGGGAGAGATAGCTACATCCTAAAATCCATGCTAGGTCTGTGGCTGCCACTGAACTGCATGAGGAGAGCGATTTTGGAGCTGCAGCAGAGGCAGTGCTCCCATTCCAGCCCTGGTCTGGCTGCTCCTGGGCTGGAGTCACTGTGACGGGGTGGTGGGAGGAAGCATTTATCCTACTGAATAATTACCTGCTTGTAACAACAGGCTTTGGTCTCCTGAGCTATCAATCTGCAGCCTTTCTGGGGAAGAATCTGTGAGAGTGTCTGGAGAATATATAGGAAAAGTTCAAAAGTTGAGTGTGCTCTGGAGGCTGCATGTTCATTCCACACAGAGAGAAGGAGTCACAGAATCCTTTAGATTGGAGAAGAACCCCGACATCATGGAGTCCAACCACTCCCCAGCACTGCCAAGGCTACCACTGACCCGTGTCCCCATATGCCACATCTACACAGCTCTTAAATCCCTGCAGGAATGGTGACTTCTCAGCCTGGGCTGCACAACCGTTTTGGTGAAGAAATTTTTGTTAATGTCCAACCTAAACCTCCCCTGGCAAGACTTGAGGCCATTTCCTCTTATCCTGTCACTTGTTACCTGAGCAGAAACCAGCCCTCACCTCTCTACAACCCACTTAGTTCATGGAGAAAAGAAATTATATATTCCTGAGTCACCTGTTGGAAAGAAAAAAGGCAAGGGAAGGAAAATGGTGATGCTCCTTCTCAAGCCAATGCTTGGTTTTGGATCCAACCACTTCTGTGGGATTGTACAGTCTAAGTGCAATTAAAACAGTTGTCTGATTTCTACATTTGTCATCCATGTCCAACATACAAAGGGGACAAACTTTAGGTCAGGATTTTTAATAGTAGTTATTGGAGCAGAAAGGAGTAAGAAAAGATGAAGAAATGTCAACAGAATCCTTGTTCTCAATGTGGTCTATCAGGATAGATTGTTACATTGGCCAAATACAGTTTTTTTTCTTAAATATGGTTTTAGTAAGAAATTAAGTCCATTTCCTTATGGAAGATCAAGTGATAAGATTTTTCCAAAGCTTCTCCAAGTTTTTTGTGAAAAATCATGTGAAATATGGAGTCTGAATGCTGACAACTGAAACCCCAGAAAAAACTAGAGCCAAATAATCCCACAGTATTTATGCAAAACTCCAAAGGAAATCAAGCCTTAAAAATAAGTCTGGTAAACTTAATTTTACACCAATTTCCTTATCTATAAAATTATTCATTTTTAATTAAAGATAACATGGGTATACACTCTACACATACAGGAAGTGCACATCATTATTTTTTGTAGATATTCACCAGTACTTTGAGAGGTTCATTACACTTTGTCATGCTGTGTACGCAAACCCTGGACATCAAAAAAAAGTAAAAAAATTCACAGTCACTATTTTACAAGCCTTGAAGACCCTGCAGTGTAGACAACGACTTGAAGAGGATGTCAAAGCCATGCAGGGTGAAGAGACCTTGCTGTGGTCACACTGTGGATTTGTGGAGTAAGGAATTGGATCACATGAGTGAGTCCTTGGGACAGACACCTTTCTTTTGACTTTTTATCTTGTACATTGGCCCTTTGTACATTTTGAGCCCTGCAGCTGCTCTTAGATGTGGGCTTTTGCAATAGCAGGAAAAGCCCTAGAACTCTTCCTCCATTTTAAGGTTGCTGCTGATAAATGTATTCTGATGGACTACTCGGTTTCTCATTCATGGAGATATTTAGTGCATTCCTTTAATGGTTGGTGATGCACAAATCAGTTTTAATATCAATAATGAACAATTTGGATGACATTCAGATTCAAGATCTGCCAAAAAAATTTGCTACATGTCAGGATTTATTGAGTACAATACATGGAGGTTGCCAAAGAGGCTGGAGTTCCTTCAGCAGAAAAGCAAACAGATGGTCCCAGGAAAGTGAGCACATTCTTAAACCCTGGATTGCATTTGGACAGAATGGAGCCACATCTGCCAAAGCCTGCTGGCCAGAAGTATGGCGGAAGGGAGCCATCAGAAACTAATGTGACATTCTTCAAGATCTTTCACTTAATATTGATATTAGTAATCTAACAGGAATGTTCCAGAATTGCCAGGTGTCCTTCGGGTTGGCCAATTTAGGGGAAGGAGACATGATTAACAGCTAGTAACTGGATATACACATGCACCCCGGTCTGAAGTGCTCACTGCTAAATATATCCTTCTAGGTCATCCATGTCCACCTGGCCTGGAGATAAAATGGTAGGAGCTGCTCGTTTCAAATAATCTGTTTCTGATTTCTGCAGCCACAAGCCAAAAGATAATCTTGCAAATGTGCATGTCCCTCCAAACAACTGGCTGTGAGAGAAGGTGCCAGACCTGGGAGTGCAGAGCAGAATTATCCTGGAGATCTTCTCAGGATTAGCATAGCCCTGGGTTCAGGCTCAGAGTTCAGGAGGTAAAAGGGGCAGGTTATGTCAGGAAATATATAGATGGGATGAATCCTAATGGATTTGTGCTTGTGTAGTACTTTGTAAAAATAAACTGCAGCATGAGGGAAAAGACTGACTTGTTCTTCAGCTGCATGTAAACAGCAGAGTGGGAAATCATCCAGGGTGTTTCTGAACAGGAGGGAGACACATCTTCTGGTCCAAACAGAGCCTTCAGAGATGCAAGGTGAGGTTCTAGCTCTTGCTCTAGCTTTAAAAGAGTAAAGATATCACTAAGTCTGCTCCATGGCTCAGCTTCCCATCATAATACTGGGATCACATAGCACCTCACAGGACTTTGACAGAACTTAATTTATCAATAAATAAGGAATGTGAGATCCTGCTATGAAATGGTCTGCAGGAATGCACTGACTGGGCAGCACTGTGAATCAGAGGGAGAAATCACATCACTGATGTGGTGGAAGTGGGTGTCTGGAGAGCAAGTGGTCGAGGTCACACATCGACACGCTCAGGGAATTATAGGTGGTAAAATGGTAGAGAAATGTTACGGTTCAGTTTGAGACTGACACCTAGAAAGGTCTGCAGAGCAGGCAGGTATTGCAGTAAATGCAAACAAACAGAGCTATCCTTCTTGCATACATCAAACAAAAAAGTGAATTTCACTGTTTTATTTTCTACCCCAGAGCTGGCACATGGAGCAACATGCAATGAGTCTCACACAGACCTGAGTGTCAGCATTCGTGGTTAATCTGTTCTTGTGCCTGACTGCCATAGAAGTTTTATTCCTGTGGTCAAGTGTTTTTTAGGATGGCAGTGCTAAGCACTGCCAGGTCCTTCTCTACCTCTGCACAAGCCTAGAACAGGTGAATTCACCCTGCAGTTTGCTCTCAGTACTTCCCACCTCAGCCTGTGTTCACCTCACAGCAGAGAGGAGCAGCACGTTTGTGTCATAGGCACAAATCCTCCAAGGGGAAGCTCTCCCAAGCTGGGTGCAATGAGGCCTTTCAGCCTCCATCTCCAGCCCCTACAGAGCCAAATGCAGCATGAACTGAGTGAGGAAAGCCTCCCACTGCCTTCAGGAGCAAGAGGAAGATGCTCAGCATTGCTGAGGTACACGTGGCATCTTCCCACAGTGGTTCCAAACAACTCCCCTGCCAAGGGGAAAGGAAAGTAATCTTTCAGTCCATCAGCTGTGTATAATGGGGAAATGGGTGAAATCTTCTCACCCTGTTTTCTGCAGGAAGTCAGATGATATGATCCTAACAGTCCCTTCTGGCTGCAAAATATGAACATCCCTCTGAGCTTATTGGGGTGTTTCATGTACACGTGGTGAGCCTATTTCATCTCTGGGTTAACTCTGCTGACATCAGTGAGTTACACCAAGGATAAATCTGGTCTTGTCACTGTGTTTTGTGCTGTAATTCAGTTCTTCCTTTGTTTAAAACTTTTGGCAGCTTGATATATTATAAGTGCCACATACGTATAAAATGCATTTCTTTGAGCAAAGAAAAATATGCTAATATGCATATTTCCTACTTTGTCTCTTTCTTGTTACCAGTTAATCAATCACACAGAATGTTTGTGACACTTATTAAAGGGAATGAGTAGATAAAAGCACATGGCTTTCATTTATGAGACCCTGATAAGTTGGAAATACAAAGGATCTTACCAAAGGGAGTCAGTGTATACTAATGGGTAGAACAAAGAGCCGATAATGAAAAAGACATTGAATGTGGATCCCAGTTCTATTAACTCCCTTTGTGATCTCGAGTAACTCAGCTATTCCCCACACTTTATACATGTAACCAGCTCCAATCTGGAGGCCATGCTTCAGTTGAATACCATTAGGCCAGTCATTCTTTTAAATAAAATACTTCTGTGCTGTCAGCTTTTAATTGCTATCAGCCAGAAATCCAGATTAAAATCCTGGAGCCTGGATCTGGGGAGATTATGTTTTCAGTCTGTGTTCAGATGCAGCTTCAAAAGGAAGGCAAATCCCAAATGCAGTGAATGTAACTTATCTTTTTTCCTCTCTCTTCATTTCCATGTGTATTCAGATTGAGCAGCAAAACTGCAAATCTTTATTCACCTGGTTGCAGGGTATAAACTGAGCAATCTGCTCTTCACTTGAGAACTCTGAGGCTGTAGACAAATAACTCCCTGGAAATACCAGCTTGAGGAGCAGAATGGGTATTGATCCAACATGCAGTGTTTCTCAGAACACATTTCTTTCTTTTTCCGATGAGAAAAAGGAATGTGTATTTCCAAGAGCAGGACTGCTGTCCTGGTAGCAGAAACTCCAGCGCAGGCAGTGAGCTGGGGTGAGGGATGTGCCCTGCTAGCACACAGTACCTTAAATATGGTCCTCAGGTGACTATATGAAACATATGCTGTTGTTATTTTGACTTCTTTGTATATTTTTTTTAATTTCTCCCTTTTGGTAAGAACAATTATATTACAAAGTTTGGAAACTGAGGAGAAGCATGCAGTGTAAATGCTCAGGAATGACTAATTTGGAGACTTTTTTACAACAAAGAAGATCAAAAAGCAGTTAAAGGCCTGACTGTTAACAAATGAAAAAAGTAATCTGGATACTACCGGCAGTGCAGGAGGTACTTTTATTAGGTAAAGCAATGCAAAAGTTTGGCATGGGTTCAGTAATAATAAAAGAGCAACTATAAAGAGTTAAATATCTATGATCCCTAAAGGAAGTATATCTTTCCTATCATCATTGAGGCCCTTTGTAGTGCAGTGTTGGGAAAAACAGAGCATTTTGGCCAAGAGCCCAACACCTGGCCTGGGAATCATGTTTTACAGTGGCCAAAGATCATCAGCTTCTCCTAGATAGAGTGCTAATAATGTGAAATTGGGGCTGAAGTTACCTCATTAGGGGCACCACTAGTAAACGCCATAGCATTCTTTTATGGGGGGAAAAAAGGGAAGAGGTTTGGAGTCATGGTGTTTGCCTTACTTTGATCTTTAAATAAAAGTGTCAGTGTTGTTTCCTAAATTTAAAAAAAAAAAAAAGGTATGGCTGTAGTTTGCCTAACCATTCCTTGTCAAGTCCTCCTTACTACAAAAAATGGGACATAAAACCATACAGGCTCATTGTGTTATAAAAAGGAAAATAGGAAGGAAAAAACCCTGTAGAGCTATTTGGAAAAAGCTCCCTCTTCTACCATTCACTCCACTGAATATTTCAAATGTTCTTTGCTATAAAAGCAGATATTGGTGGAATATTGTGATTCATACAGAGCCAATCCCAGTGGTGCTGCGAGAGCAGAGTGACTCCACACTCCTTGGCAGCCTGGTTGGTGGCAGCCTTGGTGCTTTCTGCTCCACAGAGATTTGGAGAGGAAACTTCATGTGTATGGATGAAGCAAAGGAGTTTTGAGAGAGCAAACTGTACCAAAAAAAATTTCCTCTAACAAGCATAGAGCAGGCACACAAATCCTGCCCCTGGATCCCTGGCAGTGTCCAAGGCCAGGTTGGACAGGGCTTGGAGCAACCTGGGACAGTGGAAGGTGTCCCTGCCAGGGCAGGGGTGGGACTGGATGGGCTTTAAAGGTCTCTTCCAACCCAAACCAGTCTGGGATTCTGGGATTCCAGCTGCATGTGGAATCTGTAATAGGTTTAAGCATTATCAAAAATAGAGATTATTATAAAAATGCACATCTATGGACACTTTTTGCATGTTACTGGGTGATAGAGTTTGGAATTTCAAAGGCTTTCTTCAGCCCAAAAAGGCTGAAACCTCTTGGCTGAGAACAAAAAGCAGCATATAAAGGAAAGCTGCATGGTCTTTTACAAAGAAATACCCTTTTTTTCCCCCCTGTTTTCCAGCTGAATGGTCTCATCTTGCTCATATTACCAGGAAAGTGATTAACCTGCAGTCTTCCCTGAAACCTCCCCTGTGTTGTAACACTGCTGGGAGGCCCTGGGAGGCCAGAATAGCAGAGGAAGGTTTAGCAAGGCTGAGGATCTCAGTGAGGTTCATATATCTCCACTGGGGAGTGACCCAGCACCCTCCCTCTGCCTGCTCCTGGCCCTGCTCCGTGGGGATCTGTTGACAAAAATGGAATTCACCATCCATCCCAGCAGCTCCTGGAAAAGACAGGAGAAAGGAAGCAAACACAACAGCAAATCCAGACTGATCTCTAGGGCTGTTTGCTCCTGAACTAGGACTCATCAGTTTAATGGGGGTAAAATTAAAAAAATAAAATAAAACAAAATAAAATGCAAAGTTTCTTTTAAAAAAATGTGACAAATCTTGAAAACAATTTCTCTAGTCATTTGCTTTGCTGAAAAATAAGTCTTTCTTTCAAATCAAATGAATAAACCCCAAAACTTAAATGACAGACCTAAACAAACAAATCCTTCAAAACAGTGTGAAATATTTCTGTTTGGTAAAGTTTTCACTTCTTCTGCCCCTGTTCAGACATTTGAGTAGGAAAGCAAAGCCACCCTTTATTATGTATGCCAGCCACCAAGTCCTTCCATCCTTTAATAACTGTGTCACAGCACCTTTTTCAGATGCTTGATGGTGTAACGCCGAGGTTAATTGCTTATGGAAATGGCTGCTAATGTTAGGAGGATGAGGGTAATTTGTTCCCCCGAGCGGGAAGAAGACGTGGCGGTGACACGTGAGCCATTGCAGCTCCTCCAAAGGCTGGTCTCCCTGCTGTCCCTGCTGTCCTCACTGCTGTGGTCATGGGATGCTCTCTTGGTGACCATGCTCCCACCCTGGACTCCCTGGCGCTGCCACACCAGAGGAGGAGAATTCATATCCGTGCTGCTCAGTGCCTTCCAAACCTCCCGAGAAGGAACAAGTGAGCCAGCCTTGCCTGAGCCCCAATCCCTAAGGAAAGCCAGGTGGTTGCATCCCTCCTGTCCAAAATCAGCCCAGTGCTCTGGGGATGGCGATGCTGCTTGCACTTCAACTGCCGTGGGTATGTGTTTAAGATCTGCTCTGCACAACTTTCAGACCCAATTTTCCCATAGGGAAAGTCCTCCTAAGAGGCATGAAGAGCAGCCAGGCACAACCTGGAAGGGTTTGGGTGTTGTTCTACTTCTTTGGTATTTGTATTTCCTAAGGGATGTCCTCCCTGTGCTGGTATTTTCAGGTGACCATGTGTGTATCAGAGATTCACAGAACAGTCTGGGCTGGACAAGGCTGTAAAGGCAGCGACACCTTCCACTGTCCCAGGCTGCTCCAAGCCCCATCCAGCCTGGCCTTGGACACTTTCAGGGATCCAGGGGCACCACAGCTTCTCTGGGCACCCTGTGCCAGAGCCTCCCCACCCTCACAGAGAACAATTTCATCCCAATATCCCATCCAACCATCCCCTCTGGCAGTGTGAAGCCATTCCCCCTTGTCCTGTCACTCCAGGCTCGTGTCCCACGTCCCTCTCCAGCTCTCCTGGAGCCCCTTTAGGCACTGGAAGAGGCTCTGAGGTCTCCCTGGAGCCTTCTCTTCTCCAGGCTGGACACCCCCATCTCTCCCAGCCGGTGTTCCAGGCGGGCAGTGTCCAGTCTGGCTCTGCACTGACAGTGTACCCTGTTCTGGGGAGATCTGGTACAGCTTAAAATCCAAGCTTGCTTTGGGTCACTGTCCCTGGCCCAGAGCCCCGGGGTCAGTGACTCTCTTGGTTCTCCATGAGGGACGATGCTCAGTTCCTGGGCTGGGGGGAGCTTCTCACCCCCACAGCAGAGGCTCACTGGCTGTTGATGGGAAGCACAGCATGATACCTGATGGACAGGGCAGCAGAGGGCTTTGGAGAGGCTGGCTGGGCAGTCTGGACACATCCTGGCAGGCACTGGCTCCTCCTCCAAGGTGCTGCTGCCTCAGGATTCACCAGGGCTGCCGTTGAGGTTAACATCATGCTGGAAGAGCAACTGCTTAGTTAAGGAAGGAGCACAGAAGTGACCAAGTGCTCTGTGCTGTAATCCCCCGTGGTTTAAACGAGCATCCAAAGTGCCAGGAGTGCCAGCACACCAACATGGCTGTACTTCATTCCACAGCCTTCCCTTGCTCAGGAATCAGGGATGTTACCTCGGCAAAGGGAGAGTTAACAATCCCCACAGATATACTAATGTTTATAACATACTCGTCCAAAGCTTTTAACCCAGAATAACATTTACATGAAGGCTGCAGAGCTCCATCACGCTGCTAATGCTTACAACATTTCCCTAAATACTTTTCCGGAAGCTCTTCTTACGGAGAGAATCCAGAGGGAATAAGTGAGCTGGAATCAGGAACACTGCTCCTGTATGAGTCCTTCCCTGTGAGACCCTTGCTGGTCCAGCCCAGTTGGATCCATTCACCTGCACTCCTTGGTGAAATGGGGAGCTGTGGGGGTTCCATGCTCCAGCGCAGGCTGGTCTGAGGCAGTGGGAGAGAAATTGTGGCTCATTCAAGGGAACAGTGACAGATCAGCTCATCAAAACTGTGCAGAGACGGGGAGACAGGGAAGAGGCAGATGCTTGAGACTTCACAAGCGAGACAAAGAGCTCAGGCAAGTGCCACCCTTCCAGGGAAGGACAGGACTTGCAGTGTGGAGCTGCACGTATTTTCCTTCCTTTACATCTCCAGTGAAAAAATTGAAGGCTTCTTCCACTTCATTCATCCCTTTTAAAATGAGGAATAAGGCTCCTCTTTCCTCCAGCTTCCTCATTCCCTAATCCAGTAAATAATGTGCCACTTAAATGTCCGCCTTCCCCTTGATGACAATTTATTGCAACAGAAACGCTGTTAATTTGGCTGCCTGGCTCCCAGGTGGGGCTGTGCTGGGGCAGCCTGTCCTGCCAAAATCCCTCTCTCCCAGCTCCAAGGAAATGAGCTGGCACCCAGTGAGGCACCACATCCCTCCAGAGAAGCAGCATCCAGCCAACAGTCTCAGCTACTAAAGGGNTGCTTCAGAGTGCTCCAGACATTAGATGGCAAGGCTGGATCTCTGAATCCAAAATACAGCAAGTGGAATCGCTGTGGTAGAAACAAAGGAGCCAGCAGGATTTATGTTAACTGAGGATCCGGCGTGTACTCCAGACCGTGGTAAATTCTTACCTGGAGGCACCAGCATATTTAGTCCTGACATCATGGGAACATTACCTACCTGTAGCAGCTTAATTTACACACTCCCCCACACCTTTAAGATGCTTTATAACCTTGAAAATCCCTTGACAACAAATACTCTCTGCTAGCATATGCCAGCAAGGAAACGGTGCAGTGTAGCCATACCAATTAAGCCTGAACATTTCATGCGTCCATGGTATTTTTTTATTGAGGTACTGTCTATCTTTTTAACTAGGATTGTTTTTATTGAAGCAAAAACCTGCCCTTTCAGATGAGCAGGCTAGTCTATCAGAGCTGACATTTAGTGGAAAACAAAGTGCAGGCATGAGAAGGTTACAAGAGCTGGCACATGCTTTTGCCCAGATTAGCCCATAACAGAACTGGACTCGTTTAGTTTTGCTTTCAAAGAAATCCTTCTGTCCATAAATTTTGTTCTGCTTGTGAGCAGAGTAGGAGGCCAGAAAAGCAACAGTACTCAACAGCTGTTGAAAATAGGGGTTTGGATTTATTTTGTTACACACAGGCCAGAATTGATAAAAGAGGTCGGGGCTGGCGACAGTTGTAAACTCGGTGGGTAAATCGGTGGTGCCTTCATGGTTTTGCACCAAGGGGGAGCAGGTTTTGAGGCAAGCAGGGGAGCACAGTCCCCTCTCCCGGACAGAGCGTGTCACCCTGTGTCACCCCTGCTGTCCCACAGCCCACCACCCCACTGCCCCCAGGGCAGTGCATTAGCTTTGCAACCTCTGGTCCCTGCAGGATTCAGGCCCAGGGAGCTGAGCACCTCCCGTCATTAGGCCTTGCAGGATGTGGTGTTGCTGGTTACTGATTACAGCAAATTTGGCCACAAAACTGTGATCTGCTCCTCTCTCTCTCCGTGCAGCTGCCATTGGGATTGGCAGGAACTTTAAGCTTTCTTAACTGTGGGTTCCTAATGGCCTTTTTGGACCGCTGTAGGTAAGCAGGTTTTATTATCCATGTCCAAATAATGCTGAATTAATTATGCAACCTAAACTAGTGCTGCAGATATCCGATTGTATCCTGACATTTACTAACCACCGGGGAAGACTTTTCCTGGCGAGTTCTTTGCATCATACGATCAGATATTGGCCCCAGCTGAAGGGCAAAGCTCTTTTCTGTTCATCGCTGCCCAAAGATGAAGAGCTTGTCCTGACCCCAGCAGGCTGAAGTGCAGCTTTGTGTGGAGATAAAGCAGCCAGGAGAAAAACTGGATTAATGGCAGGAGATTGGGTCTGAAAACCATGGAGCGAGTGGGATTTGCACTGGCGCCTGCAGGAGAACTGGGAGAGAAGTGTTGTCTTCCCAGGTGTCGGTAGGAAGTTTTTCTGACAGTGAAGGAGTTCTAATCCCCAGGTTTTGGAGCTATCATCACTAAGCAGTGTAGTATTTTTGTGTTTGAGAGGCCTTGGCAGCAACATTCAGCTGCTCAGTCCCACGCAGGGTGAGATGTAGGCTCGGAGCATTTACACCTTCCTCTCAATGGAACGGAACAGGCCAGTCGCTGCCGGGGTGAATCTGGTTCTCCAACAACCTGGGCTGCTCAGAAACTCATCAAATCCACAGAATAACGATTTTTAGGAAAACATTTGCTTGCCTAAAACTTCCAGTTGGAGTGTATTTGCTTTTCATACAATTGTCATTATTTGCTGGTAAATATTAATAGCGGCAATATTTAAGCTGAATGTTTGGAAGCAAAGCTTTCCCTCCACAGTTCAGTGCCTTTATCTCCCTATTCATAGACCCAACTTAAAATTCTTTACTCTTAACATCACCATCATCTGTTGTCATAGAAACTATTGCAATACATAAGTACTCTAAATGACTGCAACTTGGTTGAATGGCAAGGGATCAAGATGGACTGTGATGGGGGAACACTTAAAACAGGTACATCTATGGACAGCAATTGATGATGAGAAGAGTTGTTCAGTCTCTCAACCTAAAAAAATGTACAACATTCATTTTCAGGACAACAAATCACAGAATGGTATTCATCGAATCTTTTTGTTTATTTTGTGTATTCTTTCCTATGAGACATATAAACCAAGAGGCTCTTTTTTTGTTTAAACAAATATGTGTAGTCCAGTTCTGAACTAATTTTACTGGGCTTTCTCAGTGCAATTTCCTATGGAGAGTCAGGATTTACATTCCTGGTTTCTTAAGTTTGTGTTTATTTGTACCTTGCTAACAAAGAAATAATACATCTGCTTGATTTCCTGTGGCTGAGAAAACCAGCACTGAGCTTTGCATTTCTACACCCATATTCCTTTCAAATGACTGGTGAAAATACAGCCACCAGAGCCAGTTAGGCTTTAATTCTACAGCAATTTATATACTCCCAGTAAAACTGCAATTCTTTAAGTCCCATACATCCCTCTGAAGCATGTGCTGCTCCCAAGGAGCAGAACAGAAGGTCAGTTACAAGTTACCTTTTTTTTTCCCCCTTGCTATAGCTGCAAAATGCCAGAAGAGCTTCAATTTGAAGCCTGAAGAAACTGTTATTCCTGCATCATCTCAGTGGAATGCAAAGCTCAGACAGGTCCTTAGGATGTGTAAATGTCACAGAGATTCAGTTTTGCAGAGAAGTCATTGACACTCCAGTGACAGCACAGCAGTATTTTGCTTCTGGTTCAGTACAAATTACAGACAACTTGACATTAGAGACCTTCGAATGCAAAAGCAGACTGAAATCCTACATGATCAACTGACTTTCCCTATTTACAACAACACAGCTTTCATTTAGATGTCTCTTTGGGGACAAATTGATGGAATGGAAATGGAACAGGGCGAAAAGCCGGGGAAGTTTCTGATTTGTGTGGAACTGCTTGCACCATGCTGAACCCTCTGAAGTCTGGCTGTGCCTCTGCCTTGCAAGATGCCACATGTAAGTGTAAGTGGCACATCCTTGAGCTCTGCTCTCTGAACTCTCCCTGCACAAAGCACAGAGAGCCAACCAGTTAAATAAGAAAAAGACCTTAGCATCCCTTCCACTCCTTGCTAGTACTGTTTATTCCAGATAATTGTCTCTGTTCATATATGTTGTTTGGTGACTTTGCAATTATCCTCTTATCTTTCTTTTTATACCTAATAACAGCCCTGTGATCATTCTGTTGAGGTGGATGAATGCAGCCTGATTCTGCATTTTAAAGAAGTCATTTGCTGAAAATAAGACAAGGAAGATCAAACTCGGCCAGGAACCCCTGCAGGACATGGGTCAAAATAATGCCTTGGGCTGTGAGACAAACTAAAGAGCCCAGATGAAGTGTGTTGTGTGTGTGGAGGGCCAAGATATTGGGTGGATGGCAAAAGGAGTGGAGCAATGGCTTTAACTGCCTGTGGAATGAAGATATCATGACATTCACCCAGCTGAATCTCATGGAGATCAAAAGACCAAATATTGCTTCAAACACCACAGGAGGAAAAGGGTTAATGAAAAAAATTGTGCCAGAATAAGTGAAGTGTGCTCTTGTCCCTAAGAGTGGCTCTGTGAGCTCAGTTCATTTTGATTCCCATGTTCAGGACCACCTGAGCAGGTCCAGGTGACTTCAAACCCCTAACCAGGGATGATACTTAGTGAAGAAAGTCATCACAACTCATGGCGCCTGCCTGGCAAGGCTCAGGCCAATCAGAAAGCAGGATTTATATTGCCTAATTAATTCAGCTGTCAGGAAATTAAACTATCATGTACTTTGATATCTGTCTGTTTTCTCAGGTGCAGTTATATTTGAAGAGACCCCACGCCTGTTTAGCTGTGATCCCTTTTGGAAATAATTGGCATGGTTTTGATTGATAATGTGTATTCCTCTTTAAAGGAAAACACACTATTTTTCATAATCAGAGGCTGAATGCATAATGAGTGCTCTGGTGCTGCCTTTAGCATCAGGTCTGTCAAACTGCACAGTTATTTCCATATTGATGCAAACTAAGATATTACACTCCCTCATTACATTGACATGGCACATCTTTCAACAGTCAGCTTCCAATCATACGTTCCTTGCAAACAAAATTACCTTCATTTTCTCTTTTGCTACAGAAGGAACTAGCAGTGGAAATGTGCCCTAACAAGCTAATCAACTAATTTTTAGAATATGTTTGAACCATTTAATATTCTAAAAGAAAACAAGAAAAAGTTGCTAATGGGTATGCTGGCATAAACAGAAATAAATAGACAACTGGTTGACTGAACATTAGCATACTTAAGTTTTATCGAAGTCACAGTGGAATTCATTTTGCAAGTCAAAAAAGCAAGATCTATTTGTATCCATAAGCTGAACCACCTCATTTACTCCCCACATTCTTGAGCAGATAACCTTGGTTATGAAGGTAAAAGGGGAAAAAAGGAAACTACCCTTTTATGAGCCAAATACTCAGGCGATAAATTGATTTTATTGGGACCAGTGTGTAGGGCTACTGATAATGGGTTGTGTGATACTAATGGCCCTGCTGCTAGGAGAGAGCAGTCGGGCTCTGGGTTATGGGCTGCCATTCACAGGGTTGGCAGGGAGCGAGGGTGTTTCCAAAGCAACATCCAGGGATGGGAAGAAGGGAGAGGCAGCTTTGCATCCTTAAATCCTAACTCTTGTCCCAAACGGGCAATCGACAGCAGGGAGAGTTGTTGTTTTAAGTGACCCAGTTCAGTGGAAGGGAAAGGGTTGTGGTGAGCAGGCTGAGAGGGACCAGAGGGGAAGGATGTTGACTGCAGAAAGCATTGCTGAGGTGGTGAAACCGTGCAGGGTATCAGTGACAGGTGGGCTGAGGTCTCAAAGAGCCTTACAGCTCCCCAGCCACCCCTGGGAGCTTCCCAGGGATCCTTCCATTCCATCAGGAAACACATCATTTGTTTTGCTGCAGGAGGGTTACAAACCCTGTGCAAAGATCATCATTCTGCCTCACGGTGTAAGGTCTGTTTCCAAAATAGAGCTGGGTTTCATTTCCTATCAAGATCTAGCTCTGCATTTGTTACAAATGTTAATTTGCTTTGGAAAATTCATGGAAAAGCTAATTATTGTCCTGATACAGTGTTTAAGCAAACCTCCAATGTCTCCCGAGTGTGAATGTGGAATCAGTGACAGTCCTCCCCTGTGTCAGTGTATGATTGGGGCCACAGTGGTCACTGGGCTGGTTGTGCCTGAGGACAGCTCTGAGCAGCACCTTCTCCTGAGGCAGTGCAGGAAGCAGCCGAGTCCTCCTCACCTGAGGCAGAGATGTGCCAGTGCAGCTCCATGTCCTGGGGGTGCACAACCTCCTCAGGCCAAGCACAGTCTCTTCCTACAACAGCTCTCCTCTTCCCAGACCCACACACTGCACAGGACATGGGGACCACAACTCCCATCTCAGGCTGGACCAGGGATTTGCTTCTGCACTGCTGATCACTCCCAGATCTCCTTAAGGTCATGTGGACTTTGAAGCTTGTGAGTTGATCCTGAATATTTCAATGTCCAATTAGAGTTGTTCCACACACAGAGCACTGTTAGGAATATATGGGGTGATTTACACATCTGAACCCATTACCTGGTAGCAGATACCAGTCTTCCCAACTCTATATCTAAAATTTGGGTACTATATTTTTCTTTTCTTTTCCTATGGGACATTTCAGAATCCAACCCTGAAGACCATTAAGTCAGAGTTGCTGTAAAGCCTTAACACTATTATCAGCTGCATTTCCTTACGTATCCAGGGCAAAATACCTCTCAAAGCTGACAGTTGCGTGGGAATGCAGCAGACTGTTCCCTGCCATGGGATTAAACAACATACTGTGGAGCAAGAGAAACATCTGTTTGTTCTCGAGCTGAGCAGCGCCCAGCTCGGGTGAGGGTCCGGAAGAGAAGGAGGATGGCTCAAGATGAAAGCTTGCACTTCAGCTGTTGGGGGAAGGAATACATCCCTGGCCCTGTAGAATATTTCCGCTCTGTCGTAAAAATCAAGGCAGTGCTATTCTAGCAAATACCCCAGCACCACTGCAGCATGACGGCCAGCAAATGGAACTGGAATCGTTTCCATCATAAAATCACATCCTAGGAGTCGGCAAGGCGGGCTAGAGAACAGATGTCCCAAGATCTGAGATCTTTGTCCATTAGGGATGTCCCTTGGTTTTGAAAACAAAAGGGGTTTCTGGTGATGGAAGTGGCTGTTGGAAAAAGGGTGGGAGAAGCTCTGTATTCCACCAATCCAAGCATGAGGATGTGGAAGGGAATGGCACATGAATCTGAGCCTGTTGGCAGCCAGCTGAGGAGGGAGCTCCATGGATAATGTGGGATCGTGGGTTTGGAGCAGCCAGGCTGATGTGGGGCATGGAGCAGGAGAGGCAGCTTCCCTCCCTCCTGCCCATCCTGCTTAAGAGGTTTCCAACACGCTCCTCAGTTTGCAGATTTAGATACAAATTTGTACAAAGAAGTGTGATAACTCTCCCTGAAACCTGATTTGATTTTCTCCCTTCGCTATCTTATCTGGCACAGAGGAGATTTAAGTCATACCAGATTATGAAGTGTTATCCTCTCTACTCAGCCAGAATATCTACAGACGGTCAGGCTGCCAGGGCTGAGCTCAGGTTCCTCTGACTGCAAGTTTCAATTCTGAAGGTACTTTTTACTTGATTGCTGGCTCAAAAGATAGAAACACCAAGTCCTACAGCTGGTAATTTCTTTACACAAATAACAATTCTGCAAAAGATCCCTTTAATGACATTAATTATATGTAACTAAGTGCACTTTAAAGACTGATTTCTTTTTTTAGGGGGTTGTTTTGAAGCATCTTTGAATTCATTAAGAGTCATTTTCCCTTTATAAACGGAAAAGCAAGTTTCCCGTAGACACCAACACCCCTGACAGGTACATTGTTCCACTTTCATGTCTAGCTATTTACTTGCCAAATGCATCAGACACAAAGCTTGAGATCAGCCACACAGACATAAAAATACACAAATTAATCTTCCTCTTTTCCCCAGCAGGTGGTTGTGGAACTGTGGGCAGTAGATGGGAAAAGGGATGTGCCTTTGGGATTGTTCTGGGACTGGCTTTCCTTGGTGCTGCAGGCTGTATTTAGCCCAATCTTCCCAAACAGTGAAAGGAGAGAAAAAACTAAGAGTAGAAATTACATCCTTTAAAGGTTAAACTTTAAAGGTGCAAAGATTTAAGGCTTTGTGCTGTCCCTAAGGCAGTCACAGCCCAGGCTCTGGTATCAGACCCTTGATAGGCAGTGGTGCATCCTTTCACCAAGGTCGTGTTCCCCAGAAACATCAAGATCCCCCAAAACCACAGCAATCTGAGTTTTAGCTCCCGATAGTTTTCCACTTTCAGCTTGCAAACCTGCTGGAGCTTCCTGCATCTCCTGACAGCAATAGGAGGTCCTGTCCAGACAAAGGGCTCTTTCCCTTGGCAGAGCAAAGGAAACCTTGCTCTTGAATTAGGAATGCAAAGCTTCATTCTTGGCCAAAGATCTAAACCTCGACTGTTTGTGCTACATTGTGAGAGGTTGTTTTATATTGTCCCCATTCACATTCCCTCTGTGCAGGGAATGGGGACAGTCATCTGTGCCAACTCACACAGGCGCTGCAGGAATAACAGCACTGAAGGCGTGAGGCACTCAGAGCTTATGGACATATGGATATCTGCAGCAGAAAGAGAAGACCCCAACCAGAGCATTCCCTCTGCCATGTGAACTCCTGTTTGTACTTAAAATTTCACTGGCAATCTAGAAAAATGCCATTCAGGCAGAGCAAGATGCCTGTGCAGGGAGGATTGCTGGAGAGTATAAAGTAACAGCCAGCCAGCAGCTGATAATCTGCTTGTAAACTCCTGTTTGGAAATAAACACAATCCCATTTTACAGTAACCAGATGTTTTAACAGAATATTAGTATTTACAAGGGCCTCGGGCTATTGTTTTATACAGGTCTGAAGAGGGCTTACAAAAATGGAAAATTACAAGCAAGTGTGCAGTTCAAAGGCTCCTTGAAACTGTGACATTTGGTGTGATGTGGGATAGATCCCCTTTGGTTGTGCCTGGGATGTTGGGTGGGATTGATTGCCAAGTGTTCTTCCATAACTTACCTAACCAAGTTCCCCTCTGCTCTGATTTTTCCCTGTTCTTTATTATCCATAATTGGATAACTTCTCCAATTTTCTCCTTGGAACACTGAAGATAAGGTTTCTGTTTAATCATCCTACTTTAAGTACTTGCAATCAGACAGAATATTGCTGCTTTTAAAATAAGACAATGACATTTAATGACTTTCATTTCTTCCTATACAAAAGATTAATTTATATGCTGGAGTCATCTTTTTCATTGGAAAATTCTCCCCACTCTGTTTGAAATTATTCAATCTGATTAACAACTTAATTCTCCTTTTATATTTCTGATTTTGTGGCTTTCGCTGCCAGCATTCGCTTGTCATCTCTTTACCACCTCTAATTCAGCTTTTGTTTCTGCATTAGTCTGAAGTTAAGAAGGCAGACAAGTTGTGAGGTGTGTGAGGGCAGACGTGCTGCCCCTGTAGGCTGTGGTGTGAGGCAGGAGGTGGAAGGGAAGGTCTGTGCAGAGCTGATGGAGCAGCAGCACACGTGGAAATACATCACCAAAAGCTGTAGGAAAACAGAGGCATTCCCTTAGCAGCCCTTAGGGGTTCTGAGAACTTCAGGTGAAGGACAGGGGGGTCAGTGTGTGTGTCCCTGAAAAAACAAAGTGCAGATGCAGCCCTGGAGAAGCAGAAAACTCCTAAATGATGTTTTCCAGGCACTTGGGAAAAGCCCTATGTCAGAAAGCTCTGCAGGGAGAACACAGGTGGGAGCCAAGAGCTGACAGGGAAAAAAATCATATTCTAGAATACACCTTACCTGGCTGTTTTAAACTGCAAACCCACAGATTTATCCTGCCCATTTTAAACTGTCTCCTCGAAGTGTTCAGTGTTCTTCTGGAGTGCTGGTGGAAAGGAAAGTTTCATCCAGGTGCTGTCTATGAGCACATCATGTGGATGGCTTTTCAAGTACAGACGTGAAAGGTGTTCAAAGCTTTGGGCTTTCTGCATCATTGCTGGTGATTTGATGGTTATTAACATAAATGACAATGTAATCTTTACCTTCCAACAGATGAACATTTGCCTTTTGCAAGGTCAACACCATTTTTAGGAATTTATTTTGCTCTCTGCTAATATGCTTTAAAAGAATTATCATTTTCATTACTCTGCTGACCATCATTTTCATTTTGGGCCTTTTCTAGCTTTTACTTTGCTTTACTTAGCATCTATAACTTCCTGAATTATAACACTCTTGTGGTGTTTATAAATGTTCTCTTAGCTTCAGAAACATCTTCTTTTTCAAATCAAGCTGTTTCTTCTCCTGTAACTGTGAGATTAGGATTTCCCATCATAGGAAGAAGTACGTGAGCATAACTAGAATAACTTTATAAATTATTTTACTTTGTAAATTATTCTTATTCTGACAAAACTTTGTTTCCAGCTCACGTGTTATAAATAAAACCTTTGGGGGCCTCCTGACACACATATTCCCACAGCAGCTGGGATGCTCCTGCCCTGCCCCACACGTGGTCACACCCCAGAGCAGCCTCAGGGAAGCCCCACATGGTCTGCAGCCCTGTCCCACCTCTGCCTTGCATGGGAATTCCTTGGGAAAGGTGGACACACATGTGCAGAGTGCCATAAGCAGATGCTAATGGTTCTTCCCATCTGAGCACTGTGAAGTATTGTAATGATGCTTTAACACAGCTCAGCAATCAAACTCCGGAGTGTAATGAAAACAGGAATACGTATTTAACAGAGTAGAAAAGCATGCAGGGAACTGAATGAGAATGATTCCTCACTTAAAGGCACACACATGTAAATACACGGACGTGTCACTCGGCTAATCCGCGACACTTAAACCCAAATGCAAACCCTATTGCAGCCACGGATGGCAGTAATACGGAAGGCTAGATTGGATCCACTTTCCAGATTAAGATCCTTATCTTGCAAATAACTTCAGGCTGCTGGAATCTGACAGCCACGTGATGCCCTCCATGTGGTGTCTTCCACACCCTGCTGGGGATCAGCTCTGCCCGGTGCCCCTTTCCACTGTGATCACAGCAACCATGGAGCAGCACACTGGGAATACCAGGGTGCTGGGCAGGACCCTAGCAAAATGCATAAGGCACCAAAGATGATGACAAATAATGAAAAGATAGACTAGGGGGGAAAAAATGTCTGTCTCCAGTCATTTCACCCAGAGCATTGCCTCTTCTGTTGAATTGGTTCTGCTGGCTAAGGAGGAAGCTTTGATGCTGTTGGTACCCTGAGAGTAGTTTTGGCAGGGCCATCTTCTATAAGGAAAAACATAACCATGAAGTGAATGAGAGTTGACAGGACAGATTGTATCTGCTGTGCCTCTTGGCCCCAAAGGCAGTCGTTGGTGGTTTAAAATTCAGTAATTATGGATGTACACAAATGTTTCTAATGGGCACCAAACAGTCAGAAACAGAGGCACCATTCCCTGAGTGCTGCACAGCAGATTGAAATTAAATAAATGAGCGAGGAACGTGAGGTTCACCTGCGTGGAGAGAAACCTCAAACTGGGGAACAGTCACAGCCCTTGTGAAGAAGATCACTTGGAAAAGTCTGCCTGTGATGAAAAAACAAGACCCACAGGGAGCTTTACAAAGCTTCTAGTGGGAGGTGTCACTACCCATGGCATGGGGTTGGAACCAGGTGGTCTTTAAGTCCCCTTCCAACCCAAACATTCCACAGTCCCGTGGCTCTGAGGACTCACTGCTCTGCCAGAGGAAAGCCCATCTCCTCCACCCAAGGGGCTATGCAGGCAGGGAGCTGTTAAACACACAACTGTGCTCTTTGTCTGCCTTAATCTGCATCCTGACTGCACTGGAGGTGTGGACTGGCTCCAGTATGGATTTTTATTCCATTTTGAACGGTTGGTTCCTCTCTCAAAGCCCAGCAGAGACCCTTGACCAGGCAGGATGGGCTGTCAGGGCATGCCTGGTTAATGAACCACCGCAGCACCTTTGTTTCTCTGGCTGCCTGGTGCCCTGCTCTCTCCTGTACAATTATTACAAAAATCAGACAGAACGTTGCCTTGAGATATGATTTTCATAGTGGGATAGATTTTATTATACCAGCCATACAATACCCGCTATTATAATTTTGATTATGTGCTCCTCTCATTTGCACTATTGGAACATTATCTGTACTACATTCATTATTACTTTATAAGAAACTGAAACTACATCCTTAAGATGAATTGTAAGGAAGGATTTCTATTTCCTCAGATAGATACTTGGGCTGAGATCATTAAGTGGCAAACATTATTTGTAAAAGTTTATTTTATTTTATTTACGTAAACTCTAAAAGAAATAACATAGATATTTCTAACAGACAGAAAAGCCTGCGGCTAGTGGCAACAAATGACTGCAATTTAGAATTCATGTACTATTAAGAAGTTCTAAATAAATTGTAAGTTCCTTTGGAGGAAGGAAGTTGAATAAATGAGAATCTGGCCCAGTGAGCTTTGATGGGCTCACAGGGGCCGAAGGGTCAACAGCGACTCACAGGTTCCTTCTGCCCCACAACCCAAGTCTCTGAAGGTCAGATCTATCATGAACCTGAGGGGAGAGGGCAGAAGGCCAGGAAGGGTTGAGTTTAAAAGCCCAGCTGGGTTTAAAGAGATGCTGGATCACCTGTATGGGTGGTGAGCATCCCTCAGTGGAGAGCAGGACGTGCCCATGAGGGAGTCACCTTGGGCTCTGTGTCCACAAGCAGAGGAGTTTGCTCCCAACTTTTTTCCATGTTGTCCTCACTGTGCAGGAGGCCTCATCCTTTTGCACACATGGGAGGGGAAAACCACCAGCTGCAGGGACCTTACCCGGCTCTCTTGGGGCAGATCCATTCCTGCTTCTAAACCACGCTGCCCCACTTCTGCTGAAAGGGCCTGGGCACAAATCCCAACCTTGTTCAAGGTCTAAATCTTCCCACAATGCAATCAGATTTGCACAGTTCCTCTGACTGAACAGTGGCAGGAGCACCTGACTCCTGAGGCATTCCACATTTCTGTGAAGATGTCCCTGCTCAATGCAGGGATGTTGGACTAGGAGACCTATGAAGGCTCTTTCCAGCCCTGTGATTCTGTGCTTCGAGGTCTTGGCAGAGCTGCTTAACTGCCATGGCCAAGTGAAACTTGTCACTCCCATTTAAGGGACATCAGTTGTTTCAGCTGCAACAAAGTAGTTAAACCCCAAACTGTGGGTGCAGCTGGACTATCCCAAGGAGCCTGCTGATACGTGAAGCCCATTGCATCTTTAAGAAAGATAATTTGTGTCTTCACTGGAAGAGATCACACTTTGCTGTGTAGATAAGAACATTTTCAGGTTGATTGCAAATCATAAATATTTGATGTACTGTAATTACTAGTTAAGTATCATTTTCCAAATTATTATTTCTATTAAATGCATAGAAACTTGGGATGGAAGAGTGAGTAAATGCAGAAACACTTCATCACTGCAGAACTGGGTTTAGGGAAGGTCATATGTGAACTTGCCTTTTGTTTCTTCCCACCTATCTCATAAACCACTGCAAAAAACAGAATTGTGTTGAATAAGATGGTCTTCAAGGTCACTTCTAGCCCAAACCATCCTGTGATTTTATGAAATAGTAGGAGCTGGAAACAACCTTAATCGCCGTGGGAATAAGGGCTGGGGTCCTGCTAGGATTTTGTGCTCCCCTTTATTCCACCTGTCCACACCATCATGTCTCTGGGCAAATGATTTAATCTCTCTCCTTGCTCAGAGTCATCAGTGAAATGGATACAACAATTCCTCTGTCCTGCCTCTGTGATAAGGTTTGGCTGATGTTTGCAAAGCACACTGAGATCTCTGATAGGAGACATCCTGCACAATGTTCACCTTCAGGTTATTCCAGGGAGCAGGACATGGGCAGGACAGAGACAGAGGTGTTGTTGGGGGATGAATCACCTGGGAGTCTCAAGGTCCAGCTCTTCTTCACTCCAACAAATCCAGTCTTGACCCTCTGTGAGGTCAGTTGTGACCAGATCTCTAAATCTGAGTTATTTTTTCCAAGTACCCCATTCACCCAACACAAAAATTTCCTTTTTGGTGCTGTTGGGCTTGAGCTGCTGGTGGCGAGCCACAGGCTGCAGCTCCTTCCAAGGCATTAAATAGTGTCCTACAGCCACCACCCCAGACCTGGGCATGGCAGTGGCAGGTCCCCAGTGATGGCAGAGGTGGGTGGCTGCAGTCCCCTCTCTGGCCAGTGGATTTGGATTCCTGGTGTTTGGCTGTTTCTGTCTGACCCCTAGTGCTACCCGAGTGCACCCATGCAGCAGCTCAATCATTACTTACAAGTTGGCAAACAGAAAGAAAATATTCCAACTAATCTGGAATAAGTCAGATATACTTTTTTTCACCTCTGGGGAGATTTTCAACTATAACAATGTAGCTTTGAGCTTCTGACAGATGCTAATGAATTGTTGTTTACATGTTTGATTTACTGCCTAAACAAAGATAAGACATGCTCTTGAAAACACATTGAATGCACAATCCAAACACATCCATTAAATTTGTCACAATAAACATGACAGCTTTCTTCTAACCTAACAACTGGCATGCCTCATTTACATATTAATGAGAAAACTGGAATCAGTCTGCACAAATTGCTTCTATCTTGCGAAGGGGAAGCACTGACTGACAGTGCAGCTCTCCATGGTGTAAATACAACAAGTAAATACCTCTGCCATCTTAATGGATTTTATTTTTATTTGCCTATTTGGTTCTGTGGTTATTGATTAGTTGTCTCTCGTGAACTGCAATGACAGACTTTACAACTACAGGGACAGACATTAAAAGAGTTCCTACAGCTTCTCTGGTGCCTGAGATGTGTCTGCTGGGCTTTGGGGTTGGCAGTTCCCAAAAAGGCTTAGTTAAAGGTTGGTTCTACCTCGAAGTTCTCACTGGTCTCCATCACCACAGGGTGCATGTCCCACTGCTGCCAAATGCTCTGTTGTCCCTAAAAAACAACATATTCTTCTTAAACCTCTGGAGGATGAGCATTCTGCAGTTGGGAATAAAAGGCACAGAGGGGAAACTCTTAAAAAGCCAACCTTTGCTATTTCAAGTGAGAATTGGGAGCTAAATTCCTGGAGTTACTTGGATTCCTAATTGTGCAAAGTTTGTACCAGAGTACACTTATTACCCCCTGCGCCATTAGCATAACAGTGGCATCTGAACTGCATGGAAATATGAGCTTTTAGGTATAGCAGAGACCTAGAAAAGAGGTGTTCTTGGACCCTGGAAACTCTGAGGGAGTTACACACCATCTAACGTAGTTTTTTCAGTATCTGCACTCTGCACTACATTTTAGACTACTTAAACCCCTAATTTATGTATCTCTAATTGTCTGCTGGTTGGATACCTGTCCCACATGGATGCCTGGGCTCTCTCTGTGCCTACACAGCGCAGATCATGTCACCTACATCTGTCACCTCAGGGACCTTGCTCTCTGCTGCCTGTGAGCAATCCCAGGAAGCCTGGTCCAACTTTTGGACAGCTGTGGGGGATAAGATGAATTGCACCTTCAATGTCACTGACTTTCAATCAGGTTTACACTTTGAAGTGCTTAAATTGCCTTCAAGAATGGCACTCAGCTTTTTTAATCACCAGCTACTTCTGGCAGATGGACTTGGAATATGTATTGACATAGCACTGTTTAGCCTTGTGCTGGGGAGAGGTTCCTAAGGCACCATCCATGCTCAGGTTCACCAGGGGTTGCTCAGGATGCTCAGAAGTAAATCCCAAGGCATGTTGTGGATCCTAGAGACCAAACCATTAAATATTGCCATAGGAGAGGATCACACCATTGAACACTGCAAAGAGCCTGATTTTTCCAGAGATGGAGGTTCTTGCAGCAGGGACATGGGAAGTTGCCTCCTCCAGGTCCAGACCAACACAAATCTGAGGTGAAATCCTCAAATCCAGCCAAACCCTGACTGGAACAGGAGGAATAGTAAAGATTTAGAATCCATTCTTCCCACAGAAGCAGCTTTCAAGCACTCAGAGACAGAAGTTGTGACCATCACGTTGCTGTCTGAAGACATTGGAGAGCTCTTTGACGAATTCTGATCTGCCTCTGGTTGTACATTTAAGACGTAGCTTGGGCTTTGGGTATAGGGAACTTTCTTCTTGTAGTTCATTCTAAAAGGCTGTATGAATAGCACTAGAAATGATCCAAACTGTTCCAAAGGACTCCAGGGAAATTAATGCACTCCTATGCTTTTGTTTTGATGTTAAATTTTTTTTTTGGCCACTCAACGAACTATTCCCTCTCTACAAAATTGTGCACACTGCTGTATTCTTTTGAGGCCCACAGAACCAAACATTTCAGAAGACTAATTTATCTCCTGGAATTTATAGTCCTATTTCTAGATTAAAAGGGCTATGTTCAGTTACTCTTGGATATAGATTCCCCCTCCTCCTCCTCTCCAAGACTCTGTTATCTGACTCATGTCTCCAGACATTAGTGGTTTGCCCCTGAAGTAGTCTTTCATCTGTTTATGGTTGAACAGTTTGTGTGCTACTGGGGCATGGCATAATAACTGAATTTATATTAAATAATTAACATCAAATGAAACAGATTTTGCTGAAAATGTTATTCCAATCCAGCTTTACGGAACTACATTCAAACAGCTGAACGCACCCAGAAAAATCCAGACAACCTCCCCCAAAATAAAACAAACCCCCAGTCCCCAAACTTTCTCTGGTGACAAAGACTTCCATTCAGATGCAGAGGCAAAACCCCAGCCTCGTTCAGGAGGAGTCCCTCCTCGCAGGCAGAGGCTCTGGGGAAGTCCGGGGGTGGCTCACAGAATGAGCTATTGCTCAACCATGCTGAGCACAATTAGTCGTGTACAACATACAAGCAATGAACTGATTTAATTTCCCTGTCAATCAGCAAGGAAAAAGGGCCAGCACAACGCAGAGAGTCGCTTCTCTTCAATCTGAGAAGAGCTTTGGGGGAAATATTGTAAATGTCATAATACAATATGTTAAATATAGTAGTTAAAATACTGTTCTGCAGCCAAATTCCCTTCTTAGACACACACACAGCTCCCACTGGCAGGAACTGGAGTTGTGCAGGGTGGCCCCAAATGAGGAAAAGCTGTTCTGGGGAGGGAAGGAGGCTGGTCAGTGTGTGTGTGTGTTTGTGTTAGTGTTTGTGCCCTCTGAGGGCAACAGGGACCTGTGGATGTGAAAATATTCTGGATAACCTCAGAGGCTAATGAAGAATAATTTTGGAAGAGATTTCTGATCCCATGCTCTGGGACTCTGGACTAAATCCTAGGTCAAAGCCAGCATTTCCATTCCCCTGTACTAATAAACGGTGTACTAAGGAAGCACAGGAGTGAAGCCAAGTAGACCCCAGCCCTAATCCTGACTGAAACACTCCCTGTTTGTGGTTGCATGCAGACGACTCAAAGCTGCTTATCCCACACTGGGTGAAACCTTACACACGACAGTGCTGATAAGGGCAGCAGCTGTGGAGAGACTGAACAAGGACTGTGCTCCCCATGTTCTGCAGTGATTCCTGCTCATCTGAAATCACAGCAGCTGCACAGGCAGAGGTTTGCTCCAGCTAAGCCATTCCTAACCAGGGAGCATGGGCATTGCCAGGGCCCTGGCTCCAGCACAGGGCAAAGCTTTGCTGGGGGGTGGTTAATAAATACAAATAATAATCACAGAACCATGGAATGGCCTGAGTTGGAAGGGACCTTACAGCTCATCCTGTCCCACCCCCTGCCATAGGCAGGGACACATTCCACTGTCCCAGGCTGCTCCAAGCCCCAATGTCCAACCTGGCCTTGGACACTGCCAGGGATCCAGGGCCACCACAGCTTCTCTGGGCACCCTATGCCAGGGCGTCCCCACCTTCACAGGGAAAGATTTCTTCCCAATATCCCATCTAACCCTGCCCTCTAGCAGTTTGGAGCCATTAGATAGAAAAAACCATTTATTGCAGTTTAAAGCCGTTAGTTAGAAATAGATAAATATTGTTTTCTTGGCAGTAATGGTTGCAGGTTGCAGCTTAGTCTTTGTAGCCACCTTAATTGTTGTAACCACAAGGAGGTGATGGAGCTTCCATCCCTGGAGGTGTGCAAGGAATGGCTGGATGTGGCACTTAATGCTTTGGCCTGCGTGACAAGGTGGGAATTGGGCACAGCTTGAACTTGATGATCTTGGAGGAGTTTTCCATCTGAAATGATTCTCTGTGGTTGTGTGTAGTTATGGGAAACTTATAATTTTGGGACACAAAATGTGATCTCATCCATATCTGCCCTTTCTTTTGCCCTGTCCCCATAAGTAGCTACAGCCATACTAAGGCTATATTTTGATGTATTCTCCATATTTGATCACGTTTTTTAGTGACCAGCGGGAAGCCACATAAAGCAGAAGCAGCACAGTAATTAAAGAGCACAGAGCAATCAGCAGGTGTGGACACTGAAGGAGGTGTGAGAGCACTCAAGGAGGAAAAAGTCAGTACAGCTCAGTATAAACTGAGGAGTGCAGAGAGGAAGAAAGAGGCACAATCCATCCTTTGGACCTTTCCTATGTAAATTTGTCTTATCCCTTTAAAATCCATTAATTTTTTTTTTATAGCGTTGACACACCGAGGCAAATTAATTCCACAATTTAAGTAGGTTTTACGTGATAAAAAAAAAAAAAGGAGTTCCTGCTATTTGCTTTAACTGCTCAGAAGTTTCATGTGGCAAACACTTACTCTTAAATTGAGTACCACATAATCGCTCCCATTACACCTCCTCCATGCCACTCAGGCTATTACAGATCTTTATCATATTTCCCCTTCAATCATCTCGTTTTCCAGGCTGAGGGGGATATGGGGGAACAGCGCACAATATTCAAGAGGTGAGCACACATGGATTTATCTAGTGGCATAATGATGTTGCCTGGTTTAGTGGCATTTTGCTGCAGTTGTGACGGTCGAAGGATGCAGATGGATCAGAGCTCATAGACAGATGTAGCACCTTTTATTGCCCCAACTATACAGCTGGAAAAATTAAATGAACTTTCAGGCACACATGCCTATATATTCTAGTTGCCTTTTTGGCTGCCTAGGAGGTTTGACTGATGTTTCTTCAAACTATCAGCAGTGGCTCTCAGATCTCTTTTCTAAGTGGTGAGAGCTGAAGAGGAGCTCCTGAGTGAGCGCACAGACACAAGGCTGGGGGTTTCCCTTTGAGCTGAGCAGAATTGAATTGGATCTGCTGTTTTGCCACAGAGTCCTTTAGCACCGTGGGACCCTCTGCAGCTCTCTGACAGCTCTGCCATTGCCTTTTGCACCATTTTGTAACATCATTTCATTATTCCTCTGTTTTCTGGAGGAAATCTGTGAAAGGAGGTGAATAAAACGCAGGGGTAGAAATAGTCTGTGTGTTTCTTCTGCAGTAGGGCACAGGTATTGATGGGCTCAATAGCTATTCAGAATGAACAATCTCTCCAACATAAGAGTTTTTACTGAGGCATCATTGGCTCTTTAAAATCCCAGCTCACACAGACTTTTCTCCTGCTGGGTTGTGATCATTACAGTTTCCAGCCAAGCAGCTGTCAATTTGGGCTTACCTCACTTCCAGGATCCCAGTTGGGAAAGCCTTGTTAAACTCTCACATTGCAAAGCAATCAAACATGTTTGTTTGATTGTTTGTTTGTTTGTGATGGTTTATGCTGTGATTAGGCTTTTGATATTACACTGGTTGGGGTAAGGTGCAAGCAGGCTCTTGAAACAGTGCCAGCACTAAGTCAATATTTCATTAAGACTCATTTATAAGAGAGCTGATGAAGGACTAGAGTGAGGTCTCTACACGTTTTATATTCATCTATTTGGGTAAGGCAGCTGATTATTTAAAATATATTTATATACTCAGTATAGTTATAACTGGTATAATTCCTAATGTGGAAACAGTCGAAATGATAAAAAGTGTCTTTTATGAACAAAATTTAATCTGCTTCCCTATAAAAATTAAAAGTGATTGTAAATACATGAGCGCAAAGACACTTCTCATGCTGTGTCTGCATGGCTGTACAGACACAGCTCTACAGAGCGGGGGAAAGTTTGAAAGAAGAGCCTGGACACTATTGAGACCAGGCTGTGCTGCCTGTGGCAGGATTTATTTATAGTATTTTTGGCAAGGGCATGTACTTCCTCCCTGGATTTTCCCTTCTCCTCGATCTCTTTGCTGTCCATAGCACACACAGCTAATCCACACCGTGGGACAAACACTTGCAAAGGTCCCTCCATGCCCCCCACCCAGCCCAGGCACCAGAAGTTGTTCTCCACGTCGGTGGTACTCTAAGATGCCGAATGAGTGAGAAGCACACAAGTTGGTTGTTGGCCAGCTGAGGAAACAACCACACAATGAGCTTCTCAGCCAGTGCCCACTGACAGGGAAGGCTTGAACACCACAGAAAGCCTCGTGTCAAAGTGAAGGAATGAAGTGAAATGTTACTCCAGCCCTGACAAACAGTTGGCACCGGCGCCACCAGGGAAGATTAATGCCTCACTTCTCCTTACCTGCACCGACATGATGTTCTCTGACACTCAGATCTAATTGTGGGAGCTGAGATGTAGGAAATGTCACCCTCGCTTAAAATGTTATCAGGTAATGGGTCTGCGATGATGGGGAGACAAACAGGAGGTTAACAGATAGGTCTTTATCTCCTGCATGAAGAAGGAGGGCTGCGTGTCTCCCGCGCCGATAGCGATCGCTGTGGGATGTGCTTTCCTGCTCTGCAAGGGAAATTATACACCGAGGTCAACACACTCAATGAGATGCTGCCAAAATATGTATTTCCTTTCTGCAGACCTTTTTTGAAGAAAGGTCTCATGCTGGAGACTGTAATTAATAAAGGAAATATTTATACAGTGTCACAGAATTTACCAGTCACTCTATAAACATAGATGATGCATGTTCCCTGTCCCAAAGTACTTACGGTCTAAAAAAGGCAAGAGACACGGAGCAGTTTAGATGAGGGAGGGAGCAGGGATTATTAACGGTGAGAAGAAAGAGGATGGGTTGCAGGGAAAACTTTGAGAGAAGGGAAAGCTTCATCATGGAAATCATCATGGAAGACAGTTGTAAGGCGAGGATGGAGAAGTTGAAGATTGAGGCAAAAACGTTTTGAAGGGGCTGATGCAGATGTGGACACATCTGGGAGCAGAGGTTGAGGTGACAAAGCTGGTGGAGTGACTGATGAGAAAACTGCAGAGGAGCTCAACAGCTGGAGGGGCAGAAGTGGAGCAAAGGCCCTTCAGGACATGGAATGTCATTGTCTCACCAAAAAGGAGGCGTGGAGGGCTGGAGTGCCTGGTGAGCTGGGAAAGCTGCTGGAGCAAGGGGAGCCAAGGGAAAGGTGGAGAGCCAGCCATGGAGAAGAGAAGAAAAGCATTGCAGAAAATGCTGAATGGACATGTGGTGGAGAGAGAAGTAGGAACACAAGGCTGCGGAGAGGAGAGGAGATAAAGGAAAGGAAGTCCAGGCAGCAAGAGTTAAGAATGTTACCATTGATTTTGGGGACAAAGGAGGAAAATAAATGATAGAGAAGTGAGTGGGATTAGGGGAAGTGCTAAAAGATAAGCACGGCAAGAAGGTAGAAAGCAAAAGACAAAGGCAAGCAGGCAGCACAGGAGAAGAATTAACCAGAGTCAGGTGACTGAAGGGGATGCTTAAGCAACCAAGGAGCCCAAGCCACTTCTGACATTGTCATTTTTCCCCTCTGGTGGGAAATAAAACGAAATTGAGATGATTTTCAAATATGTGGGCAACAAAAGTGGGGCATTGCAAGTTCCCCCAGCTTGTAACTGCTTGATTCAGCCCCACTTGTGCGTTGGCTGGCAGCAGCACCAGGGTGAGGCTGCAGTGAGCACCGAGAGGCGATGCTGCAGCTCTGCTACGCTTGGTGGAATGGATCCTCATCCAAAAACCGCCGAGTTCAGGCAATTCAAATATTCAGTAGTTTCCAATATTCCCTTGGAAAGATAAAGTCTACGTATGCCTGAGTTTTGAAGTGGTAAAATGCCACAGTATTTTTAGTCTTTGTTTGATCAAAGAAAAATGAACCAGATAGACAAGTGAAAAATTACCCAGGAGCTGAAGTCACTGGTGATGTCTTTTATTGCGCTATCATACAAATAGGAAGGATGTTCTTTTCATCTGACATAATGAAAAATGTATACCCTTTTCAAACTCACTGGTATTCATTCTGAAGTTAGCCCTCCCCCCCCCAAAAAAAAGCCCTTGACGTTACCTAGAACTTGATGAGTTCTGATTAATTTAATAGGAAAAAATCTCTTGATATCAAATACCAGCGACTGTTCAGGAGAAGGTGAAGGGAATATGAATTTTATTTTAAAGTCATCTATTACATAGAAGTAATAATAAAGAGCAATTTTCAGACTTTTCTCATACTAACATTTTTTGTTCATATTAGATTAATCAAGACAGAAATATTCTCTTAAGAGTTAGGGACAGTTCATTCCCAAGTAGTTCCAGCTCCGAGCATTATCCAATCAGATAGGCAAAATAAGGTTTTTATCCCAAGTGAAAAATGTTTTCTGCTCCAAAATTCCAGTGCTTTTGCCTCACAGAGCTGTCAGCCAATGCTGGGGCCACAATGTGCAAAGTATGGGAGGCACTTCAGGAAGACATCCTCCATCCTCCCTTGCCAAAAGTCCAGTTTGGGACCAGAAATGAAGTGGTGGTGGTGGGGTGTGACTGGGGACAGACACCCTGGGGGTTAAGTGACGTTCCCAAGGTCACAGGGGAAGTCTAGGGCAGAAATAATCCCTGAAATCAGATCTCTTGGGTCCCATGCAGTTCCTTAACCAGAAAACACTCTTACCACATCCTGTGCAAGCAAAGTCAAGGCAGTTGTAGCAGCTCCTGCTAAGGTAACAGCAGCTGTGGGTCTCCTTTGGGGTCTGACTCCACACTTTTTAAAGCTGATGGAGAAAGTCCGGCTGAATTGAAGGGCCAACAGTCAAGCCCTGAGGTGCTTTCATGCTGGTTACGTCTTTTCATTTTAGACAACGTCAGTGAAAATGCACTCCCAGCACACAGCCCCTCGTGGGTTTGAACCCAGCGATGGCCACATCCAGCCCAGGTTTGTAGCCTCACCTCTGCCCCTGACCAATGCACTTTTACACTTCCATGAGGAGAAGCACTTGCCTTTGCTCCCAGATTTTATGGCAACTCATAAAGGCTGCTTTTGAGCTGCTCCGTATTATAAGGCACGTTAGAAGTTAGTGGAATTCTGAGCTGCAACTGGAAGGCAAAAGAAGATCCTTCCCAAAATACAGTTTAGGGTTATATTACTGCGCCCACCAAGTATTCCCAAATAAATGGGACAGTTCCTGGCTGTGCCACTGGGTGGTACGGGATGGAGGTGCATTCAGAGAGATCCTGGGGAAACTCTTCTGGCTCTCAGAGCACTTCTGTGTGCTCGAATGACTGTTCTTCTGCTCTTTGTAAGATTAAAAGTCTGTCTGTTGAAGCTTCTTTTGTCAGAGGAATCTTATTCCATGTTTTCCTCTCTTTATCTCCACCGGAATGATGGAGACAACAGCTTTCTAGGAATTACACTGCAGGAACCTTTCCTGTCTACAGGCAGTTTTACCAGCAGATCCTTATCCCAGCCTCTGGGGTGGAGGTTTCCTGCAGGTAGATGCAGAAACATAATATTTGTGTATTTCAAAGACAAGGGGTTTTCAAAAAAATTTCTATCAGTTTTTGTACATAATAATAATCCCCACCACTTTGCAGGATCCTTGTCATAAAAGACTTCTGGGATGGATTAAACTCCTTGGCACCTCCTCAGTGATTAATCAATCTCAACAGGCATTTATTGCTTTGTTCACTACAGCACAGGAGAGATTATCCCTTAAATATACTTGACTCTTTTGGTACCATTCAATTACACCAAAAAGAGCCCCAACACATATACAATTATTTTGAACTACTTCTTCAGCAAGGAGCAATTGATCTTTGAGAGTCTCTTCCTCTTCTTGTTATGCTGATTAATAGCCTTGGAGTTAGTCCCTAAGAGGAAAACATTTCCAAAAATAGATGACAGTTTCCATCTTCATATTTTAATCCCTCAAGGGCCCTTTGCATCCACAATGAAGCCTGGAGGAATATTCCCATTTCTTCCCATCTTTTTTAACCTTGTCACCTCCATGATGGAGCCACCCAGCTCCCAGTGCAGAGGAAGGAAACAGGAATTGTAGGTTCCACTTAGGGCCAGCCCATGACTGTCAATGTCCTCGTGGGGATGCACCATGTCAGGGAGTGCCTCAGAAACCACTGAGTGGGAGAGCCCAGTGCTTCTGACCAACTCTGCTCCAGCGCTGAGGGAACAGGAGCATCACCCTCACCTACTGCGGTGGAAATTCCAGGGTAAATCTTGACACAAATCCTGGGAAGGGGAGAGGGTGGACGGTAAACAGGGGCAGGACAGTGCCATGAGTTGTAGCACATGGCCTGGAGAACCCACCCTCCTGCCAGGGACAACTTGGTGCATTTTCCTGCTTTTCAACACGAGTTCCATGGCTGATGGTACATTTATAGCTGCTCTCATAGTGGGCACATGAGCCTGCAGTCATTTGGAGATTGCACATTGTACTCTTACCCTCTTATTCTTTTAGTGCTATCCCATACCAAATGCAAATAGCCAGAGGGGAGAGATGACTGTAAAATTCAGATCCTTCAAGTTGGACATGATGATCTTAGAGGATTTTTCCAACCTAAAGGATTCCATGATTTTGTGAAACACCAGGGCTCTTTGCTGGCTGTGCCTGAGCTCAGATGTGTGATCCTGGTGCTGGAGCTCCACATGGTTTCCCTTTAAAGGAATAACATGGGGTTGGTTTGCAAACAAAATAATGATCTTTTCTTACTTTTCAGGAAATGATTTTTAATATAGTTTATTGAAGCAAGGGAAAAACAATTTAATTGTGAGAGCTGCTGTGAACCATATTTAACCCCAACGTACTAAAAAGAGGGTTTTCAGATAAGTTATGGTTTTTAATCTAAGTTAAACCATTATGTACATAAGCACTATGTTTTTACTATTCTAATAACTGCCAGCTCGGACTTACCAATTCTTTTTTTTATCATCTTTTTTTGTCTTCCAAGACAGACTGCTGCATTTGAACTTTAAGAAATATTTTACATTTTATTTTTCTTCATTACTTTTCTACAATGTGTGGTGCAATAGTGAATCCTTAAATCTGAATATCATTTCCCTCAGCATATCTGTAACTTACTGGCTTTCCTGGGAGTTTTGAAATGGCTGGATAAAATTCCTGCTTTTAAGAAGTGTGTGCAAGTGGCCGTGTGTCATCTCCCCTGGATGGCATCCAGTGATCTGTTGTTAGTTCAACCCTCTGATTAATAATTTACATATACTTTACTAGCACTTGAAATGAAGTTTCTTCCCTGCAATGATTAATTGCTGAAGGAATAGTATTGAAAACATATTATTCTCATCATTCATTTGGGGAGATAATCTTGATAAAACAAGAAATTAATTATGTGTCAGCCACAGAGAAGGTTTAAGATTTACTCTGGTTTTCTGCCCCTTGAATAATTGTCCTTAGGTTGCAACAAAACCCTCTACAATGGCAATTCCATATGTGAAATATTCATATGCCAAAAAAAAGGACATTTTGAGAAAGAAAACTTGACTTTGAAGTTCTTCTGTACATAAACATCACATCACTGTGCTCCCTCCCAGTACTTTATGAACCCGTTGTGCCTTTCCTGCCAAGCCCCAGCAATGCTTTACAACCATTAATTAATCAGTGTTTCCCAACAGCCCAGGCCATAGGTCAGGTCGCAGTGCCCTGGCTGCAGCAGAGCCAGGTCAGGCACAGTCAGGTTAAGACAAGGACGGAAAGGGCAAAGACAAGGCAAGAGCCCTGGAGATCTTTGCAGCTTCACCCCAGGCTCCACTTCTAGCCAGGGCATCCTGCAAGGATATATTAATAACTCCTGTTTATTCCCATGTGCAACAACCTTTGTTATTAAAAAATATAACAGAATCACTCTGGTCCCAGCAAACAATAATCCACAGACTGTAATTTTAACAAAACTTTTTCCTTGAAGCATTTTCTCCTCCTTTTCAGAGAAATGAACGTTTCTTCTCACTCTAACCACTTTTCCAACCACTTGTCAAGTGCACTCCAAGGATCACTGTGGTGCTTAGTCCCTGACCCACAGCAGCACCAGCAGCTGCTGGAGTGGCCCAATAAATGACAAAAAAATCTATGGCATCGCTTGCAAGCCCTCCTCTCTCAGTGGGATGTTGGGCCAACTTCAGCCTCCAAGATCTCACTCCTCTCTAGAGTGTTTTCCTTCAGGATGCATTTTCACCTGCTTCAGTTCTTTCCCAAACACATTTTAAGTATCCTCAGTCTCTACAAGACCTCAGATTGTTTTGGATTCTGGGCATTTCAGTGTTCTTCAAGAATTTTATTGTAGTCAGTGCTGGTTTGTTTTGAGTTGAAAGGGTCCTGTAAGCAAGCAAGGATAACAGGATGTGTCCCCTAAAAAAATTGGTGCTGCCTAAAAAGATTGCTGCCCACACAGGGGTTTATCTCTGGGACACAATCAGTAGAAAAACTATGATGAAAAAAATACTCTTTGGGACTAAACCCGTAAGGTTCTAGACTCCTCAGGAGGCTGGAGCCCAGGGACACAATCCAAAGGAAAGAGAAGTCAGTGCTGCAATCGTGTTTCTACTCTGTGAGTCAAACAGGCTTTGTCTTATCCAGCCTTTTTCCACCCTAAGGCAGCTTATGACAACGGTTTCTACCAACACCAGCCACGTCCTGGCAGACTCCCTGTCTCTTGCTTGAAGATAAAGATTACAATAGCATCTGGGCGGAGGCCTGGGCGAGGAAACACTTCCCTCAGCATCCCTGGGGATGTTTTCCGGAGCCCTGGCAGGCATGCCTGCAGTGCCCGGGGCCAGTGTTCCTGCTGGGATGTGCAGCGAGCACAGCAGCCTCTCCGGGCTCAGGGAAGGGCAGAGCCCATCCAGGGCCAGCTGGGTGACTCCAGGGGCAGCTCTTGGCTGCAGGACTCTGCCACCACACTGCTTGGCACGGGAGCACCAAGGGAAGCAGGTCTTGTTGCTGCCATTTATAGCTGGAAAAGCAGAGGTGGCTAAAAGACTGCAAGGTTATGCCCAGCCACGGAGGACTTGTTCCTGCTTCATGCTGAGCGCTTATTCCAAATCCACCAAGCCCCAGTGAAATCAGCAGGATTATTCCTCTCCTTACAGTTAAACCACACAGAAGTGCCTCACTGGCCTGGAGCCAGGAGACTCCATCCTGTGGGACCTGGGGAGAAAATGCTGAGCCACATTCCAACATCCCGAGGGGCTGCTCCCCATCCCTGAGCCCCTGGTGTGGCTGTGGATGTCCCAGCAGATAAAGCAGTGCCTTTTCTTCGGCTTCTCTGTGTGAGTGCCTTGGGAAAGTTTGGGCAGTGCGTGGCTGGAGGAGCCACAGGTCCCCGTGGTGCCTCCCCCCAAAATCCATGGCAGCACCGTGGGCAGACAGCACACACCTGTCCTGGGCAGGTGAGTGCCACCCCACACAGAAACCCTTCCTGCCCTCCTTGTCAGTCCCACTGTCACATATGCTCACAGTGCACTGTAGTCACATTTTTCCCTCCCTGACCCTCAACATCTCAATTTTCTGTCTGCCTTTGAACTCTTGGCTAATTAGGAGGCTACATGTTCCCTGTGAGACTGGCCTTTTGTGCAGAGTTTGTAATTAGAGTGACTGTGCAGTGCTCTATTAATTGCAAGAATTGTGATTTTTAGATTAATGAGTTAATTGCTAATATCTGCATACGACATTCCCTCAAGATGTATTACATTACAGTAAATAAACCTTGTGCCTGGAATGGCAGGCATTAAAGGAAACTGCCGTGATTAGTTTGAATACTTTAGATAGCTAAAATAATATTTACTCAAAACACAATGTGTGTAAAACTGGATTTTAAAGCCTTTTCTCTCCCCCAGCCTCCCTCACTAGATAACATTTATATTTGATAACTGTCAGCCAGGAGCTTCCAGGATGCTCTTCCCACAGAGATCCTCCAACCCTGCCCACCTCCACCTGGGCTCTCCATCCAGCCCTCCCTCTCCAATTACACTTTGTACCTCCTTTGGACTTTATCCCAAATGCTGCTGCACCTTGTCCTTGTTTCCTCCCGAAGGATGCTCCAGCAGCCCACAGCAGTTGCTGCCATCCCTATGCACATCTTCAGCACGCAGGAGCCAGGGAAAAGCTGAAGCTGCAGAAGTTGCAACAGGATGGGGGGAATTATCCATATTTAAACTCCCAGGCTGCTCCTGCTTAACTGTTGTAGCAAAATCCCATTGGAAATGTAACAGGCAGAGCTAGCCAAGACCTTGGTAACAGCTGAGTGATTTTCATCAGACAAGTAGCTGTTTGCTGAAAAGTGTAATTTTGGGACAGCTGAAACTATTTGCAAATTCATCATGATTTCAGGAAATAGCCTCATGCAGAATAAAAGCCCCAAATGAAAAAGTTTCCCAGTTTCCCAGTTTGATATTTTCTAGATTAAGTGCCTCTTTTTGTTTTGCAAATGAAATTTGATTTAGATATTTATCTAAATTAGATAAAAACCTGCAGAGGATGAATGCCAACGTTGGTTTGCACGACACAATCCCTTTGAGGTTGGCTCTGAGTAGTTCTTTCCTTTTTGTACTTTCTGTTTATTTGTTTAAACAAAGCCTAGGCCCTACCCAAAACAATTTCCCAGGATTTTAGTTTAGGCTGAGTTATTCACAGGAGTTATTCCCATACTTGCTAATGGACAGAAATAAAGGCAGGATGAGCTAATTCCAGTAATGAGCAACTGCTTAGCTCAGGATCCATACCCAGTAGACTTCTCAGGCACAGAGAAAAGTTTATCTGGAAATCTCTCATTGCATTTGTGGTTTATAAAACTCCTGTTTGCTCACACTGCTGAGAGCCAGTGCAGCTCAGGGGCATTGCTGCTCCCCAGCTTCTTAACAAGAATCACTCCAGACTCAGCTCCTGCAGCTTTAGGTACCTGACTTTTAAATAAGATGGTTCATTACATGAACTAAAATTTCCTTAGAAAACAGCATTAATGGCAACTGAAAAATCCTCTACACTTGTCAAAGTATTTCAGATTTTTGAGCCTGGCTAGTGAAGACTTCTGCTTGCTTTCCCAAGGAGAGCAGCTGTGCCTATTGCTGCATCTTTGTGGATATGGTCACATCAAAATACATGCTTTGGAGAGAGGACTGCGTGGAATTCTGGTTTGGGAGATCTGCCTGTACCTCAGAAATCCACCCAAGTACTGCTGTACCTCCCAGGGCTCTTCATCATGGTGCTGAATGCACTCAGCAAAACCTTGGAGATGCAATGGTACTGAGCAGAGGTCATACAGGGAAGCAAGAGGAAAAGAAAGATGTGTCCCAGACAAAGACAGATCCCAAACCAGAACAGTCTATACTCACAGTTGGTACCTGTAATATATTACTTCTATTCTATTCTATTCTATTCTATTCTATTCTATTCTATTCTATTCTATTCTATTCTATTCTATTCTATTCACTGTCACCATGCAGTACATGGTGCTTCTCAAAACATGACACAGAACAGGATCAGAAACTTCTCATCCTGGGATCTCCCCCAAACCATGGGAGAAGACCTTATGTGCTAAAAGGCAGGAGCAGCAGGAAGTTGGTTATATCACAACCTTTCACAAAAATGCTGGAACAGGAGAATCCATCCTGTCTCTGTGTTTTGGAGATTTTTTTCTGACCACAGATGCTGGGCATTGAGGTTTCCTGGGGTTTTAATGGTGAAGATTGAAGGCATCTTAGAGGTCTTTTCAAACTTTAATCATTGTCTGATTTCTCTGGCTGCCGTGTTTTGAAGTTTATTCAGGAAATAGGAACATAAGAGACCAGATCTTCTGTGCCTTTTATCTTTCTCTTTAAAGAATCGGATTCCTACAGCTTGTTTACTGCCAACTAAAAAGTAAAAATGCTTACTTAGAAACTAAGGACTGGTCTTCACCACAAAGGTCTGCTGCTTTGATAACATTGCTGTTAAAGCAGCAAAAATCCTCCCAGAGACGCAATTCAGTCGCTGAAAGAAATGCAGACACCAGTGCAGCTTGTTCCAGTTTGGAAAGTACAATAAGCAAGATGGTAGAGGACATGTTTACACCAGTGTAATTATTTCAAAATAGGACTGCCAACGTATAACTGTCTCAGTTTAAAAACCCAGCAATCCTCCCTGTAGCAGGCACAGCTGTGACAGTGGCTCTGTTTTCAGGTGGATTGTCCTTTGCTTCAATACACACAGCAACTCAGACTGTTCTGTGAGTCTGTGTTTCTGAATTAACCTGGCAGGGAGCAGCTTTTGGCAGTGTTGGCTGAGATTTGGCTACTGGGCTTTGTTTTTTCTAAAAACCCCTTCAGTCAAAATGCAGAATCAGAAGGCTGAGTCCAGGTAGCTTTGCTGCTCGTGCATGGGTGGAATCACTCCCAAATACCCAACTGACCTCTGGGATGATGTTCCTCCTTTGAATTCCCAGTCAGATCCGGTGCCAGTCCCACCTGGTGATGGTGCCTGAGGTAGGAGCCTGCGCTGGGTGGCCCTGGGTTATCTGGATGGCAGTGACAGGGACAAGGCTCACCCAGCTCTGGCCCTTTTGTACTTGTGCACCAACACTGTATCACACCTGGCAGCCCAGGGGCACCACCTCATCTGCATTTCCCCTGCTCGCTCCTGAGCTGACACCATGCTCGCTACATCTCTGGTGACCAGAGAGATTTAAGACACAATTGTACTATCAATGAAATGCAACTTATGCCTTACAGGCACTGAAATCCTTGGAGGGCCTCGTGCAGGGCTGCACTGCTTCAGTTTTATGCCAGTAAATTCCTAATTAGCATAGGAGACTGCAGGCTCTGGTGAGGAGGATGCTGGCCGGGAAGCAGCTTCTCCTGCCCTGCACTGCCCAGGGACTCTGCGGCAGCCACTTCATCCCTTTTCCCCAGGGATCTCCTGTGACTCACAGGCCTGCAGGTGCTTTGGGACTGGGATGATCTTCCCAAGGACAGCCAGCATGAGGAGGACAAGGTCAGAGCTGCTGGCTGGGCCAGCTTTGCTCAGCCTCGCCCCAGCCCTTATCTCTCACAGGGTTGCAATGGATACCCCAGGGCAAACTCTGAGGAACAGAAATATCCCTTCTAGCTTCCAATAGCATGAGGATTCCCAGAACCCAGAAACTGTGCCTAGATAACCATGTATAGTAACCCTTGAGGGACCTGTATGCTGCAAGATTATTTAAGCCCCATGATATGACTTGGCTTCAGAGTATTTTGGATGCATTGTTTATTTTGTATCATGAGAAATGATGATCACATATAAAATCTGATATGTAATGGTGATTTGATATTTTCTTGTGTTACAAGAATTTGTACATCCTCATATTCCCTCTCCCACACCCTTGAGGGTTTTACAGACATCTGTCATACCCCCTTTGGCCAGCTCTTTTGCAGACAGATCTCAGATGATGCCCCAGGCGTGACTGTAATTCAAACAGTGAGTGACAGCTAGAATAAGGCACCATGAGTTGGGGCTGAGGAACACAAGCCCATGGTCCACTCCAAACACCAGCAGTGCCCATGCAGGGGCATTCCCACTGCCTGGAAGGCCCAGTTCACCCTTTCATTTTGTAACCAAACTCTTTTCTGTTGACATTATAATGTTAAATCTGCCAAGAACTGGCTTACGAAACAATAACAGCTGTGGAATTAGAGGCTGAGTGCTGGAGTTCCCCATTAAGATATTGCAGGATGCTGAAAGCAGAGGCCATTGAAACCAGCCAGCATTTATGGAAGGTAAAGGTTGAGGAAGTCCATGATAAGGGAGAGGGAGCAGGAAGTGTCTTTATCTGATAACTATTTGTTTAGAAACACCTGGTACATACATCAAATTAGTGCATCCAAATGCCCTTCAAACTTTAAACCAGACAGATTGATTCAAGAACCTTTCATTAAACTTTCCTGGAAAGATTAAACATCAGCCCTGTGTTCTATCAGCAGAACAATTCTGCTCATGCAGAGATGACATTAAGATGTTTTATGGAAGGGGTGTACAAATGTGCATGCACTCTGTGAGGCTTTTCTCCAGACTTGTAATTCCTCACTTAAGAATATAAACCGAGTAAAATGGGAATAAAAATACCCCAACAGTTCTGCATAATGATTTCACACACATGCAGGGGTAAAAAACCCCACAACAGGATTATGAGAAGAGAATTTTATTGTATATTGGCATCTTTTTGCTCATGTTTGCAAAGGGAAATGGATTTGAGAATTTCCCACCGATTTGAATTCAGTGGCTGTAGTAGGGCAGAAGTAATATGTATTGCCTCGTTCTAATCATCGATTCAATTCAAGAGTTCTCAGCATGGAACTCTTTTTCTTGCTCAACAGGAATAAATTTGCCAAGAAGGGATAACACCAACATATTATGTAAAACATCACCCAGCCCCTAAATTTGTGTGACTTTGTGGAAATCAGTCAAAATCTATATTTAATTTGATGTGAGGAAAGTACAATGCTGAGCCCAGATTACAACACAACTGGTACTATTACGATCAATGTAGTGTTGAACTAAATTGTTTTATATATTGTATTAGGGGATCCCAGGTGTTTTGCTGGTCTTACAGCCCCACTTGTTGCTGCAGTCGACGCCAGGAGAAGATTAATAAATTCCAATAATGCGTGTGGGTACCCCATTCCCTACCAAACCCTCCCAACCCCACTTTGTCTCCCCACCACAACCGCATCCCTGTATTTAAAAGAGAAACACGAGCTGCACCAGAGCCTTTTCTCCCCCATTTCGTGCAGAATGCAGTGTCACCATTCTGGGAGTGAAAGCCCAGTGCTGTCACCTGCATTGTGCACAGGCACAATAATGCATTAACACGAGGTCACAGCCTGACAAATGCTCCTCAGGCAGCATAACCAGCACTGCCATAAACCCAACCCTGCCCGGCTGCTCCTTCCTCCCGCCAGAGCCTCTCCATGTGTCCCACGAGGCCGAAGGCACAACCAGCCTGGGCAACAGATCCAGCTGAAAATAAGCTTTTTTTCTTCCTCCCCCCCACCTCCCCAGGATTAGTGTTCAGCTGGATCCGTTCCCTGATCCACTTCACCTTGCAGCTGCACAAATGCTGGTGCTGGCAGCGGGAGGAGGCAGGGAGGGCTGGGAGTGCGTGGCCAGGGCCAGGGGAGCCAACTGCTCCTGGAGGCACTTGCAGCAGCAGCTGAGCACAAATGGCTATTTTTTTTTTTTTTAGTGGGTTTGGTTTTCTTTCAAAATTCGGGAGAACTCAGAGAGTTTCTGACCAGACTGCTAATAGCCCACATTTTCCAAGCAGGAGCTCAAAGTCCAGCATGACCCTGCAGCAGGACATAACCCAGGATGTGCAAGTCCTGCTCCCAGGGGCAGAGGGCAGGAAGGGCAGCACCAAGGAAGATTTGGGGTCTCAGGGCCCTTGTAGGATACTCTGACCGCCCATAGCAGTGTGAGATCAGGGCTGGGGGGACTCAGCACCTCAAACACCAAGGCAGCATCTGTGTAAGATAACGAATGAGGGGCACCTCCAGTAAGGAACCCACTTGAGATACTCCCGTGAAATACTGTTATTCCTGGCAACTTCCACACTGGAACTTGCCTTGATGGGTTTTTTTTCATGATGACAAGCAAGACTCACTGTTCTTTTAAACCAGGAAAAAAAAAAAAGATAAATGCATTCACCCTTCTTTCCCTGGGCTCTGAGAGCTTGTGACATGAATGAGTCCTTTTCACTTGCATTAAGTTATTGTTACATTATAAAACTCCAAGTCTGAGTTTAAAACCTTTTAAATGTGTAAAAAATAGTGTTACAGTAATTAAATTCCAAAAACTGATCCTAAAATGGAGGGTGAAGCTGCTGATCTAAGACCATATACTGCCTTTAGCAGCAATTTTTTTCTGCCAGTGCAATTCTTCACACTGGATGACACCCTTACAGTAAATAATAGAAAAAGTGATGTGAACCATCCTCCCAATGAACTTACTTTTACAGGATTGATACCAAATGTAGGAATTTTGGCTCCCCACTAGAAGTAATTGTGCTTGATGGTGCTTATAAACCCGTGTCAGTCTGGTGTGAGATCAAAATGATAAGAAAAACAACCCATCTTCTAAATGCTCAGGTCCAGAACAGTTTACTAAATATGTTTTGGAACAAATCCATCCCCGGTTTGCATCGATCACAGGAGTGAAATGAAGGATGCGCTTCTTTTAATTCATTTTAAAGTTAAAACAGGGTGCTAATATTAAAAGTGGAGTATGTAGGAAAATAAACCAGTTCATTTCTCCAGGCTCTAAATGTACACTCACAAAAACCTTTAAAGAAAATGCCTTACTGTATTCATATTCCTGCTTACTGCACTTACACTACAGACAGCCGAACCAAACTCTAGACTTAAGGTTTCTACAACAGAACTGGTAGAAAACAAATATTTCATGCCACCCATTTGTAAAAAAAACAGGAGCACCTTCTCCATTATTGTAATGATTATCCATTATAACCTGGCCAGCATATCTGCTCAAAACCAGTAACGTTTTAAAAACTGGTAAAAAATAAATGGGGTATTGACACTGGTGCTGGATACTCGGCGTTCCTCACATCCAAATCTCATTTCTAACGATCAAACACGGCTCAGAAGGATCGAGGCAGGATTTGTGTCTGCCTGTTCCTGCATAGCACCGAGTAACTAAGTTGCACAAACACTTGGAGCAGTAAAATAACTGGTCTATTCTAGTCAACAGATACTCGCTCTAAATCTGCAGGGAGATAGATGCTGGCGCTGAAATTTATGCACTGAGAGTCATCCAGCTGAAGTCACTCTGACTCCTCGCGCTACATAAAAGCCACGCAGGAGCATCGTCTCTGCAGGACCAAGGCCCCCGTTTGCATCTGCAAATCAACCTCTTTATGAAAAGCAGGCTGTAAATTTTATTATTTTTTTTTTTTTAGTTCCTCGAGCCGTAGCAGTGCAGCAGGAGGTGCTGCTCCCAGGCTGACGTGTCGGTGAAGTGTTAGAGGCAAAGTGTGATTGTGCTCCCGGTTGATGGTGCCTCGTGTGATGGGCGTTCAGCTGCTCAGAGCCAGCATGTGGGTCAGGAAACAATATCCCAACATCCCCGTTCCCCTGAACCCACAGCTCAGAGAAAACGAGTTATTCACAAGAGAAGCATGTAACCCCTTAGTAAAAATAATTGCAAATTCATCAAATAGAACCAGTACAGCACAGGGGCTGCAGAATTTCTGTTGTATTTTAGGGAGTAAGGCTGCAACACTGGACAAGCAGCATTATTGCAGCAAGGGAGGTGAAGCCTGGCTGGCAGGGGAAAGAGGCCTTGTGTAAATCCCGCACCCCAAACACCCAGTCCTCATACTGGAAGGAATCTTCATAAGTGCATTTTTTAAAGTCCATTTGATTTCACAGAAAATGATGCTGGAAGGGCTTGGTTCCTAATTGACACCAGGAACTTTTCCGTACAGCTACTGATAGATTAAAATGGATAGAATACAGGAACAGCTTGTTTTTGCTTTGCAGGCATCCCTCAGCAGCCACCTTTTCAGGACAATTCTACTCCTAGCAGGGATTATCAGCACAACTACCCCCAGTTAGTCCATAAGATTGGGTGCCTCAGAGATGTGTGGAACCTTCCTTTTCAGTAACAACCTACTGCCTGAAACATCTGTCCAGGAGTTGGATAAAATATAGAAACAACCTGCAGGAAAGTGCCAGAAGAGAGATCTGGTCTGTGCCTGCACACAGCAGAACAATCCTCTTCGTGGGCTGCTTGTTCTTCCCCTTGCCCCAACACTGCTGCTCCCAAGCTCTGGGAAGCCAAAACACTCTGCTCTGAGCACACACTGGATTTTACACAAATCAGTGAGATGCTAGAGGAGCCAAATCTCCTTCAAGGTTGGACAGCAGCTGAATGGAAGTTTTAAAAGCTGCAGTTTGAAGTTAAACCCCGTCGTTCCAGGCCTCCCACTGAACCCACTGTGTATCTTCTTTACGAGCATCTCATTACAAAGGCTATTTCACACTTGATGAATGTTCGATCGCGATCCAAATAGTTTGAAGCAAAATCCACATGCCTGAGGATTGCCCCCTGCTAAACTCGAAGATGTGTAGTTTAAGAGCTTTCTCCTGTAACCTAATTGCCCTGGTAATGAAATAATTATTTGTGTCTTTGGCCTCAACTTATGTCACTGCCTTTATTTACATCATGAATTCAAGGTTATTTATTAGAAGCAATTGCTGTATTCCTGCCCCACAGAACCTGTTCCTGCCTCCCATACATTGCATATGGAATGTTTAACAAAGCAAATTGAGTAAAGCAGAGAGAGAGGGAGGTTGTGGTGTAAAAAAATCCCCACTGCAGTGCCATGAGCAAGGCCTCGGTCAGTGCAAATCCCTCCATCCACTGCAGCCCACGTTCCGTGCGCAAAGGAGCTGCCCACAATATTTTGACAGTGAGCAGCATTGCCGATGAAGGAAATCCAAGAAGTCCCAGTAATACGGAAATGGTGATTTTCATATTGAGGTTTCCTTCAGGCAGGCAGAGTTTTCCCTTTGGAGGAACTTTTGCCAAAGGGAAAAGTGCAGAATTAGATGAGTCTTCCGGCTGAAAGCTGCTGAATTTTGCTAATATCTCCGTGGAGGTGCCTGGCTGTGCCCACGTTGTACACAGCCTGGGTGTCATGGGGTGGCCACAGCTGTGGCCACCTCTGCACTGACACCACGGGGAATCCTGGAGAGCCGAGGCCAGGTGAGGCTTCAGCTTCTGTGGGACAGCAGCACAGCCCCCAGCAGCAGGTGCTGCGAGGACAAATGATGGACATGGTGTAAACATCCCCTGAGGACATACAATGTGCTTGTAGGAATCGAGATCTTTAGGCCCTTAACCGTGTAATTCCGCCCACAAAAACTGAAGCTCGCTTATTAATTGTGATGGACAACTGAGCTGGTTCAAGGGTTTTATTTGAGTAGAAAAGGAATGTACTGTTTCCCAGGCTGATTGAGAAAGCACGGGATATACATATAATGCAGGAGGCTCGATGATTATACAACAAAAAGATGGGATCACCACCTGCCCACATTCTTGTGATAAGCAGATGAAGAACGTCTGTCAAAACATTAATTCCCGAATCTAGGGGGGTAACACGGAATACAAATACAAATAGATGCGCACCGAGCGCTCTCGGTATCTCGCACCCAGCCCAACGCCCCGCCGCGATTGCACCGCGGGCACAGCAAACCGGGCGCTCGGAGGGCACGGACAGCCCCTCCGCCCGGGGGATGCCAGCAGCGCGGGCCGCGCATCCCCGGCGGCCTCTATTCCCCGGTGGCCTCTATTCCCCGGCGGCCTCTATTCCCCGGCCTCCCGCATCCGCTGAAGGGCCGGCGGGTGGGTGCGAGCAGGGCGCGGGGGGCAGCGGCGCGAAGGGCGCGGGGCAGCGGGCCGGGCCGGGCGATCCCCCGGGGCTGCCGCGGAGC